>OZ021723.1:92515967-93105801 GCA_963978545.1 Linyphia triangularis | reverse complement strand
CATTTCATCACTGGATGGCAGACCGCCAATGAGAAGAATATATACTGTGTAACAACCTCACTTCTGTAATTGTACCTTGCTTTTGTGTTCTGTGATCGTCCATAGAGTAGTTTTAGATAAAAAACCAAGCCAAAAATCATCACGACTCCTAATCATTTCTTGAAATAATAAGGAACTTTCTTTTATAAGTGTATAAGTGTGAAGTTGATGATTATAGGCTCAACTCTGACTGATGGTGCCATTCTGAGCCCTAAATCGCGATAAATTACTTTGCTGTCCATCTGACAAAGAGCCACGTGAGATTATTACCTTTATTTGAATTTATTGAATTTTGAGATATATATTTAATTCAAAGTGCAAACGACCTTCTGCAATCACGAGTGTTTTACCTTTCTACATCTCCAAACCTTTTCCCATTAGAAATTACAGCTGGAAACGGACTTCGTTAGTCTTCCTGCATTTGATGATGGTTGATACTAGTGGAGTGAAAAATTTACTACAGAAAATTTGTTTCTCTACCATATCCAAACGAGTGAACATTGTGACACATTTAGAGGTTTGTGTGCACTCTCTACATTAATAAGATGGTTACTATGTTTGTTTTTGTGGTAGGACTTTTTGAATAGGATCATATATAACTCTTCTGATAGCTATCTGTAGAATTTGTTAATGAATATCTCGAGGATAGTTTTTGATTTAAACCGTCTCGTACCGCATATGTCTCGAATAAATTAAAACTAGCGATGTGGAACATCACACATTGTGTCATTGATTTTTTTTTTTATATTTTTATCATTTATTTAGAAAAAAAATGGCTAGATTAGGGATATATTTTGCGATAATTCTTCTATGGGGCTTTAAATAAAAAATTTGCTGAAATGGTGATTTTGGCGATACACTTTTAAATAATCCTTATATTATCCTTTATTATAAGTAAAACAGAGGAGAGAAAAGAAAACGATCGTTGATGAGGTATTTCAAGGAAAGAGAACTATGTGTTGAATGCCTTTATTTTTTAACTTTTCACGCCATTAAAGCATTTTTACTGGAATTTCGGAGTTGGGGATGTTTAGAACACCTTAAAAGGCATTACCAGAGCGATTTTGAACAAAATTGTTAGAGCCGTGTTTTAGAAATTACTGAAAAACAGGATTTTTTTAATGGCGGCTACCTTACGTGCATGCGCGATTTTGACGAAAACCTTAATGGTAAGTCCCATGGCTGCCGCCAACCCGCACACCAAATTTGAACATCGTAGATCAATTGGTTCGGGAGTTATCCTGACCACAGACACATATATAAAAATTTTTTGACCGAATGCTATATTTTCATTACCCTATGAATACATATTGGTAATTGAAAGTAAAAAAAAAAAAGTGTTTGGTATTAAGTCGTCTCGTTTAGTGGTAAGGCTCAATGTATTTTCTCAATAAGCTGTAAGTTTGCAGATGCTTTCCAGGCATATGCATCAAAAGAATCTGAATTACCATTAAAAAACATTGTTTACAACATAAAATTGTTATAACTAACTGTACATTGGATTTGTAAATACAAATAAGCAAAATAATGTATAGTAGTGCAGGCAGCTGAAACAGCACGTCATTTGAAGAAGTTAAGCATAATGTTTGTTGGATTAGTGTTTTCTTTTATTTAGTTAATAAAATACACAAATAAAAGGAGAAACGTTGAAAGTACTGAAAAGAAAGCGAAGAATGCATCTTTCCGAAGAAACAACAAACGAAGACAATGCTAGTCCAAAAGCAATTAAATCAATATCAATAGATTTGGGAAGCAATACGTCGTATATAAAAACTGTTTAATCACACACTTGAAAAGTTTGTAAATAATGTTGCTGAAAAACACTCTTCCATACGTTGAAATAAACTATCACAAACCAAAAATGCAAATATATATATATTACCTTTCACAAGCATTTCCAAACTTCCCGATTACAACGATCCAAATTGAAACATTTATAACTGAAAGAACTGGGATTACATTGTCCACTAGGGTAACTTTGCACATTTTTGAAAAAATAAATAAAAAAATAATCTATATTTATAGCACTTATATATACTTATTTAAATAAGCACTGTAACACTCTGTCGAAACCAGGATAATTAATTGTGATATTCTTTAATACTGCGTATTATTGAAAGATAAGTAAATGTAACGTTGAAACTATTATCATTTATTAAAATTCAATTTCCTAAATTGTTTTATTTTAAATTTTTTTCTCTGAAAACAATTATTTTTATTTTTGTGTGTCATGGCATTTCATTTTCTATGAAATTGTACTTGTAGTAAATGGTCTGTGTTACGACCTCGTTTGATTTCAGAGAGAGAAAAAAAAGAGTGACAAAACATTCGAAAAATGTATAATTCACAGAAATTCTAGGGATCGACTATCTGGTTTTCACAGAAATATTTAGAAAAATAATGATCACTGAAAGTAAAAATAGCTGATTGTGTTATCAACAGGTACTTAATATCAAAATAGTGCGTGTTGTCAGCCCGAATCATACTTAAATAACACTTACCAGACACCAGAGCTCCATCTGTTGGTGCAAAAAGAAACTAATTTTTGTTATGAAGAAAAAAACTGACTTTTTGAATATTTATTTTTAAATTGCTTCTCCTTTCTAGGTAAATGTTGGGAAGTGACATTATTTAAATGTATATTTACTTATGATCAACCAATAAACCATACTAAATAGGAACAAGCTTCATTGAGGCGCTGTATTTTTTGGTGTTCACTTTACAATAAACTGTGGAGTTTGAAATAGACATACGATGCTTTTTGAATCCAACATTTAATGTGTATATGTAACGTACATGTCAGTTTATATTTTTTATATTTCTAATAGTCGCTTTGATTCGTTAACTAAGGTTCTGTAATAACGCGCAACTTTCAATTAAACTTAATACTGGTAACTGTATTTTATATTTGCCATGAATTGGTGTAATTTACCATTTTCGTCCTTATTTTTTCTTTAGTGTAATATAAAAAAACAGTCTGGATATATTTATGGAAATAACTGTTAAAAAAAAAAAAAAGAAGAAGAAAAAGGGGGCAGGACTCGCAATTTTTGTTTTTCGTATAAATATTAATTACATCATCGTTTCTTGTGAGTAAAACAGAGGAAAATAAATCGTTGATGGGATATATATATATATATATATATTGTTGACATTTTGTTTTCATTCATGGCATTAAATCTTATTTCACCGTTATTTCAATCGTAAGTATGAAGAATAAGAAGTATGTTACTTGTTTGGCTTTATAAAACTTTTTTTTAAACTTAAAACAATTGTAAATATGTGTAACATTTATTTCTGTAACAAAACAAGTTAATTATACAGGGAAGCTTTTTGAGTACAATGAGAGTTTCAGCAGTGGTAGGACTAACACACAAAAAACACATAATTGCAATGTATTGATATTAAGACCAAAATATTAATAATAATAATAAAAAAAAAATATGCATCTTAATATTCACAAAATCATAAATAACTAGCCCTCTGAATTGTTTAATTTTGTAAATATTTTTTTAACAATGTAAATTTTAATTTTGTAAATATTTTTTTAACAATGTAAATTTTAATTTTGTGAATATTTTTTTAACAATGTAAATTTTAATTTTGTAAATATTTTTTTAACAATGTAAATTTTAATTTTGTAAATATTTTTTTTAATAATTTCTAACGGGGTCATTTATAAGATTGTTACATTTAATTGTTTAGTTGCGACATTCAGTACATCTTATGTATTACATAAATTATTAGCTCTTTCTTAGCCTCATACCGTAGGTCTTAGTGCAGTGCATGCACTACAGTTGACAAATTTTTTTTTTACAAATTGCAATTTAATTTGCTATTTTGTTTTTTAATGAATGTTTTAAGTCAACAAAGAGGTGCTCTTTAGAAAACTCACTGGTTTAAATTAAATTTCCATGTTGAGCCCATGTAGCTGTTATCTGATAGAAATAGAAGTCTTTTAAAAATGACAATTTCTCTTTCCCTTTTTTTAATTTTTGAAAATATAAAACTTTTAAACATCCCCATCCATAAAACGCTTATTTGAAAAGAATTATAAACACTACATTAGCTTGATTTTATATTTTAAGTTTACAAATAATTTCATATTTAAATACTTACCTTTTACATAGTATAAGGGGAACCATAAATTAAGGGGTGTCGGATTTTAAGACCTTCTTTCCTATGTTAAAAGACACCTTATTTAAGAAACATTTTCTCAGTTATTTACACGTTTAACAACGTGAAAATAATTACATATTGTTGGATAAATTGTCTGTATATAGTGTAAATAGTGACGTATTATTTTAAAATTCCATTGTAATTTATTTTATCTTATTTTATTTATTAACAGCGATTATACAAGTTAGAAAAAGGTGGCAACACCTGAAGCAATCGAGAAATTTCGAGATGTTTCTTTTTCGATGAATTAACTGGAAATTTCGGGAATGTTCTCACGCGCCTGCTATATAAAGACCGGAGATCGGGAAAGTTTTCAGATTGACTTCGGACTTCGATAAAAGCTGATCGCTTTGTTTACCTATTGGAGTGAGCTTGTATAATCGCTGTATTCGAAGTTGTTTTTGCTGAAGCTTGTGTTGAAGCTTGAGAGTGACCTTTGCCTTTGAATAAATTTTATGAGTTTTCTAAAGAGAGAATAAATATTTTAATACCGTAAAAACTGTGCCATCATTGCCTCAGTGGAAAAATTCTTAACAATATGCTTATTGGACATTTTCATATATTTTGTTTGAGATTAGGATTTTTTAATATTTTGTTTATTCTCTTGAAAAAGGAAGTAAATAAAATAAAATAAAATGAAAGAAATTAAAAATGTCCGATGTTTTATAAAATTTTCAAAAAATTTAAATGTCGGTGATTTTGGAAACGAAACTATGAATCGATGTTCAACTCTTTCTTAAAATATATATATAAATAAAAACAAAACACTTCAAATTTAGCAAGATTAAAACTTTTTCCACTGTCGAATTCAGAAACGTTTGTTTTTGTTAAAATATTAAATTTCAAAATTGATTTTTTTTGTTACGTTCTTAAACTCCGATTTTGTAATAAAGTAACACAATAAAATCACATTTTGAAATAATGAATATTGATTTTACAAAATTTCGAGACGGGAATTACTAGAAGCTTTTATAAGACACAGTGTGCAAAATATAAAAAAGTACGATGCAAAATGAAAGAGTTTAACATAATTTTGTAATTTACTTGAAAAAGTTCTGCTTTCAACGATGTTTTATTAGTTTTGAAAACTTCCTAATGATTATATGAATTCAAGTTATTGGTGAAAATCAAAAGTAACACCCGCATATGTCCGTTTGTATTTTGTATGATGACAAAATCGAATGGTGAAATCGATGAATATAGCAAACCTTCTATTTACCTAACTAAGCTTGTGAAACATCGCACACATTTCAATTACACTTTAATATTTCCTCACTGAATTTATATTTGCCATGGATAGGTGTAAATAACCATTTTCAGTTTCACTCGTTCTTTAATTAAAAAATAACTACTTTGGCAAAATTTGTGTCGATTTTACTTATTATTACATTGCCATAAAATTATTACATTGCCTTAAATTTTACATTGCCTTAAATTTTACATTGCATTAAAATTATTATAAAATTATTACAATTATTACATTAATACATTATTACATTGCATAAAAAAAAAAAAAAAAAAAAAAAGTAAGTAAATAAATAAATAAATAAATAAATAAATAAATAAATAAATAAATAAAAATCAATCAAAACGTGCAAAATTGACGATTTTCTCTTCGGAAATATTACATTATTCTTCGCTGTTAAGTGAGAGAGAGGAAAAACCAGTTGTTGATGGGTGATGCCCAGAGAAAGAGAACTCTATGTTAAAAACATTTATTTTTCAACTTTTTACTCCTTTATCACATTTCCATGGCAATTTAGGAGGTGGGGTGTGACAAGGAGGATACTAAAATGATTTTGATCAAAATCATTAGAGCCATTTTTTGGCAATTTGTGAAATATATTATTTTTTCAAAGACAAATATTTTATTCCCACGCATAATTTTTATTAAATTTTTTAATATTTTATAAAAACTATATGACAGATTCCATGACCATCACTAATCTGTGCAAAAAATTTAAACATCGTAGGTCAATCAATTTGGGACACACATACATTTTATTTAAATTACTGTTTTGTTCTCAGTCCGTTCCAAAATATGTAGAAATGCAAAAAAAAAAAAAAAAAAAAAAAAGCATATATTTTTGACCGAATGCATCACTTTCATTACTCTACGTTAACATATGGATAACTTTAAGAAATTTAATTAAAAATTAATAATAAATTAACGGGAAATGATTAAAATGTGTACTTATATATTTTGAGAAATAATAGATTAAGTTTATGCCAAAGTAACCAAAACTATAAACAGGGCCCGATTTAGAAATTTTTTTACTGTAGGCCCAACATTCAGTTGGGCCCCCAATAACAAATATTTATTTTCTTACGTCATAATATTACCAGATCAAGCTATATTCGTTAAGACTAACTTTTTACAATTAAAACTCATAGTTTACTTTCACACGATTTTTTTGTTATAATTAGTATGATCTTGATTTCCTCAAAACTTTTGAATTAATCCTGACCCCCATGAACACTGATTTTAAAGCACACTTTCCTGTATTTTTAACTTACATTTTAATACAGGGTCCACAAATTATATAGTAATAAAGATTACTTAATTTTATAACAATAATTGTAAATAATACAAAGTAACATTTCCCCGATCTCACCAAAAAGGAGTGCCAGAAAAGTTCAAAAAAGTCCACGGAAGAGCCTACAAACCAACCAATCACAAAGACTCTTTCATTTCATAATATAAGAAGTTGTTTATGGTTGGTGAACATCTCTTTACAAGAGGCGAGAGAAGAACAGCGGCGTAAAGCCCTTGTCTCCGTGTACATATGAAGAAGTTGTATATGATTGGCTGCAACGGAAAGATTTGCTTAATAAGGTTTTATTAAGTTAGTCTATCTAACTTAACTCTCTGTGACTATAAAAAAAATATGGAATTTGCGGATGTGTAATTAAAAAAATTTACTATTTTTGTTCAGTACTTCCCATAAGAAGACCATTATATTTAAAATTTTTAGAAAACTTTCAAAGTATGGGGGCCCTCAAATTTGGGGGCCCCTAGGCCCGGGCCTAGTGGGCCTAATGGAAAATCAGGACCTGACTATAAAGGGAGACTGGGTGTTGTAGCGACTGAGACTGTTTTTGTGATATATTAATACAAAGCCTCTTAGTGGCGTGGTCGGCAATATTAAGTCATGTTGATAATTATTAAATATTGATTGCTATTTAGAAGATAAAGTTGAAATTTTGACCAAAAAAAAAATTGACTTTAAAATTATTAATTATAATTTTTAAGTCATGAAATACTTTTGCTCGCTTTTATACACGCTTCTATTGGCACTCTAGAAGCTGTTATTAAAAGAAGGCCCTTGTAAAAGGATCATTCTCTATACTCGCAATGTTACAATATTCTAGCGCATTGCATTTGGAAACTACTTTGCATAACCACATTGACATTTGGTGAGTAGGTACGAAAATGGTCACATAATGAAATGACATAAATTAACAACTCGAAAATAGCGTCTAAAATATTTTATCTTATATTTTAAATCCTTACGTCAATGCATATGCAGTAGCTCCACCTTGCTTTGTCTATTACTATTTTAAGTTTCATTTATAATAGACTAGCTGAATACCCGTGCTGCGCTACGAAATTTTACCATTAGCATTTTAGCGATCAAAAGACATTCATGTATTCTACACTTCAGACGTTTGCTCCCTTTTCGATCCCGACAAATTGATTTATCAAAATAGGAACTTTCCCTTGTTGACATTTTAAACGAAATTTATAATTGTGAATAGTAAACTGGAATAGTTTATTGTGTTTATGTTTGCTCTTAGTTCTAAATTTCAAAGTAGTAGCTGTATTGGAATTAAGTTAATTAGACATTAAGTTAATCCTCGTATAGTTTCAATGTTGCGTCGTCTTTTCATCCCTTAAAAATTCGTTAATCGATATTGGAATGACTTATTTTTTTAACATTTGCAAAAAAATATCAGAAAAATGACTACATTGGAAGAGGAACATTCGGATATCCCTCGTTTGGAACATTTAACCCCTTTTCGACCCCTTAAAGTTGGTTAATCGAGAACAGAATAGCTTACTTTTTCTATGTTTATTTTTTTTTGACATTTGTACCAAATTTCCGAGTTGTGACCATATGGGAAGTGGTACATTCGAATATTCCTCGTTTGGAACGTTTAACCCCTTTTCCACCCCTTGATCCACCGGAGATCGGAATAGTTTACTTTTTCTGCGTTTGTCTTTATTGATATTCACACCAGTTTTCAGAATTATGAAAATATGAGAAGTAGGACATTCGAATATATCGCTCGTTTGGAACGTTTAACCCCTTTTTGACCTCTTACAGTGGGTTAATCGAGATCGGAATAGCTTACTTTTTCTATGTTTACCATTGTTGATATTTGTGCCGATTTTCAGAGTTGTGACTATGTGGGAAGTAGGATTTTCGAATGTCCTCCGTTTGGAACGTTTAACCCCTTTTCGACCCCTTAAAGTGGGTTAATCGAGATCGGAATAGTTTACTTTTTCTATTTTTACAATTGTTGATATTTGTGCCGATTTTCAGAGTTGTGACTATGTGGGAAGTAGGATTTTCGAATGTCCCCCGTTTGGAACGTTTAACCCCTTTTCGACCCCTTAAAGTGTGTTAATCGAGATCGGAATAGTTTACTTTTTCTATTTTTACCATTGTTGATATTTGTGCCGATTTTCAGAGTTGTGACTATGTGGGAAGTGGGATTTTCGAATGTCCCCCGTTTGGAACGTTTGACCCCTTTTCGACCCCTTAAAGTGGGTTAATCGAGATCGGAATAGTTTACTTTTCTATTTTTACCATTGTTGATATTTGTGCCGATTTTCAGAGTTGTGACTATGTGGGAAGTAGGATTTTCAAATGTCCCCCGTTTGGAACGTTTAACCCCTTTTCGACCCCTTAAAGTGTGTTAATCGAGATCGGAATAGTTTACTTTTTCTATGTTTACCATTGTTGATATTTGTGCCGATTTTCAGAGTTGTGACTATGTGGGAAGTAGGATTTTCGAATGTCCCCCGTTTGGAATGTTTGACCCCTTTTCGACCCCTTAAAGTGGGTTAATCGAGATCGGAATAGTTTACTTTTTCTATTTTTACCATTGTTGATATTTGTGCCGATTTTCAGAGTTGTGACTATGTGGGAAGTAGGATTTTCGAATGTCCCCCGTTTGGAACGTTTGACCCCTTTTCGACCCCTTAAAGTGTGTTAATCGAGATCGGAATAGTTTACTTTTTCTATGTTTACCATTGTTGATATTTGTGCCGATTTTCAGAGTTGTGACTATGTGGGAAGTAGGATTTTCGAATGTCCCCCGTTTGGAACGTTTAACTCCTTTTCGACCCCTTAAAGTGTGTTAATCGAGATCGGAATAGCTTACTTTTTCTATTTTTACCATTGTTGATATTTGTGCCGATTTTCAGAGTTGTGACTATGTGGGAAGTGGGAGAATTAGTGATGAGTGAGTCAGTGAGTGAGTGAGTGAGTGAATCAGTGAGTGAGGGCTTTGCCTTATATATATAGAGATAGACAAAGAAAGAAAATAATTCATGTATTTCATTAAGTGACCAGTTTCGTGCCTACTCGCCAAAATTTAAAGTTTTATAGAAAGCAGTTTCTAAATGCACTGGACTAGAAGATTGTAACATAGCAAGTACTGGTACTTTATACCCTAATTGTCGACATAATTTAAAATATTGATTGATTTTTGTACTTTATTTTTCAAATATCAAGTTATATTAAAACAAATTATAATGAAAGAGGTTCCAACAGAAAACATAATTAATATGCGTAAGGTAAATCTTCAACAGGAAAATAACAACGGACATTTTTAATAATCCTTTTGAAAAAGCATAACAAATGTTCAAGAAAACACTCTAAAAATATAAATTATCCCTTTGAGGGTTATGTAATAGTAAATAGGAATATAATAGTTTGCATTATTTTCTTTAAAAAACCTCTACAAACATTAAGCCCAGTGTTGTTGAAAACACTATATTTGTATACATACATACATACATACAACCATAAATAATTAAATTTTTTCATTTATAATTGCGTTTTCTTATCCATCGCATTAAACATCTTAAAAAGAGCGGAATACCCTTTCTTTCCACTTTTTAATCTGCATTATTTATATAAAACGTACATAAAAACAAGGAGATAATTGGAACCTGAAGACTATCCCGCGTTCTTTCGTTCATGCAGCTGGTATGGAAAAGAGCTTTGTCATTATCGTGTGGGGCCGAATTTAGAATGTCCTGATTTCGAGTCAGTGATCTTTGTTGACCCCGGGTTCCTTTTTGACCTTAACGGCTATTTTCTGAACGGTTCGCAAACGGAATAAACTTGGGAGAAGACACGGCAGGATGGGATGGGTACATTTTTAGAATGAGTATGGGCTCTTTTGAGCGGCAGGTGTCTTCTTCTTGAGTCTTCAACTAGTTTCCTGGATTGATGTATTTTCATTCCTTTTCAATAGAAATGTGCTTGAGGATATTCCAAAGAGGTTTTTGTTGAAGAAAATTTGAAATTGAGTTAGTGGCATTTAATCAAATTTTAATTTTTTTAAATTTATTTTTGTATAAACGTGCTTAATATACTATCCGTATTTAGTTGTCTTTTTGAATCCTTTACAGCGCTTGATTGTTTCTGCAGGGGAAAAATCCGCGGAATGCTAATAAACACACTTGAAGTCATCAAGCTGAAACTTGGCAAAAAGACTCGTTGTTGATAACAATGTGTTTTATCAAGCGTAGGGACTATCACTAAAAGTCCCCTTTTTCACTCATTTCTATTGACGGTATATGATGACTAATTAATCCACTTGCTTTTTAAAATGAAGCTGAAATTTGACAGATAAATACACTGTCAGTGAGAATGTCTTCTATTCACTTTTGTGGGCAAAAAATAATTAGTCCATGGCCTGAAATAGATGATTTTTTTTTTGTATAAGTCAAGCGCTGTGAAAAGTCGATTTGAGCTTAAAATCACTTAAATAAGTTGCAAATTGCATTTACAAACTGCTAAAGCATATAAAAAGGATATGCATTAAAAATTTGGTTTTGATGGCCCTTTTATTTTAGATTTGAATCAAATTTAGTCTATATCCGACTGTATAATTAATATCTTGAAAATGAGAGATACTATGTTACTACTTGAAAGTTGTAAGATACCTAAAATACTCGTTGAAAAATGCTGAATATTAAAATTTTAAATTTTTTGTTTTAATGTTATGCAAATGAATTTTTTTCTGATATGTAAATGAAATGATAAAAAAAATTGGTAAAAAATTGTTTTAAATAAAGAACCTCTAAGAAAAACTCAATTGTGCATGAATTCATTAGGCAAATTGAGTGCATCTTTTATTTATTCACTTACAACATAATAGGCATTATAACAGATTTGAGAGCTACCACCAATCAAAATGATTACCTTCCTATTTATTAACATAGCGTCGATTTTGTTGTCAGCGTGAGTTTAGTGTTTACATCAAATTTTAAGTATTAAAAATATCCCTAATAGCGACGAATGTGGCAAACTACGTTTCAAAATTTATTCATTACAACTGAACGTGAATTTAGGCATTCACTTCCAAATATCTTTTTTTATTTATTCTGATATAAACAATGTTGGCAGCAGGAAAGAGTTTCAACAACGATAAGTTAAAATTCTTTCATTTGCAGCGTTACAGACTGAGTCAGTGATGAGCATAACTCGTAAAAAAATGACTGACACTCTCGATTCACTTGTTCAGTAGCCGAATGAGAGATTTGCAGATTTTCTTTTTCACGAGGTGAAAATGTAGGATAGCTTTACCTCAAAGACCAACAACATACATTCTCAATGTTTACCACAGCTTAACCTCTTACTGTAAATACATATCATTAGATAAGAAGAATTTTTTTATGCATTTCCATCTCTATTTTTCGGTTAAAGCATCAATGTCTATTTGATTCTGAGGTAAAATTTCGAAATATATATATATATATATATATATATATATATATATATATATATATATATATATATATATATATATATATATATATATATATATATATATATATATATATATATATATATATATATATATATATATATATATATATATATATATATATATATATATATATATATATATATATTTGTTGCACTCATATTTTAAACTAATATTTTAGCACACAAAGCCATTTTTTTTGTCAATGAATCTTCGATTCCAAATTCCTCAAATCCATGAATTTCATTTGGTTTACCTCCATCGTTGAAAAGCAAACATTCACATGCAAACTACATTTGAAGACAAAGTCATTATGATCATTACAACCAAAAATAAACTGTCGCCAAACTCTTTCAAAATTTAGTGAAACCTCCTCACTTACATACATAGGATAAAATTGACATGTGTTACTACAAATCTCATTTGATTCCAGAATAATACAACGGTAAAAAGGAACACAAGTGTATGCATTTCCGAAGTAGTAAATTTTATATTTAATTTAAAAAAAAAAAAAAAAAAAAAAAAAAAAAAAAAAAAAATTAATATTACCGATAATGTTGTGTTCTTATTAATTTCCAAAATATAAGTTGCCAGTTCAACGATTTTACGATGATTCTAATTAATCTTGACCTTTACTTTTATTCTTGTAGAGTTAACTTGACGGTCCAAATCCCGAAATTGAAAAAGGTCGAGTCATACATACCCTTTGTTAATGAAGTATCTACAAGCAAGGAATGTACACAGTCATGACCCACTTCCTTTAAACCTATTTAAACAACTCCGCAGAGTGAGTTATCTACTGTACCGATTTCTTATACATTCAGGTGCAAAGGCAGCATTCCATAAATTTTACGTTGGCGGAGGTGATAGACAGATACTGAATATTAGAGTTCTGTTACATATTGGAATAATTTTTTAAGGCGGAATGCCTGGGTGAATGTGGTATGGTTATGTGCCCTGTTTCAAATCCTGAAGGTGACTCTTATCGTATAGATATTCGATACTGAACGGATTTATCCGTAAAGTTCAGTTTAACATCTAAAGAGCGGATAATATATGATAGGGATCAACTTATATTGATGTAAAGGAAGGCATTTTAAGATTACCAGTTCAAAAAGTTACTCCAGTGACGTTGTGTATTTAATTTTTGCTGTAGCGAAGATGTAATGGTTTTCTCATGGGCGCCGACAGAAATATTTGATGTTCAGAACTGATTCCGAAGTGCAAGGCGTCAAAAACCTCTTTCAAACATTGATATTTAAAAAACTATAATTGGATTTCTTACTTTAATATCAATTAATTGCTGTGCCTTAATTTCTATTCAAATGAAAAATTCAAAACCCATTTAATACTTTTTTACTGCGAATTTTACTACTTTCCCTTAATTATAAACTTTCTAAAGTGAGCGTGATTCAAGTACAACAACTTGACCCTGGTGGTCTGAAAATGATTAATTCCTTTTATGTACAGGTTTATGAACTTTTTTATAGGCACAGTAAAAGTTCAACTTTCAAAAATCTGTAGAACACACACATAATTGCCCGAATGATCTGAGAAGAGAAAAACTGAGAAGAGAAAACATCTCAAAGAAGAGAAAAACTTTAGGGCATAAGATAAAACTATATCGAACAATTTTTCTTATAAAATACCATCTTTTCCGATTTCGCGTATATTTAAGTGACATTTAATGCCATTCTGACTGGAGGGCTCTTTTTTAAAAATTTCGAAAATTAAACTTTAATTGTAATCACCTTAGAGTAATTATAATTAATATTCAGCTTTCAAAAGGTATGATTTTAAAAGCATGACATTTTTACGTATGCCAAATCACATCACTAAAACATTAATGGATTAATTGGTATGCAGAGAGCCATTAAATTTTTAAGTTTAGATTAAGTCTACCACATTATCTGCACCTTGAATCAAATCCTTAATTTTGTCAATTGTCCTTTTGACCAGGTTTTTATATAGGTTTAGAAATGGATTTCCTATTGGTTTCTTAACTTATATAACTTATCTTTCTTTATGTTCATTCGTTATATTATATAAAATATTATTTTATTAACTATTTATCATTTTCATCTTGCAATTATCTCTTATTTTTCTTTTCTAGTCTTTCTTCAGAAAAAAAAAAACTAGTATTTAAAATATGTTGCAATTCCTTTGTGCGTTTTTAAATTATTTCATACTGTTATGAAAGAAAAGACCAGGTTTTATAACCTGAGTATCAATTTATTACATCTTCAGAAGAGTATTAACTCTACCAAATAATTTTAGAGCACATAAAAATTATATCATCGTTTAACTTTATATCTAACGCTTCAATGTACGTTGTTGGATAACAAACATTCTTTTTACAGTTATAATTGGTTTTCAATTACACTATGGGGATAAAACTTATAGTTCAGAGCAGCTGTAACACAAGAACACAGTTCTTTTTTATTTAACAGGATCGTAGCATCGAAAGGTTAGTTCGCCCACGCTGTGTTAAGAAATGTTTGAAATCCTCTTTTCTTCATATTTCTTTGTATAAAATAAGCTGCGATGTTTCTTCTAGTGGAAAGTTTTGATAACTTCATTGTTAATGATATAATACCGGGTGATCCAAAAAATAATAGGGTATTTGAAGTATAGATAACTCATGAAAACATGAGACTAAGACAATAAGACAATACGGATTTTATAGATGTGTTCAGAAAGAAGAATTTACTCGGAAAAATGTTTTCACACACACACACACACACACACACACACACACACACACACACACACACACACACACACACACACACACACACACACACACACACACACACACACACACACACACACACACACACACACACACACACACACACACACACACACACACACACACACACACACACACACCTAGGCTTATATAAATACTTAAAGCGACATTGTCTTACGAAATAACTACGTTTTTCTGTGTGATGAAATATCTGTTTGTTTTCTGAAACGTGTGTGAATCTTTGATTGTCCTTATCTGAAATTATAAATTGTTAATTGTTGTGTTATAGAACGCGCTATTACTTTCGAATCATCACTCGGTTTTAAATGTGGAGAAAGTGATCTATTCGGATTCCAGTGACCTCATATAGAAAAAAACCTATATCTTAATAAGGGGTATGTTGTAACTGAAGTGACCACAGAATAATGAGTGTTTGAAGCTCTTGTTGCGTGAGAAAACTAAGACTCTTCAACATCATAGTCATTTACTCGTTAGCTACAAATTAGTGAACTATGCAATTTTGAATCTTCAAAATTAGTCAAGTAATTTCAGGGCTAAATAAATCCCTGGATATTGAATTTTTTTATTTTTTCTTAGTTATGAGAAACTAATTTTTAAATAATAGTAAGTTTGTCGCCAAACTCGTCACGTTGACGTCATTTTTATTCATAACAAAAAAAAACAAAAAAAAAACCGTGTTTTAGTGATATGAAGCTTAACGGGAAAAGACTTACATCATTAAATGTCAAAAGCACATGCATCTGGATTTTAGGCATCACTATAAAATGGCGTGTAGAAGCAGCTTTTTAGTACGAGTTATAGTTACAAGAAAACTTATTTTTTGTAAGATGTTTTACTGAAACATGAATTCTCACATCTTTAATAATAATAATAATAATAATAATAAATACGCGCCTATTCCTAGTATCCATGGTAAAGTCGCTATCTGACTTAGAAACTATTTGTTAAGCGATTTTCCCAATGTGACCTTATAGAATCGTTCTGCATACACTCACCCTTTTAACTCGTATTTTTTTTATGATTCATTTCAAGTTATGTCGTATTTTATTGATTATTTGCATGTTTGTCATGCTTTTGCAAACTGAGCTTTGAAGCAATTTTTTTATGAAATTAATGGTCTTGTTTCAATGGATCGAATCTTAAATTTATCAGGGAAAGTGTATCCTAACATACTTTTAATAATAATTAAAACACGTGTTTTATTGATGCGTTATGGCATGTATACAGTTGAGACAGTTAAAAGAAACGTTTACGTTATTCGTAACCTTGCGACTCAAAACGTCTGTTTCAATGTTCATAACATTTAACTGCTATTGATAAACATTACAAAATATGTTTATTTAGTTGTTGACGTAGATTTAACGTCAGTTGACATACGTAATTCAAACGTCAGTTTTTATGGACATGGGATTAAATATGAGTAAATTAAATTTTTTATCTTGATTAACGTGGGGTATGAATAAAAATAAACTGAATTTTTTTTAAAAAAGAAACCTGATATTTCAAATTTACTTAGTTGAGTCCATTAAATATTCGTTTTTAGCTCTACTTCTAGGAATCAGAATATAATTCCATTGTATTAGCCTATGTGTTTGAATATTATAATTTTACCGCATTAGTCGACACATTTGAATATTATCTTTTCCATCGATGGAGAATTCGGAATGCTTTCCTTTTAGACCAAGAGGCTACTGCAATTTTTGGACCAAATCGAGCATCTTTCTCAATTTTTTATAGAAATTGGAGAAAAGTGAGTAGATAGTGAGAGAATACGAATCCACTGGTCTGCCGTGGCAAAAAATGGCCGAAACTGATCAAAAATCGACTTGGAATGAGTTGAACTAAAATCCGGTTGCCAAATGTATCATAACTTGCCAAAAATAGAACAAACTTTTTCGTCTGGCAACCCACCGCATTTTGATTTTCAATGAAAAAAAGCACAAACGATTTCTGATCTCTGGGGAAAACTTGTATCTTTTAAAAGTAAGCCAAATTGGCGACATCAGTTTCGTCATCATTGACATAATGTTTATTGCCGATTTGGCTCATTTGTGAAAGATGCAAGTAAGCCATAGCCACACATCCGAATCATCTGCAACCTTCTTAATTGAAAATTAAAGGGTGAGGGTTACCAAATAAAAAAAAATTGCTCATTATTTGGCAAGTTATGGAGCATTTGGCAATTGGATTTAGTTCAACTTATTAAAAGTGGATTTTTGACTAGTTTCGGCCATTTTTGCCGCGGCAGACCAGTGGATTCGTAATCTACTCACTTTTCTCCAACTTCTATAAAAAATTCAGATTGATGTTCGATGGGGTCCAAAAATTGCAGTCGCCTCTCAGTCTATTTTATTTAACCCTAATGATAGCTTACATATTCACAAAATTAGATTGTTGCATTTTGATTGTTAGATACGAAACTCTGTATAGGAAGCGTTAGTTGTATTTTCCCTCCTCCATGGGATATAGTGTATTCAATACTTACTTGAACGATATTGAGATCATATAGATACAGCGCTGGATTACACCGTACTTGTACTGGGTATCTCCAAAATCTTCGAAACATTTTGAATTTTAATTAAAAACCAAGTAATAAGCGTAAGAGAGTATGGTTTTCTCTAAAATGCTTCTAGCGGTGAAAAGTTTTTTGAAGGTATACATATACATTAGGAATTTCAAAATTTGACTCAAGTCTGCATTTTTGGTTTTTTGTATTAAAATATTCCCGAATTCATTACCTTTAAAATAATACCATTTTCTTTCTGAGATTCAATTTACTTTTTAAATTACATTGGGTTGTTTTTAATCTGTTTTGTATCACGTCCATTAGTGTAGTAAACTTTAAACGAGTTTTCTGAAGAATGACATTTTGGTGTTACATGACTTTACGCCAACGGTCATAACTTCATGATAAATGGTCTGATTTACATATTCTAATTTTGTTCTGAAGACATAAGTTGTGAATGTGTTTTCTGTGGAGAATCTAGCATATATTGTTATAAACACATTTTTTATGAATATTTTAATCTTAATTTTTTGTTAAAAACTACGTATTTTTTTTAAAAACTTTTTATTTAAAAATTTATAATTAAATAAATATTGCAGCGAAATTCAAAATTCTCCATAGGAACATGCGTCAATATAATATATTTATTTGCAGTAAAAATCATACCTCTAAGTTAATTACAAGTTTATTTATGTATATTCTAATAATGTCCTAATTTGTCACTTTAATTGCAATTAGCTGATTAAAAAATTGACGAAAAAATAAAGTTTATACATATAAATGCATAATTTTTATTACTGATATACTGCCCAAAAGTTTGAAATAATTAACTAAAAATTAAAGAAAACCATCTCAATTGTATACGTATACCTTAAGCAAGTAAAATATATACTTCAGAATGTTGCATATAGGTGGCGTCGTACCTTATAAACAACAAGCAAAGCATTAGAAACTCAAAATAATCAGTTTTAAAAGTTAGAGCTACAGTGTAAGGAATCAGCATCGGAATCTACTCTTAACCAAACATAAGATTGTCTTGAGTTTTTGATGCCTTGTTTGTTATTTTAAAAGCATAACACCATCTATGCGAAATTTTGAGCAATACTTTTTATTTGCTTTTAAAAAAAAACTTTTCATCGTGGGAAGCATTTTAGTGCAAACCCCACTCTCGTACAAAATGTGCCAGACTTTTGGGACACCTCTTTATTTTAAATGTTAATTAGAGTTGCATGCGTGAGTGTGATGTTTCTGACAGTAAATTAGTTAAAATTCATGAATTGAGAACTCCTTAGAAATGGAAATGTACTGTCAAGGATTTCACTACGAACTTAAACAGAAGTAAACAACTTAGCTTTCAAATTGTTGAAATCCCTTTTCCTGAAAAATTTTACAGATTTGATACAGACCACAAAAATTTGGTTGGTTGTTTTCAGATTATCTGGCGCCATCAGCAACGCGTGGAATATAATGTGCCGAAACATTCGTCATTAGACAAGCCAACATACATTTACAAACACCCATGCCTAACACGGGATTCGAACCACAAACATTTAGCAGGTATATCAAGTGTATCAAAAGGATTATAAATTTTTACAAGTGATAAGAACAAGGGAGTTGGTCATGAAACATGCAACATAAATACTATTAGTTATAGTTTAGAACTTTTTAGGAAGAATTCAAAGACGTTCCCCACCGTAAGTATGAGAAAGTGTGTTGTGGATTAGTTTCTTAACCTGTAATACTTTAATATCATCGAAATTTGTACTTATGTTAAAGACTTTTGAAGGCCTTGAATAAATTTTAAGCTTTCATATCAATAATAAGGAATTAATATATTTTTTATTTTTGTACAGAAGATGAGTATATTTTTTATATTTTACTTCTAATAGAGTAATCAGTCTGTAAAGTTAATTTTCAATAAAGAGTTGTGTGTGAAATTGATAAATCTTATTTAAGATACTCCAAATTTAACTTTAAATGAATTACACCATACGCCTCTTTGAGTGTAATTTTCGGTGGATTGAATTAATTTCTGATGAAAGTATAAAATTTATATTATCTGTAGATTGACTTATAGTTATTGAAGGACATATAGATTTTCTGGTGACGTTTACATTATTTTGAGTATTGTCAGTTATAATGGTGAAATCTGGAAACGTTTTTTTGTGTCACTGAAATGAAGTTATTTGTACACATTTAATTGTTATTATTGTTGTTATTATTGTTGTTATTCAGTTGTTATTATTGTTGTTATTCAGTTGTTATTATTGTTGTTATTCAGTTGTTATTATTGTTGTTATTCAGTTGTTATTATTGTTGTTATTCAGTTGTTATTATTGTTGTTATTCAGTTGTTATTATTGTTGTTATTCAGTTGTTATTATTGTTGTACTAAAATTTAGTTGAACAAAATATTTTTATCGATTTTGCAATCCTAATACCCAGTATTTACATTTAATTTGAATTTAACGAAATTTACGTTCTTTTTTGTAGCAAAATCGGATAACTCCAAAGTAAGTTGCACAAATGGCCAAATCGAAAATAAAAACTTGAATAATCCCCGTCCCTACACGTGCCCCTACTACTTTATATTGTGTTTTAAAACATATTGCTTTAATGACTCTAAAACCTAAGAGTTTTAGTTCCTATTTCATTTTGGCTAAGTGTGAAAGAAAATCAGCTTTCCCCGAAAATTTCATTTTTTGGTGATGACCGGTTTTGCAACTAGACGATACATACAGCAATCCATCTTACTTATCACGAAACTATACACTTTATAAATCATCCAATATAAACGCTTTTACTGGAATATCTCTCCAATAATTCTCTTTCCATTTATCAATTTTCAGCATTGTACTAGTATCTATATATATATATATCTATATAGTCTTTTACCTCAACAAACATCGTTTTATATGTTTAGGCTATTCTGTTAAAACACAAAATTAATGTAAATGTTTCATGAAAAGATGCACCTGGATTTTTAAAACTTGAAAATCTCATAAAAGATTGAAAATGCTTCTGACCTAAACTAATAACTAGAGTTATGCGACCACAGCTAAGCACTTAGGTTAGTAAGAATGATTTCTCGATTTTTCCTCGTTGCACTTGTGCTTACAGTTTTTTTAGTCTTCATTGGTAAGTTATTAGCCTATTTTTCCAATGCAATATTTGAACTTTTTTTGCTAAAAATTGGAATTATTGTTATTATTTGCAAGTTCATAAAGAACATAGCACTTATGTGTTTTTAGTAGTTAAAAATTAGAAATTACTTTAGTAAACATCTTTATTTTTATTTAGTTTCTAACCAATTTAAAATTGTTTTTATTTAAATGCATTTTATTAAAAGATTATCAAGAACTCTATACGTGGTTATATATGCCATCAATCATACATAAAATATTAGTTAATAGACCGGCAATAGTAGAAAATTCGCTAATGTCTATCGGAAAATTTATAGAAGTATTGTCTGTCATGTTTGAACAGATTGCACTGTTTGTTTTCTTATTTAAAGTTTTATGTAAAATAGATTACCATATCAATTGTATCTACAATTTGTATGGTTAAAAACTATAATTGGGAGTTTTAAGTGATGCATAGCGATGCAATTTGAAGTAGATTTTAGTGTCAATTTTTGTAATTTATAAACGTTGCGTTACGCATCAATTGTAAATTGCTGAAAAAATATACTAAAAAATGTTATAAAATGTAAAGATATTTTTTTAATTACTGCACATAACATATTTATTTTAACAGAAAACTTTAATTAAAAATAAAATTTCGAAAGTAATTTTCGGTGCCAAAAATTCAGATATCGCAATGTAAATAGTAATTTTTACATAAAAATGATTCAAATCTGTCTATAAAACAAAAATTTGGAGGTAGTATACTTTTATAAAATCATTAAAAATGTTATTATCAACATTTGGTTTTAATAAATACACCCTCTGAAATTTGCACCGGTTTCACCCTTTCTGCCCCACTGTGCGATGGCTATGTCTTCAGTTCAAATTATCGTATTATCTTGCTGTTTGAACCAAAGTGTTCTGTTTTTGATATTTTATATATGCCTTATGCTAAATTATTTTGTTGGGAGGGAGGGGCTGTTTACTAAGAAAATTTAACTCTAACTTTGAAAATTTAAATACGAGCCCTATTTTTTTTTTGCTTAATCTTTTCATTTGATACAGAATACATCATTTACCCTGATTAGAAAAATTCAGTTCATTATATTGTTGCTTGGATGGGCTCGAAAGACTTGAAGCCAAAGCAGATTAAAGCTTGAAGAAATTTATTCCGATATAACTCTTCGCAGATTCTTTTACAACTCCAGAACTTCCCGTTCTAATAGAATCAATACACTCTTTACACAATAATGGAGCACAAACAGCAGTTAAAAACTAGATACCCAACTGCTAAAATCGTCGCACAAGACAATGCAATACAGTTCATTTTTGGAACTACTCTGAATGCTCGTTGAGAGACAACTAAGTAACTAACTCAACTCTCTATTGGTCTTATGTAGGAAAGCTTCCTTCGCGAATCTTCTAGAGATAGAAATTTGGAAGAATTTTCCAGATCGGGGGGGGGGGGACAGTCGAAAAGCCCTATACAGGTACATGGAGACCGAAAGTGTCGCCAAATGGTCGCCAAGTTTGGCGACATTTGGTAATTTCTCACCAAATTTGGCGACAAAAATTATTCGCCAAGACCGTCGCCAACTTGGCTCTATCTCGCCAACTTGGTGAGATTGCCATTAACCGTAATGTTTAATGGCCTTCTCCTTGTAAAACTCGTTTTCCAGCATTATCTCTGTAAAACTCGTTTTCAAGCATTAAGAGGCGCATTGCAGGAAAGCGAAGTTGCACTGCCTTATGCGAAATGTGCATAAATTTTCCTTTTTTTTTACATAATTAATATTACGAAATATTTACAAATATACAGAAATTCGTAACAATATTAAAAAACACGTCACTTATAAGCAAAAACGTTTATGTCGATGTTTGGTCGATCTTCATGTTAAATCATAGTACTAAAAGCGTCTTTATAAGGTCGGGAGGAGAAAACACGTAGGAACAGTGGAATGTTTCGGAAAATTATAAAAAATCCTTTTTGAATCTGTTATTACACAATTCTGAACATTACACAATTTTCAGAATTACCTGAATGAAAATCATATGATCTCCTAATTACCTGAAATTTGATCTGTATGTACTTAAACAATAGAGAAGCATAATGACACAAGAAAAAAATAAAACTATTTAAGTTTAAACTAAAAATTTAAAAGAACTATTTTTTTCTTATGTCGCACCATTACTTTTTTGAAAACCCTGGTCTAGCATAAGCAAAGATTTCAAGCTTTTTGAAAGTAAAATTTAAATTACAATCACACCGATGAGATTATATTCACCCCTGAAGGATTATAACTGAAGTTTCACTCTCAAAATGTTGTTGAATAAAAAAAGAAACACTTGTCAGAATGAGCTAAAATTTTGGTTTGGTTTGTACTCTCAACGACATATTTTTATGCACTATAACGGCTAATCAGACCGGGACCAACAGCTTAACATGGATTCGGAACCACAACGAAGCCTAACCCAGGATTCGAACCAGGTACCTTTGGCATGCGAGGCCAGAGCGCTAACCCCATAACCGTCAAGTTGGCAATTTAAAATTTTAATTGAATATATATGAAAAGGAGAAAAGAGTATGTTGCACGAAAAAACAATAATTGTTCAAAATATTTTTTTCCTTCTTTTACCATAAAGTTTTCCCCTTCTTTGAATATCTAGAGTTCAAATTTCAGGTAATTCTGACCAGGGGTACATCTTTTTGGAAGTTGGACTTTGATCGTGTTGGTTTGTGACGATATGAATCTAATTTTGAAAAATATAAATTGTTAAGTTTAGCTGCTATGCGCCCAACACTTTGTAACGATAAAATAAATACTTTAAATTGTTCACTTTGAACTATCTTCTTACTTGAAATGTTTTCACTTTCAAATATAATCTAGTATACGGTCCATTACAGAAAGTTTTTTTTTTTTTTTTTTTTTTTTTAACGTTTTTGCTAAAATATTGCAAACTAAACGTCAAACTGAACGAAAAAAAAAATTCTGCGAAGGTTTTTCGAGCATGGTAAATCTAATGGAAGCAAGAATCTGTTTCTATTGTTTCTATTTTCAAATTTTAAAATATTGTTTTAATTCATAATAAATTATTAAAAAAACTGTTTAATTCAAAAGTTGCCTGTTACTTATGTTTGGCCATTAACAAACTTTCGTTTGAAACAAAAATTGGTAAAATATATTAACTATTTAAGAATTTGTGGTTAAAAAACAAATTTTCTTTTTAACCTTAATTTGTCATTTTTTTTTTTTACATCATTTAAATTACTAACCACTAACACACAAAATAATGGTATTTGGTATTTAAATGTTATTTTTTTCGATTCGAAATCTAAATATTGTACAATCTTAACGTGTGGTTGCCATTGAACTTTTTAAAGTTTGGTTTAATTTCATTATGTAGATAAACACTGATGAGAGGGGGAAAAAAAAATTACAAGTAATAAATATCTTCCATGATTTACAATGGTATTTTTTTCATCAATTAGAATACAAGAAATAACTATCGTTTAGATTATATATATATATATATATATATATATATATATATATATATATATATATATATATATATATATATATATATATATATATATATATATATATATATATTTTGTTCTGTACAAAGCCTGCTGTTGAAAAAGATGTGCCGGCACTAAATTTTGATATATGTGGACGTCATGCATGAAGGGCCCGCATGAAGATTGCAAAGTTGATGTCCTTTTCCGCATCGTGTGAAATTGTTCGTTCAAAATGACTTCTTGCGCACTCGCACGCTATCCGCGTCCACACCATGTGAAAGAGTCCTAAACTTGCTACAGACCCTTTTGAATCAATCTAAAATCAATTTTTTCGGAGGGTTGTGAACGTAAGCCTTTTTACCTTATCTTGTGGCTTATCCTGCAACTTTGTCACTGCAAGTCTAATGACAAGAAAATGGCAAAGTTTCGTAAGCTTGTGTGATTTCAGGGTAATATGAAATTACTGAAAATTGCAAGTGAATTATTTTCTATTGCTGGTTCGTTGAGGATTAAACTTGCGATTGGGTGTCTTAGGACATGTAATGTGTATTACATATGTTTTAGTGAGCTTTGTGAAGATATTCAGGAGGAAATGGTGCTCTTTTTAAGAATTTCCATACATAACCGGGTATAGGACACGAAATTTCCAAAATGTTCAATATTTGTTAAAAATAATATTGATAGATCTTGATTGAAAATTTATTTGAAAAACAATTTTTTCAATTAATAATTAACAACACAAAAGTTGCTTCTGCTCATGGTTATTTAATATTTTTATATCATCATCTAATCACGATTAAATATCACCACACAGAAAACTGTACTTGGTGATGATATTTTCCTATCTTTTGAATTCTCAATTAATATTACTCTATAACAATATATTATGAATGTTTGAATTGTTTTGCCGGTACTTTTTCAATATATATCTTGAATTAATTCTTTTGAATCATTGATCTATGAACTTTAAAAAAAAATTCTAGAATTTTTAAATAAAATTTGGAGTTATATGAAGTTAATTTTATTAAACTCTAATTGTTATTAAGAAAAAAATAAAAACAATTTATTTTTTACTCTTCGTGAGTTGTTTGTCATAAAAAAAAATTGTAAATTCAAAGATAAGTTTTGAAAAAAAAAATGAAAATATTACCAATATTATATCACCCTATATATTTTAAGAAATTGAGTGGCTCTCTTTTAGCCTAAAGTATATGATCGAATTACAACTTCATCTAACTTCTACCCAAAATATTTCACAACGATCTTTTTAAATTTGTGAATATTTTACTATGATATTTTTGTCCTTTTCCCTCGTATATGTTAAAATTACAATACAGCATATATTTAAAATAAAAACTCTCCAATTTTTCAGCGCCATATGGAATAGAACACATTATAACTGACGATAGCAAAGGAATTGTTGGGCCTCTTATTCACGGTCTTGAGGGAGATTCAAGTTTGGAGCTTGGCAATCCAAGAGGATAAACATTGCAGCTTCAAGTGGTAGGCAACGATGTGGTGTCTGAGTAGTTTGTGAATTCTAGCTCAAAACGCTTGCAATTCCGAAGAATAAACATTATGTACTGAAAACGTCTTTGTTCTCCTTTAAACGAAATACATACTCAAGAATTTTTTTCTTTTCTGGATATAACCATCTAGCGAAGTGAGCTTGTGCTTGCCTAGCAATGATCATGACAACGAGTGAAGCGAGTCTGTGCTTATGTGTCAATGAACTTTTCAGCAAACGAAGCGAGCTAATTTGGTTACCATGACACTTTTAATGAGTGAAGTGAGCTTAGTTTTGAGTAGCAATTGAACCATTCTGCGAGTGTAGCGAACACATTTGTAAAGTGCCAAAAGCTGAGACCTATACGGATATAAGCAACGCAGGGTCACGCAGCTAGTTACAAATTCATGAACATTTTTACCAGTACTCTATAAACGTATTTCTTGAATTGATATATTATTGGATTTTTAATGTTTAGCTTTAAAAAAAAAATTTAGAATTTTTAAATAAGATTTTAAAAAAATAGTAGAAGTTTCGGAATTACATTTTTTTTAAAAATGCTATTGATTATTAAGAAATATTAAAATAAAATTATTTTATGGGGGAATCTTTGTGAGTTGTTTTTTTATAAAAAAAAATTGTTTAATGATCGATAATCTTTGGACTAATAAATCAAAAATGAAAATAAATAAAATTTTACAATAATCTAAATTTAAAAAAAAAATCACTATCTCTGATTTAGTTTAAAATAGGTAAAATGGGTTGTATTAGATTACTGAGAGATGTAATGAAACTTGAGAAAGCAAATTTCGGTCGAGTCGTCGCTTCCCATACGTAGAATACCTTACCTTAATAGAAGACTCATTAACAATGTGACCAGAGGTCTCGATTTTGGAGAGGCAGTTTCGCTTTTCACCTCGATGTCCAATTGACCCAATGTCCCGCCAAACTGTCCCGTTCTTCCGTTACAGAATCCCGCTAAAATCTATCTTAACAAAACAAAGATGCCTTCAGAACTTCGTTAATTAAGAAAACTAACTTCTAAACTATTCTAATACCCCCCAAAAATTAAGTTCTTCTAAGTTCTGTATTGTCAAGTTTGCAGGCAAAGTTATCAATTGAAGTACATCATATATTAAATCTTTAGTTTTTCTGAATATAACGATGTCAACATTTACAATCAGTACTATGTCGTTACATTTATGTATCCAATTTCACCAGTCTTTAGGAAAAAAACCTAGATTTTTCAAGATGCAATCAACTTCATTATCCTAAGCTTTGCTACCAGCCATAAATTGATTAATAAAACGGACCTTACTTTTTTTTTTACCTTCTATTCATAACAGGAGGTTGTATCATATAAATAGGTTCTTTTAGTTTATCACAGAGATAAGCAGAATTTACATCCTACTGTATATCTTAGTAATGCAACATAGATACCAATAAAATAAAAATTAGTTTTACAATAGAAAAATTAATTATACGTGAAAATATTTCATGGAAGTAAAGTCCTGATCTCTGTTTCAACTCTTGTGCCACCAATCTAGATTTATATTTTTGAAATTAGTTTTTATCATCTACTTAAAAATTAAAAACACATTTGCTTCCAATTATTGAAATCCCACTTGGTAAATCAACCAGGTCACAGACCTTACTGACTTTAACCATGGTCAGTTCGTCATTAATTGCAGCGTCCCAATTAGATTTAACAGAAATTTTCAGCATATCCTCAAATGCTTCTGGGGTTTTCAAATTGTAACACTACTGTTGAAAAATATCGTCCAGAGGATCACTTTAAATGATCCACGGTACTTTTAAAATACGAAAAGTTGGTACAATCCTCATTTTTATTTCAATTATGGTTGGTTGGTTGTTTTCAGATTATCTGGCGCCGTCAGCTACACGAGGGCTATAATGCGCCGAAACATTCGTCATTAGACAAGCCAACATACATTTACAAACACCCATGCCTAACACGGGACTCGAACCCGCAACCTCGCGGTCTAGAAGCTAGCACGCTAATCACTATACCGTTTGGTCGGCTATTTCAATTATGATTTTCAGGAGTTGTAATAGGTTTAGGGACTCTTTTACATGATGCGGACGCGGATGCGAATGCGGGCCCTCAAAAAGTGTCACCAATGCATTTAGAATGAAGCATTTGACACGGTGCGGAGGGCGGTCCGCAACTTTGAGACCTTTGTGCGGGCCCGTAGAAGTCAGAATTTCGTGCGGGCAGCTGCTTCCGCATCATCAGGTTTTTCACATTAGGGTTCAATGGATCTATTCACACGATACGTGCGCGGACGGTATATTTCCGCAATTTCCAAAGAAAACTCCAGTTTGAATCAAAAAATTATTCTCTCTCTCTTTTTTTTTTGTGCAATTTAAAACGTATAATGCAGGACAAAAAATCTACTTGGGTATAACTAATCCGTGCAATAAATGAATTTCAACTTAATTTTGAATCTTGACTCTTTCATATAAAGTCGGTAGTTTTAAATACTTTCAACACAAAATTAAAATAAAAAATATTTAAGTTAAATTTACGATTTTAGTATGTTCCCTGATACGAATCATTGTGTATTGTTAACAGTTAAATTTAAGGTTTTAAATAAATTACAAATTGAGTTATGATTGGTGCAATTATACACTAACTAGGTAATAAAATTTGAATTGATCATTTAAATATTATAAACTGAAAATTTTTTGTGCAGATACGTCAGTTTTCTAACACTTGTTTAATGCGAAAAAAACTACGAGTCTGATTTAAAAATTAAAGACACATTTTTCCAATGCATACTAGTATCTACGCTTTTTTTTTACGATATATCGTTGGCTTAGAGTACAAAGGCCCTAACTCCACTTTATTTTCTGCACCCATTTTTTGGTATTCTGGAAACAGGAAGCGAAGCTCATCGAAAAGTGAAAGCTGTAACTTGATCAATAAAATAAATTTTTTATACATGAGTGAAAGGCAAAAGCACAAAGTTTACTGTTGAAATATAATTTTAGACGGTTTTATTGCTCGCCTGAAAACTTTGACACAGTTATCACATTTTCAATATATGCCAACGTTAAACTGCCGACCAAACAGTATAGTGGTTAGGGTGTTAGCTTCTAGACCCCGAGGTTGCGGGTTCGAGTCCCATGTAAGGCATATGTGTTTGTAAATGTATGTTGGCTTGTCAAATGACGAATGTTTTAAATCATTATAGTCCTCTTGTTGCTGACGGCTCCAGATAATCTGAAAACAACCAACCAACCAAAGCCAACGTTAAATTAATACTGCATATCAGTAATTCTATCCAATTGATTGTTTATGCAACTACTACTATTCACTCATCCTTATTGTAAACAATAAAGAGTTTTTTTTATTGTATTTTTAAGTTTTATATTTTGTATTTATTACTTAGACTCTCAAATAAATTTTACACACATAGCGACAAATTATAACACTAGGAAAATAATAGGCTTCTATTTTATACGACGTAATGGTTAGCTTTTCAATAGATGTATGTAATCGTTAATGGTTTTTGGTGTCTTATTCAAGTGCATTTCAGTTTTTCTAACAGTGTGTCAAATGTGTTAACTGACACGTAAAAAGGAGTTGAAGAACTTGCCACTCTCCTCCCCAAGCTTGCCCTTAAAAACACCAAATGAAGATATCTGTTAAATAATAAAATGCGTTCGCATATACACCCCTATCTTTCCGTTAACTTCTTAGACAACAGAAATATAACAACCGTAACTTTCTTTATTAAAATTATGTTCTTATATTAAAAAATAAATATCCAAAAATAACTAAATACTTTAAAACAACACCATCCACGAACTGCGTTCACTGAGTGAACATAATAATCAAACTGTTTAAAGATGCGGGCGAAAGGTCCGAAGATATGGGATAGTGTAAAAAAAGGCATGCGTTTGCGGGCCTGCATCCGCACCGGGTGAAAGAGGCCTTAAAGTCAATACGATTGTCCTTTCAATAATTTTTTGCCTCATTTAAAGATCTAAAATGTTAGATCCTCATTCTAACATCTTATGTTAGTTTTGGGTGGATAATAATACGTCAATACGTTCGCACATTGTCCTTGGTTTTCCTACTCCTTCCCATTCGCTAACATCTAAAGGATTTAAATTATTTTTAAAAATGAGTTCATATTTAATCCAGTGAGATTATTGCTTGATAAATTAACATTGGATTTAGTTGGATTATTAGATTCTATGTTAAGTTAAAATTCACATATTCAGAACTTTTACTTTGTTCAAATAAACATTTTACACTGTTTTTGTTTTTCATCAATTTCTACGTGCATGGTTACGATCACTTCACTTTCCTTAGGAATAAATTCTTAGTACTCGTAGTATATCCTGCCAAAATTCCATGCTTAGCTCGAGGTTGGAGTTTATTCCTTTGAATCTTGGGAATATGTAGAGTACGCAAAAAAAAAAAAAAAAAAAAAAACCTGAACGATGGCTATATCTTGTATTCTAATTGATGAAATAACAAAAGTCATGTACCGTTGTAAATCGTAGAAGGTCTTTATTAATTGTATATACATTTTTTTATCACGAGGGGTCGTCTAAGATCGGCAAAAACATTTTCGCTCATACGTGACGTGTTTCTCAACATAAGGAACTGAAATGTGGTAACTAGAGTAAATAAAGTGTTCTAAATCGATTGAAAACATAAAAAATAGGGGTTTGTATGGAAATTTTAAAAAAAAGATAGAGTTAAATTTACTTAGTACAAAGCCCTTTAAGAAAAAAAATTGCACCAGACAATGGAAAATCGTAAATAAAACATTTTGGTGCAAACTGCAAGATTCTACGATAATTAGAACCAAATATATAGCCATTGTTCGGATTTTTTTTTGCTTACTGTACAAATGCAAAAGCTCCAAATATTTTAAGGTGTCTTACTGAAGATTCGTCGGCACTCCATAACTGATTAATAGTATGATCCAACAATGCTTATCTATCCGCTTCCTTCTAAAATAATGGAGATATAATCACCGTAACCTTCTTTCATCCAAACTTAAATTTTACACTTATATTTTAGAGTAAAACTTAAAAAATAACTAAATTCTTTTAATCGACGCTTATCTGGATACTGCATTCACTGAGTGAAAATAATAATCAAACTCTTCAAAGAGGCGGGAAAAACGTCCGCAGATATGAGCTCGTGCGAAAAGGCATGCGTTTGTGGGCCCGCTTCCGCACCGAGTGAAAGAGGCCTAAGGCTGTTTGATTGATTTTATCGGCCACGCCATTTTTCTGTTAGCAATAAGTCTACGTTCTTTCATGTTTAATTCCCAAAGTACTTAGAAAATTCTGACACTGTTTGTGGCAGAAATCAAGACCATTATCTGTCTTAACGCATTTTAACTTTAAGTTAGTTTCCTCTCAACTTTGGCCAAATATTTATTAAAACATCTGAAAACATCAGTTTTACTACTAATAATAAACACGTCTACTGTTGTGAATGCAATCGCTCACTTAAACTTCAAAGTCGGGGTGAAATAACAACTTCGACGAGAATTTTAAGGAAAGCCTTTAATAACTACATGCCTTCTGAGCAAGCAGCACTTAAAAGTTCCCTCTCCCAAGGTTACATCTCTCCTTATCATTTGGCGCTCATATCAACCAGTTTATTTGCAAAATCTACTTTCCTAAAATATTTCTCAATGATTGACAAAAAGTACTTTGTACCTCCTAAAACCTCTTTCTAAGACTTAAGTTACGAGTTTCTTGTGCACATAATTTTTCTTATTTGACTAGTTAATGGACTTAGGTATTTTACATACATTACAATTAATATTTTTATGAATTTTAGAAGACGTATTCAAAATGCCCTTTACACTACTGGTTTTACTCGTATGTTCTATTAGCATAAAAATAACATGACCAAATCTGCAGTGTACAGTATCAATACTTATAGTTATATTTACAGATTCTTTGAATTTAGCAGAATAACCCTTTCACACTTATAAATTATCTATCAAAAGGTACAGTAACTATATATTCGTTGGATTTTTTTAATATATAACTATCATTCTGTCTCCTTACATAATCTTATTTCCTGCAATGTCTATTTCTTAAACCAGCTATAAAGTTCCTACGTATATTAGGAATATACAAAACTTCTTTAGAGTAATGTCCACATTACGTGTAATGTCTTTTGCAGTAAAGTTGACGTCACCAACTCAGGCGACTTTCGAGGTGCAGTCTTTGTATTTACAGCTATGATAGGTTTCAGTAGAGTCGACAAGGAACTTTTTTAAAGGTGGTTCAATTGAAGTACTAACACATAAAACATTTGTGTCTACCAGGAATGCCAAATTTCTGTCCCCGTTCGAAGTTTTCTTCACAATTTTGTTCTCAAAACATCTGTATTCAGCATTATCCGACTTCTTGCAATACCCGCACGGTCACAGATGAGAAGACCCGTCACTTGATTTCTGGTAGGCTTGCTTAGGGTACAACACGTTTTCGCTGCGTCCCCCATTCTTATCCCTCTGTTTCATCAAAGATTTTGATGCATTACCTTAAATGGAATATGATCTAGAGTAATGCTGAAAGCTTTTCCTTCATTTTTGTGCTTCAACTCGATTCTTCCAGCTTCGGTCAAGAGTTGCTCCGTTACTATCTGTATCGTGAATTCGTCGTCTTTAACACGGTAGAGGATCTGGACTAAATTATCATATTGTAGTGGCAATCGACGAATGATCTGGAAGCCCACAAGTAGCTCTGGTATGTCAAGACCATACTCTTTAACTTGCAATTACTTTTCTACGACTTTCTTGCAAAATATTCCAACAGTTTCTTCTTCGTGTTGTATCGCATATCGAAAAATCAATCCGCTAACTCAGTCAATCTTGTTCGTGAACACTGCTCAAAGTGAAGCTTTAAAGTATCCCATGCAGTCTTTTCGTTCTTGGTGTCTATTATCAAGATATTGAATTTCTTCGTGACGCTTTGATAAATGGTGGTAAAAGATCACTGCTTTAATAACAGATGCGTCGACTTGTCCTTTTCAGACGCACTTGAAGGAAACGACACATCAGCTCCAGTGATAAACTCCCGTCAACTTCTATCTATGAATATAACTTTCATGTCACATTTTCACGACGCATAGTTGAAGTCATTTAGTTTTGGGAATACAAATTCATCACTATAAAGTTCCAACATTTTAAATTTCAAAATTAGCAAGATTTTACTTAATGATTTTTGAATTTTTTGCCTTCTTCAGTTTGGACAGGACCCATAACCCTTATTCAGAGTTTTAAAACACTTTTTCATCTGTATATATAAGTTTTATTTTTTAATAAAATATCAACGGCGACTGTGGCACAAAAGTATAACATAAGCATTAAAAATATTGTTCTCTACTCCTTTCGTTGGCGCAGTATGGCCCTTGTGTTGCCCTTGCACCGTTAAACTTAAACCAACCAAACAACTCTACACCTTTCTTATAAAGCAATACATATGCATTAATCGGGATGTGGGGTACAGTTATGCACTTTTCCAGCTCTTAAGCGGTACAAAGATTAGAAGTTAGATTCAATAAAGACCAAAATCCTCCAAAAAGCCAACAAGTTTTACAAGAAATATTTTGATTCAGAATTACCAAATAATTCAAAGGTGACACGATTAGCTAACTGTTTTATGACGACTGTATCAGTAGCTGTCAAGAAAGCAATCTTCGGTGGTGCGGTCGTTAAGGTGGCAAGTTAGTGCTAAAAAATGCGTGGTTCAGAACCAAGCAGGTTTATTGATTTATTAAAACCCTATTTTAAAATAAACGTGGTTTCCTAACTCAAAGTTGAAATATATGTTCACAGAGCTTTGAAAAACATGCAATTTAATTTAAAAATAAGTAAACTTTGATTGTTTCTTATACGCTGTTTTAATAGTTCAAGTTAAAGTATCAAAGTCATTTCTGGAAAATGAGCTAAAGATGTATATTCCAAATCCGTTGATCCGTTTTAATCAGTTATTACCGAGCTAAAAGTATCAAATTTCGGGATCATTTTTGTGGGGTGCAAACCCTTGTATGCATTAATTCATGCAAAAAGACATTTCTTCGAATCAATCTATGAGCAGTAAAAAAGGAAAGCAGAATACATTAAAGCGTTATAGAGTCCTGGCTAAAATTCCAAAGTATAACTATTATTTTCGGGCGAATAAGCGCTAGATGGTTCGTACGCATCCAATCATACAAAAATCACTTCCTCTAATCAAGTTGGGAGGATAAAAAAAAACACAGGCTTTTGAAACAATTTTGGCTGTAGCACTGGCTAAAAGTTTTATTCACAACCAAAACAATCAAAATCAAAAGATGAAGAAAAGAAAAGATGATTTTCGAAGCATCTTTTGGGCATGTTCCCTTGTTCAATATTAACAATTATGTTATTAATTTTAATTTCCTCACCCAGGGCCATACGAAGGCAAAAATATCAGGGTTCTAGCTATTATAGAAGATGAGCTGTGAGGGATCAAATCGGGCCTAAGATTGCTCCTCATAATGCACACTTGTATGACTGCCGTTTTGACATCTCGACTTGAAGGCTTAAGTTATGTTTTATTTGGATACAAAAATGCTTAGTTCGAATAGAAAAACTTATTTTTGTATATAAAAATATCTATCAGTTCTTTTTATCAAAAATAAGTATGAATAAAAAATATAACTTAGAAACATGCATATTAGGGTGGAGAGAAAAAAAAAGTCGTAAAAACGATTCAGCAGGGGGTGAAATAGATGTATTTTGCATTTTTTAATAGACACAGAACCGATTTATTTTAATTTTAAATGATATTGTTGCACAAATTGTCTGTATATATTGTAAATAGTGACGTATTATTTCAAAATTCTATTGTAATTTATTTTTATCCAATTTTATTTAGTAATTAATAGCGATTATACAAGTTAGAAAAAGGTGGCAACACCTGAAGTAATCGAGACGTTTCGAGAAATTTCTTTCCGATGAATTGGCTGGAAATTTCGAGAATGTCTCACGCGCTTGCTTATAAAAAGACTGGAGAACGGGAAAGTTTTCAGATTGACTTCGGAGTTCGTTGAAAGCGGATCGCTTTGTTTACCTATTGGAGTGAGCTTGTATAATCGCTGAATTCGAAGTTATTTTTGTTGAAGCTTGTGTTGAAGCTTGAGAGTAATTAAACTGTTGCCTGTGAATAAATTCTGTGAGTTTTCTGAAGAGAGAATAAATATTTTTAAACCGTGAAAACTGTGCCATCATTGCCTCAGTGGAAAAATTCATAACAATATCTTCCGGTGCCCAATTTTTCTGCAAATTTCATTTAAAAGTTTTAAAAATAACTAGCAATAACAAAATATCGGCAGGGTGTGCAAAACGTATAATTTAAGTTTGTTAATATACATGCTAAATTATTTCAATTTTAAATAACATCTTCTGGTGCCCCAAAACACCTAAAAACTGTCCAAAAGTCAAATTTAAGCAATTTTTTCTCTAAATAAACAGACCATATAGTGTAAAAAAAGACTCGCAATATCTGTGCATTTTATACGTTATGACTTTCCTAAACATAACTTTAATTCCCTGCATGTATATAAAGAGACACATGGAGGTTAAGTTATTAAAGATATTTCATCTTTCTAAAAAACGTAAGTTTTCATTCTGAACCATTCAAAAGGAATTACTATCACCCTTGTTTCTCTACGTCAGACATTCCCATTATTTGACCTTCAACACCGGGTCAGAAATATGTACTACATTCGACCAGCCTGCATGTTGAAATTTTAAACGAAAATATTTCACTCATAATAGACCACAGTAAGGTTAGAAGAGCACGTCAGCGAACTCAAAATGAGAAGATGACACATCTACAACTGTGTGATCTAACAGGGTTGTACTTCGATGGAAGGAAAGATACTACGAAAGTGCAAGTCAAGAAGGGATTGAAATATTGTACAAGTACTGAAAAAAGAGGAGCATTTTACAATTCTTCAGGAACCAAGCTCGCAATACATCGGCTATGTTACTGTGAAAACTGGAGAAGCAAAAACTACAAAAGAGTCCATAGTACAATGTCTGGAAGTAAGTGGAATAGATTTGAATGAACTTAGTCTAATTGGATGTGATGGAACAAACATCATCGACGTTTGTTCCATCACAAAGGAGTAATTCTTTTGATGGAGCTTGGGAGACCATTACAATGGTGCATTTGCTTGCTCCATACTAACGAATTGCCCTTACGATACCTCTTATGTGCATTGGATGGTGCAAAAGTTGGTCCCAAAGCATTTTCCGGGCCAATTGACAAAGCCATTAAAACTTGCGAGAATCTCATTATAAAAAAATTTGTCTCAATAAGTTTAACGAATATGCCGAATGTAGATAACTTTATTCTCAGTAAAGACCAGAAGTATTTATATGATATTTGTCTAACTGTATCACTTAGTGCATATTCTTTCGATCTATCATCGAAAATATCTGGTGTTGTTGCACACTCAAGATGGATAACAACTGCAAACCATATTTTGAGGTTGTATGCAGGTACAGAAACTCTATCAGAAAATTTGATATCGCTTACTACGTATATTATGAAAGAATATGCATCCTTTATGGTTTCATATAAGAAGAAATAGCTCTCTTAGAGAACAAGGACGCCATATATGGAGACATTTTCTCGATATATGGGCACCGGATATCCGAGCTATATTTGATGATGTTATTCAGCAAAACATTTTTTTTTTTAAACTTAAGTAAATGATTAATCACATTATAAAGATGTTGAAAATGTAAATATCTTTCAAAGATGGATTATTATAATAAAATCTAGATAGTTTTTTTATATATATAATCTTAGATTTTAATATTATATTCTCCGAACTTTAAAATACTTTTATTAAAAAAAATTTGATTTTTGGCTTGATTTCAGAAGGCTTGGGGCATCACAAAATATGATGCAAATTTAAAATACCTTTTTCTATATTTAAGTACATTTAAATTATATTATTAAACCATCCTGCGAATTTGTAAATTTTTTTTACGAAATGTTTCCTTTATGATACTTTTTGCTACAAAATCACTTTTCAGCAAATTTTCAGAGGGCTTGGGGCATCGGAAGATATTAATGGATTTTGATCAAACTTTTAGGATAATATAATGAACCCAAAAAACAACTTCTGCATCCCCTGCTCATTGGAATTTCGAAAAAAAAAAAAAAAAACGTTTTTTCGCGCAACCCTAATGCATATCCAATAATATTTGAAAGGGTTCAGACTAAATTTATGCGTTATCTTTATTATAAGGGTAACCATTATTATTTTCATGATCTCTCCTCTTCTTTCCTCCGCAATTTCTTCAGCATCCCCAGTTTAAAATCTAGAAGTGAGCTTTCTTGTGTTTCTTTCTTTTACAAAGTCCTTAATAATTTTATTGATTGCATTGAGATCCATATTTCCATTAAATTTGCTGTACCGACCAATACTCGTAGCCAAAATTTATTTACTACTGTTTTTACCAAATATAACTACATTGACAACTTTTGTTTGTATAAATTTTATAGAATATTTAATTTGATTTCTGATGATTTGGATATTTTTAATGTATCTTTTTCTATGTTCAAGGCTAAATGTCTGCTGGTTTTAAATGTGTAATCTTGTTTTGTTACTATTGTTTGATGGTTTGTAATGTACTATTCCTTGTACACTTTAAATGGAATTTTTTTCTGTAGTGTGCTTTATAATAAATAAATAAATAAATAAATAAATAAATAAATAAATAAATAAATAAATAAATAAATAAATAAATAAATAAATAAATAAATAAATAAATAAATAAATAAATAAATAAATAAATAAATAAATAAATAAATAAATAAATAAATAAATAAATAAATAAATAAATAAATAAATAAATAAATAAATAAATAAATAAATAAATAAATAAATAAATAAATAAATAAATAAATAAATAAATAAATAAATAAATAAATAAATAAATAAATAAATAAATAAATATTGTTCGAATTGTTTGATCGGACTCCAATAATTAAAAAAAAACATTACTTATTCAGTGAAAGACAGTACAGCAAGCCGTTTCACACATCGCAACTACACTTTTGTAGCATCCAATGAAAACACTTTTATTGAATATTGTAACTCTATCTATTTAACAATTTATGGGATTCTACAACTACCGAGTATATATTTTGCGACCTCAACAAACAGCATTTTATGTGCCTAGGCCATTCTGTTAAAGAACAAAATAATTGAAAATGTTTAATTGAAAGTTGCACCTGGATTTTTATAACTTGACAATCTTATAAAAGAATGAAAATACTTCTGATCTATACTTCTGATCTAAAGTTGAGTCGAGCACCTCGATTGGCAGAATGATTTCTCGATTTTTACTTGTGACACTTATGCTGACAGTTTATGTCATCCTTGTTGGTAAGTTATTAGCCTATTTTTCAAATTCAATATTTGAACTTTTTTTTTTTTGCTGAAAAGGAAAACTAATGTTATTCTTTGTTAAATGATAAGAGATATAGAACTTCTGTGATTTTAATAGTAAAAAAATATCCTTGAATATATTTGAGTAAACATCTTTATTTCTATTACTTCGAACCAATTTAAATATATGTTTTTTTTAAATATATTTTATTAAAATATTATCGAAACTATAACTCTATTAAAACTCCTTGTTAATTACACATTACTTGTAAAAGTTTTTTGACAGTCTCTTATGGATTCAAATTCACTGAAATGGGAATTTTTACCCAAATCAGAACTGTTTTAAAATCAAACTTCGAGCTTGTTTTGCTTTTTTGTTCTGGTTTTCTTATACCTCATTACTACACCTCACTTTTCTTAAACTGTAGATATTTTTGTATGACTACATGTAATATTTTTTCATACTTCTTAAGTCCCTACTGATGAAACCGTCTTTAGAAATCTTTGCTAACCATACCGAATTACTTAACAACCTTTATTGTATGATAGCCTTATGCATTCAAATGTTTAATAAAATATGAATAAGATTATCTGTTATAAGTTTATGTTATCTGTTATTATCCCTATTTCCATGAATCACTCTCAAGTAATAATTATTCAGCTATCACACATATACAGGTAGTCACTTGCTATTCTTTTTCACAATACATAGGAAACATTCCATATCTTTATTCATCTTAAGTCCTACAAACTTTATATTTAAAAATATAAATTAGTGTTTTATTTGTCTGAGTGCTCAATGCTTTTGCTTGGTAGGAACTATAAGAGCTTCCACACTATGCTAAACACTGCGACGAATTATAGCCGAAAACTGCATTTGGTGAAACACGTCTGTAATTTAGCACCATTGATGGAATATGTCATTCTGATTATTTTAAGAATTGGAGCTGCTCATATTTCAGTTCTGGTCGAGGTTTTATACTAGTTCCAAGTTAGGCATCATGAATTCTACAGACACGTGTAATATGTTAAATTATTAAGCTTCGATGAAATATTAAAAAAAATCGTAGTTTCTAAAAAAGATACATAATAAATCCATTGAAGATAGCGCTCCGAGAAACGAAAAGAAATTATTGAGGGCGCTACAAAGCTTTAAATATAGAGAAAATTTATAAAATAGCGCAAACTTGTGAAAGCTTACTGAACCCCCTTTCTGGAATTTTTCATTACAACCAATTACAGAACAATATCGGACCATTTTTACTGGATTCAATGATTTTCCGTAGGACTCATTTCAGCGTTTGCCATTGAAATTAATGCTTTTTTATTCTCCTTCGTTTGAGAAGTCCTCCCGTCACATGATTTTTATATTCGTTACACGAGGTAACCCTAAACATGTCCTCAAGCTAATATTATAAGTCTATGACTATTACTGATACTAAAGCGTTGATGATTGTATAATTATTTCGAATTACCGTTATATATAAATTTAGTCATATATTCTATTTACATTTACTTTTTTGATATAATATTAAGTGTCTAAATTTTTTTTACAGTTGGAGCACGTAAGTTGTCCTTTTTGTTATTGCTTTTCATTTCATAAATCAACGTTATAATTATTTCGAGTTACCATTATACTAAATTTAATCATATATTCTATTTACATTTAGTTTTCTGATATAATATTAAATGTCTAAATTTTTTTTACAGTTAAAGCACGTAAGTTGTCCTTTTTGTTATTGCTTTTCCTTTCATAAATCAACGTTATAATTATTTCGAATTGCCATTATACTAAATTTAATCATATATTCTATTTATATTTAGTTTTCTGATATAATATTAAATGTCTCAATTGTTTTACAGCTAAAGGACGTAAGTTGTCTTCTTATTGCTTTTCCTTTCATAAATCAACGTTAGTTAACTAAACATTTCTTAAATATATATTTCATGATTTCGATATGAATAATAAAACGCACAGCAAAGAATTTATTTTTTCTTAAAATATATCTATATTTATTTTATTAAAGTGTAATAAAACCTTAAGGGTTTGAACAAATGGACATTTTGATCTTTTTTGTGTTGTATATTTTTGTTTGTGAATTTTTGATTGTATGAAAATAATAAAGAGTTTTACATTTTCAAGATCAATTATTATTATTATTTTTAATATTGCATCAGATATGAAGCTAAATTTTCACGCATTTGTTTTATTCTAATGTGTTTTATAAATTTTATTGTTAATATCTTCAACTGGAGTAAGTAAAAACAAATTCCAACGTAAACGATCTAAACAAAAAAATCAATAAGGTCTCTGCCAAGTTACTGATGCAAAAAAGTTTTAAAATGAGAAATGGGCTCCAACAAATTTCATTTTACAACTACAGTCACCCTGATGGCTGTGGAGTTGGCGCTCTAGCTTCGCATGCCAAAGGTGCCAGGTTCGAATCCCGGATTAGGCATGGATGTTGGTTGTGGTTCTGAATCCACCTTAAGATGTAGGTCCAGGCCTAATTAGCCGTTACTGTGCAGAAAAATAGGTCGCTGAGTGAATAAACCAACCAACAAATTTCATCTTACTACTATTTTCAACTTTGGAGTTTTTATAATAAGTTGAGTGTCTGAAAGGTAAATCATAAGAATGTACTTTTGGTTTGTAATACAAATTTGACGTACACTTAAAATTCGTTATTTTATGAGGGGAAAAGTCAATTTTTGCTTTTTATTTATAGTACTAACATGTAGTTTATTGAATTAATATAAGTATTTTATTCAATGGCATTATATTTTGATTATTTAATGATTCATTGTATTCAAATGAAAGTTATGGGAAATATATATCTAAAATATCTTCAAAATTTACATTTTTTTTTCTAGTTACATTAACTCTTAGTTTTGTAAAATGTGTATAAAAAGCAACTTTATCTTATTATTAATTTCAAAATTAAATACAAAAACTAAAAATAAATAACAGTACTTTAATGAATTTGCATTGAAAAAAGGATACTTAACTTATTATTATCATCCCCTCGACCATAGGCGAAACTAAGAGTTCGAAAAAAGTATTTATTTTGTCCGTGCCTATACGGTCAGTACGGAACAATGCCCAGTCTGATGCATAGCTGAGTCATTCCACGGGAAGACCATACCGTTGGTTCAGGTCCAAAATTACTCTTAGAAGAAGCAAACTTTTGGTCGCCAACTAAAAGCATGCTCACTATCGATGGAATACCCAGACGGCTTTTTAACCTTTTCAGCACCTTGTATAAACTACTTTTTAAAAAAAAAGGCATTCAAGGTTCTGATGAAAAGGGTGAAACCTTTCTTTAAAGCTTGATAAAGCGGTCAGAGTTAAGAGTTGATTATTTTTTGTTATTTTTGTCCTTTGCCCTCGTAATTGTTAAAAATACAATAAAGCATATATTTAAAATAAAAACTCTCTAATTTTTTAGCGCCATATGGAATAGAACACATTGTAACAGACGATCAAGATGGAATTGTTGGGGCGCTAACTCACGGTTTGGGTCCACCATCTAGAATAGCGCTGGGAAATCCACGTGGCTAAACAGTACAGCTTCAAGTGGTAGTCTAAGATGTGTTGCCTGCGTAGTTTGTAAATTCCAGCTCAGAACGCATGCTTTTCAGAAGAATAAACATTATGTACTGAAAACGTCTTTGTTATCCTTTAAACATACATACTCACCACTTATCAATAAATTAGTGTTGAATCACGGAATTAGCTAAAAATTGGGAGGATAGATTGTTCTTTTTTAACTCTATCCTTAAAATTTCTCAAAATACCTTACAACTTTTGAGACTGGCTATTCTTTATTGTCTTATTTTCAAGTACTTTTTGACTGCGAGGACAAAAATATTCGTTTATTAAGCGCTACTTATATTTACAAAATTATCGTTATGAATCAAAATTATCACATGTTTTTCAGTCTGGTTTGAATAAGTTATCTTACTTTTTGTCAATAAGAAGCTATTATATTTTTATATATATAATAAAAAAAAAAAAAAAAAAAAAAAAAAAAAATAACGTAACACATTACTTATTTGGATATTAAATATGGAACTCGAATAACTGCTTTTTTAACTTATTTTTTTTTTTTTTTTGTAATTCAAAATTGCAATGTCATTAACAAATCTCCTAATAATTGAAAAAGTTAACAATATTAATAACACACAATCAATTTATCATAAGTCTTTGAAAATAATAAATGTCTTTGTCAAATCACTTAAATGAACTAACAAGAAACTTATATCTAAAATTTTTCACAGAAAAAAAAGGTTGGCTTTGAAAAATCACTAGAATGAAATAACTAGAAATATTCTAAAATAATAACACGAAACTAAAAGGTTTAATTAACTTGTATCATTCGTAAAAACAATTCTGTTCTCAATAATTATAGATCAATACTCGGAGCTTTTTTGGTAATAAAATCGCCAAGGTTTTGGGAGAAATTATAATTCCACTTTGTAGTTTACTTGATAGGAAACACAAATGTTAAAGCAATATTTCTACTAAAAAACAATTGGATGTTGTAAAAAGAAAATTCTAAGTTCTCTTGTTTATTTTGGTGGGAGAAATGACTCATTTGACTCGAAGTGAATGTGACGTCACTACATCTGAAACAACTTGACTTGAAACGCAGCAGCGGAAACCAGTTTTGCTAGTATCTCTCAAATCGCACCAACCGGAATGGGATATGGCAATTGCCTACCAAATATACACCAACTATTTGGCAGAAACCTCACGATAACCATAGAATCGGAAGAATCTCGTGACGTCACAGTTGTAGCGGATCGTTTTGATCGGACGAGATTTGGGGCAATTTCTTTTCTTATTATTTAAATAACTAATTTCGTTTAAGAACTTCAGTTTGAATATTAGGAATCAATATTAAATTCTTCATAAATATGTACTAATTTCACTCGTTTTGAAAAAATGCCGGAATCGTGCATTGTTATGAATAAAAGCGAAAACATGTGTTTCTTTCTGTTTTCAATATATTTTCTTACTTGAGGACAATTAGAAGCTTTTATATATCTGTAAAATAAAAAAAAAATGAAATAAATCTTAACAACTTATTAATAAAGATTTATTTGTATTAACTATGGGAAATAAACAACTATTTCATTAACTTGCTCTTTATATATATATATATATATATATATATATATATATATATATATATATATATATCTTTTTTTTAAAGTTTTTTTTTAACATTTTCAATTAAAATTGTTTTGTGTTAAATATGGAAAATAAACAATTATTTCTGTAGCTTACATCTTACTTTTGTTCATAAACTTTTTTTTTTTTCATTTTTAATTCAAAATAGAGATTTCATTACTAAATTATATCACAATAATTAACCAAATTAATTACAAACAGTCACTTCATAAGCAGTGTTTGAAAAATAATATATGTTTTTGCCAAAATACTTGAATGAATTAATAGTACAGGTAAAATAGGACATTTAAAGCAAAGCAAAATTTGTCCGTTGTTGAAACTTGGCAAAAAGTTTCTATTTGGTCATGAAAATGAATAATCAAAAGTGTTTATAAAAATATTTAGCGAAGAAGAGTGTTTTTTAGGTGGTGGGGATCAGGGGGTTTTATAACTGAAAAATTAATTTTGGAACAATTTAGGCTTGTGACATATGTTTTTATATATATTTTTTATATTGAATCGAATGTAAAATAGCAAGACGATATAACTAATCAATAAAAGGTTACAGTCCTTTTTATGTACGAAATACATGTAAAAACCGAGAAAAGGTATGAGGAGGAAAATATTAAAAAAAAAAAAAAAATCCCATTCATGAAACTTGGCAAAAACGTTTAATTGTCATGAGAATAAGGAAACAAAAGAGTCTATAAAAGTATCTAACAAAGAAAGGTGTTTTTTGAGGTGAGGGAGGTGATAGGGGCATTTTAAACTGAAAATTAATTTTGATATAACCCAAATGTGACACATGTGTGTGGGGTATTTTTTTTATGTTGAATCGAATGGCAAAAAATCAAAATGATACAACCATCCTATAAAAATTTAAAGGCCATTTATACATTTTATAGGTTGTAATATAAGAGTACATGTAATGAGCCAAAACTGAGTCTAAAATGTTAATAAACATCCAAAATTTAATAGAAATGTATCAATTAGTAATAAAATAAGTAAGCACTTGTGAATAATTGAAATAGTAAGCAAAAAGTTTAAGCGTTAAAGAATAAGTAATGAAATAAAGGACACCTTTACATTCGTCTATATGCATGATTTCGTATATATAAATAACTATAACTCTTTATGGGATAGTTATATCCTCTTGATTTTTTTCCATTCGATTCAGCGACCAAAAATATTTCACACACATGTGTCACATGCCTTGTTTATACCAAAATAAATTTTCAGTTAAAAAAAAAAAAAAAAAACTCACTCCCCACCCTCTAAAAAACTCCTTTCTTTGCTGGATATTTTTATAGACTATTTTATTTATTATTCTCATGACAAATAAAACGCTTTTGCCAAGTTTCATGAACAGACCCATTTTTTTATTTCTTTAAGTTGTATTTTACCTTTCCTCGGCTTTTACATGTGTTTTCATTTATAAATGGGACTGTAACTTTTTTTTATTAGTTATATCGTCTTGGTTTTTTTCCTTTGATTCAGCATAAAAAATACTTTAAAACATGTGTCACATGCCTAGATTGTTCCAAAATAAATTTTTCAGTTATATATATGATACTATTTACATATATACATGATAATCGACCGCCTGACTCTCACCCTAAAAGGAAATACTCTTTAACTTTTGGTACTATTCTACCCGTACTATTACGGCTACAAACGGATACAAATGATAAAATATCTAAAATGTATCCCAGAAAAAAATCGGGAATGAAAAATAACTAGAATGAAATAACTAGAAATTTTTAAAGTAGTTTTGGAAGAATTTTGATGCTAATGAATCGAAATTAAGGTTATATAATTTTTATATTAATAGTAAAAACAATTCTGTTCTGGAAAAATTTGCATTTGTAGTGGGATCTTAAATTGGTGATAGACACTCCAAGGTATTAGGAGAAATTTACAGAGATTCATTAATATTTCCGCTTTGTAATTATCCTGAAAGCAAATACAAAAGTTAAAGAAATGCTTCTATTCCCCTAGAAATAAATTAGTATTAAATTGTTATTGATGTAATGGAGAACTGTTAAAAATATGCACACAGATTCTAATTGAGGGAGGTCAATCCAGTACACCAGATACCTATAATAGGACCAGGTGTTGAGGTCTTATCCATGTTTGCACGAAGACATTATCTAAGCAGTGCATAAAAACTACCTCTGATGTAGCAATTTACGAAATTTTCAATAAATGGTGAGAAAGTCTGAGTGATTGCGTGTTTATTTTTATAATTATTTTTTGCAATTTAATCAGGATTTGGAATTCTATTGCTGGGAGATATAATGAAACTTGAGAAAGCAGATTTCTGACGAGTCGACGCATCTCCGACGTATAGTACCTTAAGGGAAGATCCATTAGTCGGTAAAATTTGCATGATGATTACTCAAATACATTTGTAATCAACGAAGGATACACAAGAGCGTTAAAAGTACAGGAGATATATGCAAAAAATAGGCGATAGTAAAACTAATTCCCACTGAAGCGGGGAGATTGATTTTTTTTTAGCTCGTTGATGATATCTTTTTAACGTACTAAAAGTTTAGAAAAATCTGAGCGTGCAAAAGGCGTTTATTGGCCGAAATTTAAAAAAATCTAAAAACATCATGTGTGGTATCAAATTACGGAAAATTCAATACCGACAAAGATTATAATTTTGGTTTTAAAAAGCAAAAATCGTAAGGGGACGTAACAGTCTTCGACGAAATTTAAAAGCAGTATTTACATCCAACTTCAATGTCCTATAAATTATTTAATTTTCAATATATATGCACATTTTTTTGCACAGGATTTATTGTTGAATATTTTTTAATATAGTAATTGTGTAAAAATAATCAAAAAATTGAATAATTTAATTCTATAAACATTTTTTGAACGATGAAATTTTTTTAGATTTAAAAAATAGTCATTTGCCTTGGTACACTTTAAAAAAAATCTATTTCATATTTCATATTAATTTTTGTGTAACATATTATACAGAAGTGAGTTTTATATTGTAGACCTAAAATATTTACTATAAATATGTATATATATATATATTTTATTATGGATTTTATGTCGAAAAAAAAAAGTTATTTTTAGTGCATACAAAATGAATAATTTTTTTTTAATAAATTTAAAAAGTACTATTGCTTTGAAAAATAAGTCAGCAAATTAATTCCAAATGTTTACTTAACATTGGTATTTTTTAAATAAATATTTATAGATTATTTTCTTTATAAAGTGTGACCAAACGGTATAGTGGTTAGCGTTCTGGCTTCTAGACCGCGAGGTTGCGGGTTCGAGTCCCGTTTTAGGCATGGGTGTTTGTAAATGTATGTTGGTTTGTTAAATGACGAAATGTTTCGGCGCATTATATCCCTCGTGTTGCTGACGGCGCCAGATAATCTGAATACAACCAACCAACCAATCTTTATAAAGTGTACCAAGACAAATGACTATTTTTTAAATCTAAAAAATTTCATCGTTAAAAAATGTTTATAAAATTAAATTATTCAATTTTTTGATTATTTTTACACAATTACTATATTAACAAATATTCAACAATAAATCCTGTGCATAAAATGTGCATATATATTGAAAATTAAATAATTTATACGACATTGAAGTTGGATGTAAATACTCCAAATTTCATCGAAGACTGTTACGTCCCCTTAAGAAAGTAAGGGACGAAAAACTGAAAGTTTATGCGGTTTTGAAAACCATTTTTATTAATTAAAAAAAAAAAAAAAAAAAAAAAAAAAAAAAGCGTTTAATAAGGCCAGTGCATCATGTATTTCATCAATATATTTCATCTTATATAAGAGAAAAGCTATGTTAATTGATATTTTTCTGTTTCTTCTGAAATACTTTCTTTCAGTGCAGTGTTCGTGCAGTCTCCACCAGAACAGTTACAACATACCTCGGTATAATTCCCACACCATAACGTCGACACGTAAATCTACCACTACCACACGGCTCATTTGTATCCGTTTTACAGATGCAGCGGATCATGTTCAGCAATGACTCTGGTGCTGGGCTCATTTCACATGTTATTGACTGTAATTGTTCTCCTACTTTTTTCCAACCTTATCTTCGGGATTGGAAATATTGGTGTTAATAGTTTTCCAACAAAGACATTGTACATGTACGTGGAGAAGCTAATGAACAGCAGCATCTTCTGTAGGTGGTAGTCTTGCAATATTAAATTCGCTTTTGGCAGTTGTGATTTTTTCTTGTAGAGATTATATCGTAGTGGGTTCAGATTCTCAGTCTTTAGGATTTACACCGTACAATGATACCAATGCTTTGCACCAGTATCTGTGAGTTCTTTTCTGTTAGCATTTTTTGATTCTGTTCCAAATAGAGCAGCACAAATGTTAAATTCCTTATATTTCCATAAATAGTTACATGCTGTCGATTGACTTTTAACAAATAAAGAGTTTATGGTATAGCATCCGGTTAAAGCATGTGAAAAGAGAATAATTTTGCATCCCGTTTCGCCAAAGTACATCGTTGGATCGATTAATTATTACGTTTTTTATTGCGGGAAGTAGAAGACAACAAACATATATTTTGTGTAATATGGTAAATCAAAAGTACAAGAATATCGGTGTCGTCAGCAACAACTGTTACATGCATTTGTTTTGCTACGGTCAGTTCTGTTTTCACAATAACTCTGTCAGCATCATCTGTAGCATGAATTACCCAATTTCGATAATTTCTTCCAAGTGTTTTCCAAGCATGGTTATGAAGGACTATTTCATTATATTATTAGAAAGAAAGGGTCCTTTGTCAATAAGAAGTTGAGAGCTCTCAGTAAATTTCACTGTTACTGATGATTGTTTTGTGTGTATCTGATTCTCTACATGATTTGTACTGGAGATGGCATGACCATCAAATACTATTGTTACAACTTTATATTGCTTAGAAATATGACTGCTTTATAGTTGTAATACATATGAAAATTTCCCAGTTTTTGGCCGTGGTAATTTGCGTAGCAGTGCACCCCCGTCAAGAACATTCGATGTTTCTGCGTGTTACATGTGAATTAAATTAGTTGGCATGTCATTTAAAGTTCTTGCCAAAGAGGATTTGTCACTTTTTCTCAATAACTGAATTTCTGGATCAAATAGAGATGGATGAAGTATTGATAATTCATGATTGAAATTCTCCTTTAACCAAGATGATGCTAAGAAAAATTTACGATTGCCCAAAAGTCCAATCTCCCTCTGCCCCCCCCCCCCCCTCTCCATATCTCTCCCTTTCAACCCATAAAGAAAATTAATTTGAAACAATAAAATCTTTAAATATAACTATAAAACTGAACTTTTAAAACGAGGTTTCTGTTAACCTAATTCATGAGGTTAATTGATTAATATTATACAGAGTATTCAGAAACGACTGCACTTCCTTTGTACCCGTGTATTCTAGAACAAAAATAAAGCATATTTTTAGAATATTGTCAGGTTCGCAAACGAAAATTTATGTGTCTACAATTTTTTTACAGTTTGGACTCTTTTTAGTCAGTTCAAGGTTAAAAACCGAACTACCATCCCCAAACGTATCAATGACAGTGAATAAAATACAAATTTCTCATGCCTTTATAATGAAAGGACTTAAACTCCACCCAAATCAACAAATACCAATTGCAATCATTAGGAATTACTGTAGCCAAACCTATTCCTGCATATTGCTATGAGATTCGAATCTCAAATTAATTGAGCGATTTTAATTTGGAAGTAGGTTTTTTAACTCGACTAATTTTAATATTAATTTCGATTTTGTTGTTGTTGTTGTTGGAGGGGGGGGGGAGGGTAAGTAAATCTATGGAGGGCTAAATTCCACTCGAGCTGAAACTTGGAAGGTAAATGGTCGTTTTCTAAGACAATACATTCTATCATATATTTGGACTGTCATAAAAAGGCCCCTTTACACACGTTTCTATTTCCATTTCGAAGGACTTATGTACTACTTGACATCATCCCATCGAACTGAAACTTGACCTATAGACTCGTTGTCGATAACAAAGCCTTTTATTAAATTTATTTTATTTTTAGGGAGGTGGGAGCACGTATTACACAATTAATACACACTTAAAATTCATCATTTTATGTGGGAAAAAGTTCAACATTAAGGATTCAAGAGAAGTGTTACAAAATTATTACATGTGTTCATAAAAAATAATGAGTAAATTAATATAGCGTTTCAACAAAGTAATAGTTTTTATAATCTTTTAGCAATAAGAGTTCAAAAATTGGATTTTAAAAATAGTCTTATAGCTTTACCAACAAGGACTACAAAAATTGTTAGCATAAATGCCACGAGAAAAAGTAGAGAAATAGAATACTTATACACACACTTAAAAACCGTCATTTTATGTGGAAAAAAATTCTACGTTTTTTTTATATACTACTTACATGAAATCAATTGGATCAATGTATTCCAATCAAAGACATTATATTCTGAATATTTTGATGAATGATTACACTATGATGAAAGTTAGTGGAAATATATTTCTAAAAATATCTTCAGTATTTAGATTTTTACTAGTTACATTAGATCCAAGTTTGAAAAAATGTGCATGTAAAAAATTTTAATTAAAAACATAAATCATAATAAACAATATTTTTAGGTATTTGCATTGAAAATTGTGTACTTAAGTATTATCTCGTCGACCATGGGTGAAACAAAGAATTCATTAAAAATGCTCCTTTATCAGTGCCAGTACGGTCGGTATGGAATAATGCTCGGTCCGATGCATAGCTAAGTCATTCTACGGGAAGGATCTAATGTAAGTGCGAGCTTAAAATCTCCTTAAAGAGGCGAATTTATTGCTGCCACCAAAAAGTAAGTTCACAATCAATGGGATACCTCTTAAACTTTCTAACCTTTTCAGCACCTTGTATGAACTACTTTTAAAATAAAAAAGGTTCCTTAGCATTAAACGGTGTAACCTTTTTTTAAAGCTTAAAAAAAGGGCATAGTTACGAGTTGACAAATATTTCGTAACATTTCAACAAGGTTTAGACTGCAAAGGATGACAAAAACCTTTCATAATAATGTTGCAAAAGGATTGCTTTGTATTGCATCAATCTAGAATCAACTTTTTCGGAAGGTGGTCACCGTAAGGCACTTTTCCAAACCTTTGCTATGGGAACCCGGCAACATCGCCAATGGAAATCTAATGATAAGTAAATAGCAAAGTTCTCATAACCTTAAATGACATCTGGAAAAAACGAAAGTACTGAAAATTGCAAATAAGAATTCTTTACCAATACTGGTTCGTTGAGGAGATAAGGGACATGCATATGCTATATATGCTTAGTGAACTTCGTGAGAATATGCAGGAGGAAATTGTGCTTTTTCTTAGTGGGGTATAGGAAAGGAAATTTTTGAAATTTTTAAAACTATGTTAACTGTTGAAAAAAAATACTGATAGACATTTGATGAAAGAAATAAAATTTTGAACTCTACAGGAATTACAACTTTTTAAATGAATAATTAGCAGCCTGAAAGTTGCTTCTCCCCATGGTATTCGAAATTTTTTATATCATCACCTAATCATCATTAAATATCATCACCCAGAAAACTGTACTTGATGATGATATTTTCCTTATCTTTTGAACTTTTAATTGATATTACTATTTGATATATTATAAATGCGTGAGTATATTTGCCATTTTTTTTTTTTTTTTTTTTTTTTTACCTGGATATATATTTTTGAATATCTAATATATGAATTTTAAAGAAAATTTCTAGAATTTTTAGACAATATTTTAATAAAATGTTTGAAGTTTTGGAATTAAATTAAAAAAAAAAAAAAAAATTAAATAGTTATTAAAAAAAATATAAAAAATTTATTTTATGAATCTTTGCGAGTTTTTAATAAAAAAATTGAAATTGATAGATAAGTTTTAAACAAAAATTTAAATATTCAAAACTTTACAGCAATCTCTATTTTTAATATATTTCAATAGCTCTGTTTTAATCTAAAGCAGATGGTAATAAAGTAATTAAAATATCATCTTATTTCTACCCAAAATATTTCACAATGATCCCTTCAATTTACTATGATTTTTGTGTCTTTTAGCCTCGTAAGTGTTAAAAAATTACAATACATCATATTTTCAAAATAAAAACTCTCCACTTTTTCAGAGCAAAAGAGACATGGAATAGAACACATTGTAACAGACGATAACGATGAACTAGTTGATGGGCTTACTCACAATATTGGACCAGATTCAAAGACTTGGCAAATGAAAAGGCTAAACAGTACAGCCTCAAGTGGTAGGCTATGCTGTCGTGTCAGAGTAGTTTGTGAATTCCAGCTCAGAACGTAGGCTTTTCCGAAGAATAAACATTATGTACTGAAGACATCTTTGTTATCCTTTAAATAAAATACATACTCACCACTTATCAATACATTAGTGTTGAATCATTGAATCAGGTAAAAATAGGGAGGAAAAATAAGAGACGAGGAGTTCTTTATTAAATCTACCCTTAAAATTTTAGTATACTTTACAACTTTAGTTGGTTGTTTTCAGATTATCTGGCGCCGTCAGCAACACGAGGACTATAATGCCCCGAAACATTTGTCATTAGACAAGCCAACATACATTTACAAACACCCATGCCTAACACGGGACTCGAACCCGCAACCTCGCGGTCTAGAAGCTAGCACGCTAACCACTATACCGTTTCTTTACAACTTTAGAAACTGTCTATTTTTTATTGTCTCATTTTCAGATACTTTTAGAATGTAAGGACAACAATATGTTTATATTAAGCACTTCTTATATTTAACCCTTAACCCTTACGAATAAAAACCGTCATAGATTTTCATTTTGTATTGAATATGCTTTCTTTCTTTGTGATAATAATAAAAAGTTACTGTACTTTAAAAAACTTAAAAATAAGAAATAAAAAAGAAGAAAGCTTAAAAAATTATTATTTATGGTTTACTTTGAATAAATATGGAAAAATAAAAACTCTTTCTTTTAACATAATTTAACTTTTTACTCACCCTTTACAAGAAATTTAATTATCATATGCTTTCTTAATAATGCTACAATATTTAAATCAAACTATCACTTAATAATTAGTCTTTGAAAAATAATAAATATATTTGCAAAGTCACTTAAGAGAATTAAATAAAACATTATTTTTTAAATTGTATCCCAAAACACTATTTGGATTTGGCAAATCACTACTGTGAAGTAAGTAGAAACATTTCAACCTATTTCTGACCAAATTTAAAACTCAACGAAACAAAATCAAACAGTAAACAAAATTTCGGTATTAATAGAAAAAATATTTCTGCCCTCATCAAAGTTATATTAGTACATGGAGCATTTATCATAATACTCCTATTACGAATCGGCATTGATGATAGAAACAGCAACAATTTGTGAAAAATTATCAATAATTCATTAAAATATCCACATTGTATTTTGCTTGATTTAAATGCAAAGGGTAAAGCAAGGTCTTATTTCCGAAAAGAAAATACTACATAGTTTCTAGTTACATCAACTTTTAGTGTTATAGAAATACATGAAAAAAATATAAATATTTGAATTTCATTTTGATTTTTTTTTAATTAATTTTAAAAGTAAATTAAAAAATAAAAATAAAAAACATTATTTTTATGCATTTACATTGAAAATTGGGTATTCTTCCATTAGATGGGTGCCAGTTGGCGCCAACTGGTATCCATCGACCGGCTACAGGTCTTCGGACAACTGTTTGGCTGGTTTGGAATTGTTTCCGTAATCGTGAAATGACGGAATGGTGAACACCAAAGAAATAAGCAACATCTGTGATATACTGTACTGCTTCGGCAGCGCTCAGAATCTTCCATTCGTCTTCCATAGAAACCATAGAAGCCATAGAAACACGTCTAGCTCGAAAACAATTGGTACGAATGTTCTAAACACCTTTCATCAGCCCTTACATGCAACTCCTGTAACCCCTCTCAATGCCGAATTCTTATACGACTGCCTGTTTTGCATATTTCTCTCTGCGAAATCGCGATTCGCTGTTACCTAACACATTTGCATATTTCCTTCTACCTTTGCAGCAATTTTCACTTTCTTTAATTCCGATTGACTTACGGAAAATTAGCATTTTCTTTTCCGTGTTTAACTTATGGAAGTGAGTGTAATTACAACATCATTATTACAATTGTGTTTATCGAGCAATATTTCTGTATCAAAACATAATGACATTTTATTGAATACAATTTATTAATGCCTAAATTTTGTATTTTCCAATTTTGTAATCAACAGTAGCAGTATTTCTCAATAATAATTTCCGATATTTGATTTGGTTTGTGTGAAGTTAGCACATCTTAAACCTTGCTAATAAATTATAATAATTTTGAGTTACTTAACTGTTTTTGTAGGAATCTATCGTTAAATATAATACTATAAATCCAAGTAATTTCCGTGTAATAATCCTGTATTTTTATAATCACCTGAAACACTCCGCTTTTTCATAGTTTTTCTCCCGACCTTAAAAATACGCTTCTTAATATTGAGATTTGCCCTGAAGATCGGCCAAAAGATTTTTCTCTTCAAAGCGTATTTTTCAACATAATGAACTCAAATTTGTTTTTTAGGGTAAACGAAATTTTCTAAATCAAATGAAAAGATAAACAAAATAAGGGTTCGTATTGAAATTTTTGAAGTTAAAATTAAATTTCCTTAGTAAACAGCACTCTAACAAAAAAACAAAAAAAAATAGTATTTAGCACATGAAATAACAAAAAAACTGTGATACAAAGCCCAAAATTCTATGATACTTAGAACCAAACGTATAGTCATCCTTCGGATGTGTTTACGTACTGTTAACATGAATAAAAAAAACATGCAGAGATGTACTAAAAAACAAGAAATTATTAAAAGTAAGTGAAACATAAAAAAAATATTTGCTTTTTATCTAACGTAGAGGATTACAGCTTTACATAAGAACAAATATAAAATAATGCGTTTCAAAACAACTTTCGCTTTAAATTTGAAAAATAAGATTTGTTACTGTTTTAAGAAAAAAATAAGCAATCTTCGTTAGTGTTGTAGTAAAAATTGTGGTAGACTAGTAATCAAACAGTTTGCGTTTCAAAACCAAATAGAAGCCTAGCAGTGTTAAATTCCTATTTTAAAACAAAAGTGGTTTTCATACTCAAAGTTGAAACACGTGTTTTTTGAGCTATGATAAGGATGCAATTTTTTCGTAAAACTAGGGGTGTGGAACCTCGCACAACTTTCAATTGTATTATAATATTGGTCATTGCATTCACATTTGATACGGTTTTATTTACCATTTTCTTGTAATAAAAATTGCTATTTTGAAGATATATTTTGCAATAGGTTTTGCATGGGCAAAAATAATAATAATAATAATAATAATAAAAAAATTAAAAAAAAAAAAAATCTACCACAAAATTGGCGATTACGCTTTTTTCATTTATTCAATTTCCATTTTTTTATTCTTTTATCGTTTTTTTACTGGAATTTCGGAGGTGGATACAGAATCTCGTACGCATCAAATTATGTGAAAATACTTTCTCTAATAAAGTTGAGAAGAAATTCAACAAATTCCCAAATTCAAAAAAATAGTTTTCGATAGCCTGGTTTTACCCTGGCTAAACCTTTGCTCACAGCCACATTGTTAAAAATGTTGCTCCACCTTGCGCCAAAAATTGGTTCCTCTTTAGGTGCAACCTACATTTGGTGTTTAGTTTCACGATTCTATGGTTCTTATTGTCCGAAGAAGCACTATTATATAGTGAAACTAAGCACCGAATGTTGGTTGCAGCTAAATAAGAACTAATTTTATTGCAAGGTGGAGCAACATTTTTAACAGTGCATTACAATCAAAATCAAAAGCAAAAAATCCAGACCTCATGGATTTTCATGTTCTTTGTTTTTTAACATTGTTAACAATAAACATGCTCTCTTGTTCACTGTTAACAATTATTTTGTAAATATCTAGCTATTATAAGAGCTGATCTATGAAGGGTGGAAACAGCCTTAAGATTGCGCAACATAAAATACGCTTGCATGTCTGCCGCTTTGACCTCGGACTTGAAGGCATAAAATATGATTTATTTGCATAGACAAATTTGAATTCTTACTGCAAAACTAATTTTGCATGTAAAAACTATCTATGAGTATTTTTTATTAAAAATAAGTTATTACAATTATAATTTCAATAAATGTATATCCAATAATAATGCTAAATTGTTTGTTCGGACTCGAGGAATTGCCAAGTGTCACTCTAATAACTTTAAGAATTAGAACACATTTAGTTTAAGATGGTTGTAGCAAGTCGTCTCCATCGATATAGATAAACAACTGGATAGACTGCTTAAATGAAGCCGTTGCCAGATGCAATTGGCGGGATTAAAAATACGGATAGCCGAGGATTGAAAATAAAATTTTCGGTTGTACACATCAGAAATGTCAATAGTAGACCTTAATTAGTAATAATGCGCAAAAAAATATATACTCTAACACTTTACAAGGTTTTTCGCATTCCCATCCAACTATAAAAGTGAACTGTGATTGGTTAATCATCCCACCAGCTTCGCAATCCCTGGCGCGTTTTTCTCTTTGGATTGACAATGAAGCAGTTTATCCAGTTGTTTATCTATATCGATGGTCGTCTCACATAATGTAACTACACTTGATATGGGATCCTATGAATAAACTTTTATTGAATATTGTAACTCTATCCATTTAAGTATTTATGATTTTCTACAACTACCGAGTATATATTTTGCGACCTTAACAAACATCATTTTGTGTTTTTAAGCTATTCTGTTTAAGTAGAAAAAGATTATAAATGTTTAATAAAACGATGCACCTGGATTTTTATAACTTCATTTTCCTATAAAAGAATGAATATAATTCTGATCTAGACTAATATCTAAAGTTCTGTGCCCCCAGTAAAGCACCTAGATTAGCAGAATGATATCTCGATTTTTACTCGTGGCACTTATGCTAACAGTTTTTGTAGCCCTTGTTGGTAAGTTATAAAACTATTTTTCAAATTCAATGTCTGAAGTCTTTTTGCTAAAAATTTGGTCTAATGTTATTCGTTATAAATTGATAAGGATATAGAACTTATGCGATTTCATTAGTTGAAAAATATCTTGGAATTTACTTGAATAAGTATTTTTGTTATTATTTAGTTTCTAACCACATTATAATTATTTTCATTTAAATGGATTTTATTGAAAGATTATCGGCCGACCAAACGGTATAGTGGTTACCGTGTTAGCTTCTAGAACGCGAGTTTGCGGGTTCGAGTCCCGCATTAGGCATGGGTGTTTGTGAATGTATTTTGGCTTGTCTAATGACGAATGTTTCGGCGCATTATAGCCCTCGTGTTGCTGACGGTGCCATATAATCTGAAAACAACCAACCAACAATTGGAAGATTATCAAAACTATTACCTTGTCAAAGTAAATTTACGAAATATTTTGTTTGAATACATGCAATAATTTTTTTAACACATCTCATAAATCCTTAACGATTGAAACCTCTTTATATATCAATGTTATCTATTCAGAAGCACTTAAATACGTTGATTGTAAAGTTTAACCATTTCTTTATAGTACATTCAAAAGTTCAACACTATGTGAATAAGTTAATCTGATTTTTAAATCCATATATTTGGAAACACTCTTAAGTAATAATTATTCTGCTTATATTCACTTGCCTCACAATTCGAAGGAAACGTAATCATACATCGCAGAAATTGATTGTTAATAGATGAAATATATATTGTTGGTTAATATAGGAAAGGAATGCTAATTCCAGCCTTGATATCAATTAACTTTTTGACATGTTTGGTAACAGGGAAGAGAACCATCGATAATTAAAAGCGGCCACATGATAAGTGAAATAATTTTGTAGTACGCAAAAGCGATGAACTTGGGTTTAATAAACATTTTGCAGAGTTTTACGTTCTACTGGCATTTTGGTCGAAATGCAGTTAACCACATTTTCTCTATAATCCAAAGGTATTCCCTTTTTACAATTACAATATTTCTTTTTTCTCTCAACAGCTACTTGACTGCTACTTTACACTGAAATTTCAGATAGATAATAAATATGGCACGAAGCTGTTTTTCCACAAATTATAATTAGCGTAATAATGCTTTGCACACGTGATATGATGAGATATGATACGATGTCTCAAAAAGCTTTGTGGTGGCTGTCCTAATAACAACTGTAAATTTTATACGACTAATCAAATGTAAATAAACTTTATAAATGTACTATCAGTTTTTAGTGTAATGGTTATAGTTATAAATTTAGAAATCTGCATAGTGAAAATGTATATCCAGATATTTTGTTTCTATTAGGATGATTAACATCTTGTTATGACTACTTAAGGATGTGTTGACCTATAGTAAATATCATAGTTGTAGGAATAGACGTTTTTAAATTTCAATTTTACTCAAAAGGGGACATTCATCTGATCGTAAATTCTAATCTAATAACTTATTTTTGGATTTTAAAACCTAAATATTTTCCAGAAACTTTTTTTGGGGGGAGAAAAAGTGTATGGGCTTCAAAATTAAAATATTATATTTATTATAAATATGTTATTTATATATGTTCCAGAAAACAACAAAAATTGTATGCAGTTCGTTTCTGAGAAAATTATGTGTAAATAGTCCGTTTGTAGTAAATACTTATTAGGAAAAGTGGAAAGAAAATGGTTAAAAAAAATAATAAGGGTGTCACTAGCTAGAAAACTACGCTAGCTAATAACTTATTAATGGCCTACAAGCTTTATGTTGAAAAATATGTATCAGTGTTTTATCTGTCTGAGTGCTCAATGCTTTTGCTGGGCAGGAACCATGTCAACTTTTACACTATGCTAATGAAATGAGAGACGTATTCAAAGCCACTGTTTGTCTGATAAAAATATACCCCGATAAAACTACTTATGATACAAGCACGTGCGATATGTCAAAGTAAAGGTGTCAAAGTGACTAGTTCTCATACCATATTCAACCTGAAGTTGGGCTCGGAAACATTGCAAATGGTGACAGGAAGTCAATATTTAGTTCCTTAACTCTAATCTATAAATACTGCATACTTGTGGAACGTATCAGTTGAGGAAAAAAACTCGTAGAATTACATCAAATGTACCTAAATTTTTGTCTTGAAGCATTTTACATTTTGTCCGTAAGTGTTTCCATAGTAAATATTGGAAATTGACAAATTTGGTGGCAGTTAAAAATCGCATTAGAATTTCAATATTAAAGATGAATTTTTGTATCAGTAGCAACAAAACGCATCAGCCTCGAGACGATTTTGTAAATAAAATCCTTCAGATGAGAAGCATGTTTTTGCAAACATACTGTATCAACTTTAATGGACGAAGATTTAATTCATTAAATTTTGGCAAATTGTGCATGCTTTGTATGCAGACATTACGTACCTCAGCTCAAACGTGTGTAGAAGTGGAATTTTTCGTGGCAGTAACTGTCAGAATGAAACTTGTTTCATAAATTCGATTGACTTCTATGTCTATTATTTTACTATTATTGATCTCTTATTAATATACATCAAATAATACTGCGCTCTTACGACACCATAAGATAAATTCGAATGTATTGCTTCTTCGTTATATTAAAATAGTAAAGGAATGTTATCGATATTTTAAGCACTGGATTTTTGCTTTGGATTTTCTGGACTGAGATTGTGTAATCCACTCAATCAATTTACTTTCTAAGAGATTTAAAATTTTAAGTCAATCACAAAGACTTATTTCATTTTCACATAACTGATTAAAAAGCGTTGTCAACAAGCATAAAGTAAATTTGAATTTTCTTGCAGAAGATCGACAATTAACTGATAGTAAAGCATTGATGATTGATAAATTATTTCGAATTACCATAATATCATTATACTAAATTTAATCATATATTCTATTTGCATTTAGTTTTCTGATATAATATTACATATCTAAATTGTTTTACAGCTGGAGCACGTAAGTTGACCTTTTTGTTATTGCTTTTCCTTTCAATGTTTGTAAAATAAACATTTTTTAAATATATATTCCTCATAATTTCATGGTTTCGATATGAATCATAATACACACAACCAAGAATTTTTTTCTGAAAATGTATCTAAATTTATTTTCTTAAAGTGTTTTAAAACTTTAAGGGTATGCATAAATGGGCGTTTTGAACTTCTATATATATTGTATGTTTTTGTATGAATTTTTGCAAATATGAAATTTATTTGGAGTTTCGTATTTTCAAGATAAATTATTTTTATTCTAATATTGCATCAGATATGAAGATAATTTTTTACACATTTCTTTCATTATAATATGTTTAGTAGATTGCTTTGTTTATATATTCGATTGGAGTGAATAAAAACAAATTCCAACGTAATTGGATATTATCCAAGCAAAAAATCAATAAGGTCCCTGCCAAGTTGTTGACGCAAAAAAGTTACAATTATGCACTTTTTTTTGTTGAGTGTCTGAAAGGTAAATCATAAGAAGGTACTTTTGGTTTGCATCAAAATTTGCGGTGCACTAAAAATTCGTTATTTCACGAGGGGAAAAGTCAATTTTTGCTTTTTTTTATACTACTAACATGAAGTCAATTGAATTAATATAAGTATTCCAGTCAATGGCATTATATTTTGATTATTTAATGACTCATTGTATTCAGATGAAAGTTGTCAGATATATATATATCTAAAAATATCTTCAAAATTAAAAAATTTTCTAATAATATTAACTTTTAGTTTAGTAAAATGTGTGTAAAAAGCAATTTTATCTTATTATTAATTTAAAAAAATAAATACAAAAACTAAAAAATAAATAACAGTACTTTTATGCATTTGCATTGAATATAGGATACTTTACTATTTATTATCCCCTCGACCATGGGCGAAACAAAGAGTTCACCAAAAGTATTTTTTTTGTCCGTGTCTATTAGGGTGGTTCGGAAAAAAAAAAAAAAAATATATATATATATATATATATATATATATATATATATATATATATATATATATATATATATATATATATATATATATATATATATATATATATATATATATATATATATATATATATTTGGAATGCATGAGGTGAAAAAAGTTGATAAACATCTTGATAAGAAAAACTGTAAAAAAATTTTGAAAACAAAAATAAAACTATCTTCCGATCGTGCATTCACCTCCAAGTTTGGAGAAAATACAAAAAATAACTATTTTTCCTAAATTTTTTAAAATTTCTAAACATTAAATATTTGAAAGACAATAGTTTGCAATATGAAGTAAAAGGTTGGAATAACACAGGAAAACACTATTTTATGCATTTTTAAAACATATATCAATAATTAAATATACTCAAAATAAAAAAATTTGTAAGAAATAATGATTTTTCTGTAAAATGGGTACTAATGTTATTTCTTACATTTTTTTTTTTAAACGTTTGGTTCACTTTTTTTTCGAGCTTTCTATCCCAGTGATGACTTTGAAGGAAACTTTTGTAGAAAGTCGGGCATTATGGATCTTTAAAAAAAAAAGTGTTGTCCTAACGTCTTTTGCGTTAGCGCCACCTGCTTTTTGTCTTGTCTCTCTACATAAACGTTTCACAGCTAGTGAGTGACAAGGAAACGAGTTGAAGACTGATTTCAATGGTCCCTAGTAGCACAGAAACGCTGCAAATTTCTTCAGACATAGGCAACTCCCGAAGTGGAACGTTGTGAATCGGTAGTTGGAAACAATATTAGCCAATCTCGCCCAATTCTGGATAAAGTATAGAAGAGGTTTTGATACGCCGATGCACAGTTTTTAAACTTGGGATATTGTATTTATGATAAACAAAACTATGTGGTGGTTTTGACTTGTTTGTTTGTTGAAAAATCGTGTATTTTGGAACTATGCCCGGCTAGACTAGCCAATTTTCCTGTCTTCCCCAAGTTTCCTCCAATACAGCTGTGCTACCTCGGATGCGCCAGTCTTGACTAACTAATGTTAAGTTTGTTACTTTTAACAAAGGTTGAGTCCTATTACTAGAAATCCAATTAATTATGTCCACGTAATCAGTGGCAATAAAGTTAAGTTTGGTTGCCTTGAAGTGCCTTTCTTTAGGAAAGTTTTCGAGATTTCAGAAACCGACGCCTCAGTTCTCTTACAACTCTCCTTTCGTACAAAATCATTGCCAAAATCATATATTTTGTGGGAGGGGAGGAAGCATTTCGTTCAATAACTGAGTTTAAAACTTCCAGTAAATATTCAGAGAGGTATCGAGACAATCGAATTGCTTCATATATGTTCTTAGGTCCTTCAGAAAATTAACTTTTTTTTAAAATTCGAAATCAATGTGGCATGTAACAATTTCAAATAAAGAATACCACTTGCTTGAGTTCATCCGATGGTTCACATTCACTCGCATATACTCTAGGTTTTGTTGTTAGCCGTCTGGAGTGTGAAAAGGGATTGGGTTTGCGAGCTGCCAAGTCATTGGCCTGATCTAATTGTTGCAAAAATGTCGAGATGTAACTGATACTGCCCAGTACTTTCATATCAGCTTGCGGAATTGAACATTCAATATGTAAAAAATCAGTTGTGGGAAATTTTTCACAGTTCTTTAATTTTTGATCTATGAATCTTCATTTTTCGATCTCACTGAAAGATGTTGGTCCTGTTATGGTAGATCATTTTAGTATAGGAGGCATATATCCCAATGTAGTGGTCTCCCAACGTGTAATTGGATCTGTCAGATTATTTCCAGCCAGTATTAATGGTAGTTTTTGTATTTATTCAAAACTTTGAAGTGACTGCTTGAAGTAAATGAAACATTTGAACAAAAATATGTAAAAAAATAACTTTAGTACCCATTTTATAGAACAATCATTTTTTTTTAACAAAAACACTTGTTTTTGAATATTTTTAATTATTAACATATGTTTTAAAAATGTATTAGTGTTTTCCTGTGGTATACTACACTTTCACAACGCATTGCAAACTGTTACCTTTCAAATATATAACGTCTAGAAATTTAAAAAAAATTTAAGGAAAATAGTTATTTTTTGTATTTTCTCCAAACTTTGAAAAGAATACGCGATCGGAAGATTTTTTTTTCTCATTTTTTTTTTTTTTTTTTTAATTTTTCTTAACAAGATGTGTATCAACTTTTTTCACCTCATGCGTTTCAGAAATATTTTTTTTTCGAACCACCCTAATGCCTATACGGTCGGTAAGGAACAATGCCCAGTTTGATGCATAGCCGAGTCATTCCAAAGGAAGGGCACAATGTTGGTGCAGAACAAAAATTACTCTTAGAAGAAGCGAACTTTTAACCACCAACAAAAAGTATCTTCACAATCAATGGAATACCCATATAGCTTTTTAACCTTTTCAGAACCTTGTATAAACTACTTTAAAAAAAAAAGCTTAAAAAGTTGTGATGTTTAGGGGGAAACCTTTTTTAAAGCTAGAAAAAGGGGTAAGAGTTAAGAGTTGATTAACAATTCGTAGCCTTTCTTGATGTTTCAACAAAGTTTATTCTCTTAAGGCTGAAAAAGCCTTTTGATATTGTAGTTGTAAAACAGGTTACTTCGATCTTAAGGTTATAGACCTTAACAATATTGATAGGAAATCAAATCTTAAACACTCATGGAATAGTAACTTTTTGAATGAATAATTAGTAGCATAAAATTTGCTTTTTCCTATGGTATTCGAATATTTCTATATCATCATCTAATCATAATTAGATATTATCCTCTATCAAACTGTACTTGGTGATGATATTTTTCTTTTCTTTTGAATTTTCAATTAATATTACTCTAGAACTGCATTTAATGAATGCGCAAATTTTGTACTATTTAAATATGGATCTTAAATTTACATTTTTAGTTATTGATAAATGAAATTTTAAAAAAATCAAGTATTTTTAAATAAAATTTTGTGTTTGAGTTATTTTTTTTTTTTTTTTTTTTTTTTTTTTTTTAATTCTAATGGTAATTAAGAAATAATTTATTTTATGAATTTTTCGAACTTTTTTTATAATTTTTTTTTTAATTGAACGGTAAATAATGGGCAAATATGAAGATATTCCAATCTAAATTTTTTAATATACTTCAGTGTCTCTTTTTAACCTAAAGTAGATGATCAAAATACAACTTCATCTAACTTCCACCCAAAATATTTCCCAACGATCCTTTTAAAATTGTGAACAACTTACTATGATATTTTTGTCCTTTGCCCACGTAAATGTTAAAATTACAATATAGCATATATTTAAAATAAAAACTTTACAATTTTTCAGTGCAAAAGAGATATGGAATAGAACACATTGTAACAGATGATAACTCTGGAATTGTTGGTGGGTTAACTCACAATCTCTTAGGAGATTCCAAGTATCGGCTGAACAATCCACATGGCTAAACAGTACAGATTCAAGTGTTAGGCTAAGATGTGTTGCCTGAGTAATTTGAAAAATCCAGCTCCAAACGCATGCTTATCAGAAGAATAAACTTTACGTACTGAAAACGTCTTTGTTATCCTTTAAACAAAATACATTCTCACCACTTATCAATAAATTAGTGTTGAATCACGGAATTAGCTAAAAATTGGGAGGATAGAGGGTTCTTTATTAACTCTACCCTTAAAATTTTACAAAATATCTCATAACTTTTGAGACTGGCTATTCTTTATTGTCTTATTTTCAGGTTCTTTTTGACTGCGACGACAAAAATATTCGTTTATCAAGCGCTACTTACATTTACCAAATTATCGTTATGAATCAAAATTATCACATGTTTTTCATTCTGGTTTGAATATGTTTTCTTACTTGGTGACAATACGATGCTATTAGATTTTTTTGTAAAATTAAAAAAAAAAAAAAAAAAGTTTTTACATATTATTAATAAAGGCTTATTGAGATTAAATATGGGAAGAGAACAAATATTTCTTAAACTTACTTTTTTTACTTTTTTGATTAAACTTGATTTTGTATTTTCAATTCAATATTGCAATTTCATTTACAAAAAATATATCAAATAATTGAAATAATTAACAATATTAATAACAAACTATCACTTTATCAAAAGTCTTCGAAAATAATAAATGTCTTTGCCAAATCACTTGAAGGAATTAACAAGAAACCTATATTTAATATTTGTAACAAAAAAAAAAGTTGGATTTGAAACATCACTAGAATGAAATAACTGGTTATTTTTTAACGTACTTTTGGCCAAATTCTAAAAATAATGAACTGCAATTAAAAGGTTTATTTTTAAGTTTTGTATTAATCAAAAAAATTGTTTTGCCCTCGACAAATTTATATTAATACTCGAACCTTTTTTGGTAATAAAAACACCAAGGCTTGGGCAATTATAATTCCACTTTGTAATTTGCCTGATAGGAAACATAAAGGATAAAGCAATACTTGTACTAAAAAAAAAAAACTAGAGATTGTAAAAAAAAAGCAAATTAAAAAGTTCAGCCAGAAAAAGATATGAAATCTAATGTTTGCCGACAAGTGGAAACGTATAATTTCTTTGGGTTATTTGCACACAATGATCTAAATTGGGATTATTGGGAGGATTCTCCATAGGCAATCAGAACTTGGAGGGCTAGAGTTATTTTATAGTAATTTCATTTCATATTCTTGATCTACTTTGTACCAATTACACTGACACGACATTTTTTTTAATAAAAACTCTAGCCTGTCACTATTGATTGCCTGTGGGGATTCCTGTTAATGATCAATATTTAATTCATTGATAGGTCATTACATTGTGAAGTACGAAGCAAAGGAACCTGATATTTGAGCCAAATTAATGTAAAGTTTAATACTTTTTCAGTCATATTTGGACATGTTACTCGACTAAGGGCTAGTTGAACAATAATAATAATAATAATAATAATAATAATAATAATAATAATAATAATAAAAACCTTGAAGGCAATTTTTTTCTCTCAAAAATTGTCTATATTTCAAAACGTTCCGATAATTTAGTTTTTTTATTATAAATATTGTATATAAATGCATATCTCCTCCTCTTTCCACTCCATTAGATTATTATTATTGTGTAGGGTAGAGTTCATTCGCAGTCCATTCAAATGAAGGTGAGTTACCTGGAGAAGAAAAATAATATAATTCCAGAAACCCATAAACACGGACATGCATTTTGCCTCAGATTTAAACCGCACAACAATATCTCAAAAAAACCAAAACTTAAATTAAAATTAAAAAAAAAAAAAAAAAAAAAATGCAATTATGACATAATATTTAACCAACTAAACTTTAAATAAAACACAATAAAACGAAAACTGTTTTTTGGAAACGATAATTTCCTCAAATGATCTTTTTTGAAGGACAAGTGACTTCACGTAGGAATTTCCTCCCTCCCCAAGGGAGATATTTCTGAAACATCTCCCATTTGAAGCACACATAACTAAATTTAAAATAAACATTACCAATTTTCAAAAGCTTGCCATTTATAATTTTTTAAGTTCAAATATTTTCTGATTAAATATTTCAGTACATACTTTCTTCGGTAGTTGGGCTCTAAATATCTTTCCTGATCACAAAGAAAGTATCGAGCTTCTCTTGTGGAGGTGGAGATTGCTCCAAAAAGCTACCTTAGAGCTCCAATAAGTTTAGAAGAAAATCTATAATAATAAAACAAGCTGTGTGTCTGTCTGTCTATCTGTCTGTCTGTGGATCTATAAAAACCTACTTAAAACTGGAGTAGAGCTCTGAAATTTTCAGCATAAGTAGTTTTGGCCTTATAATTGTATACATCACAAAAAGAATGTAAAATTTTTAATTAGTTCTTTTTAATTTTTTTTTTTTTTTTTTTTTTTTTTTTTTTTTACAAAGTGACTTTAAACTGAGATACAGCTCCGAAATTTTCCACATAAGTAGTTCTAGCCTTCTAATTGTAGCTTTGAAAAACTGAATTTTAAAATTTTGATCATTTTTTTTTTTTACATTTTTTTTCTTAATTATTTAACACATTTTTTTACAAAACAACTTTAAATAGGGCTACAGCTCTGAAATATTCAACACTAACTGAATACCCGTGCTTTGCTACGAAATTTTAACATGTGCAATATTTTAGCTAGCTGTGAAGCCTCGCGTTGTGGAAATCTGTCATTCGTATACTTCGTTCGCTTAAAAGTTCATGGACACATAAACGTAGGCTTATTTCACTCATTGAAAGGTTCATTGCTATGCAAACATAGACTCGCTTCGGTCGCTGAAAGGTTCATTGCTATGCAAACATAGACTCGCTTCGGTCGCTGACAGGTTCATTGCTGCGTAAGCATAAGCTCGCTTGACTCACTAAAATCTAATTGCTACGTAAAGCCTTAACAATGGAAACCTCTCCCTTGTCAAGACAAAATATTCTCCGTTAATATAATAATTCAACTCCCCTTTAGGATTACTTTAACACGTGTTTGTGTAAAGCAAAATTAGAGACCAAAACTACTTATGTTGAAACTTTCAGAGCTCTAGGCTTATTAAAAGTCGCTTTTTGTGAAAATATTAATTAAAAAGCAAATTAAAATTTTAACATTCTCTTTGTCAGTTCAAATAGAAGGGCAAAACTACTTGTGTTGAAAATTTCAGAAATGTAGCCCAACTACAAATCGTTTTGTAAAACATTTGTTAATTAATTAAAATATATATATATATTATTTTTTTTTAATTTCTGTTTTTCAAAAATCCAATTAGAAGGTCACAACTATTTATGTTGAACATTTCAAGGCTGTAGCCCTATTTGAAATCATTTTGTAATATATATATATTAATTAATTAAAATAATTAATTAATAACGAACTAAACAAAAATTTAAAATTTTGTTTCTCAAAAGTCCAATTAGAAGGTCAAAACTACTTTGTTGAAAATTTCGGAGCTGTAGCCCTATTAGTAGTCGTTTTGTAAAATGTTTTCTTAATTCATTAAAAAAATTAATTAAAAAAGAATAAAATAAAAATTGAAAATTCTGTTTTTTAAAAGTCCAATTAAAAGACCAAAACTACTTATGTTGAAAATTTCAGAGCGGTAGCCCTAATAGATATCGTTTTGTAACATACTTATTAATTAATTAAAAAAATAATTAAAAAAGAACTAATTACAATTTTAACATTCTGTTTGTGATGTAAACAATTAGAAGGCCAAAACTACTTATGATGAAAATTTTAGAGCTCTTCCCTAATTTTAATTAGTTTTCTATAGAGTCACAGGTACACAGACAGACACACAGCTTGTTTTATTATTATAGATAAGTAGTTTTGGCCTTCTTATTGGACTTTAGAAAAACAGAATTTTAAACTTTTATTTAGTTTCTTTTTAAATAATTTTTTTAATTAATTAATAAATATGTTAAAAAACTATTTTTATTAGGGCTACAGCTCCGAAATTTTCAACATATATAGTTTTGGCCTTTTAATGGGACTTTTGAAAAACAGAATTTTAAATTTTAATTTATTCTTTTTTAATTAATTAATAAACATTTTATAAAACGACAACTAATAGGGCTACAGCTCTGAAATTTGCAGCATAAGTAGTTTTGGCCTTTTAATTGGACTTTTGAAAAACAGAATTTAAAATTTTTATTTCGTTTTTTTTAATTATTTTTTTAATTAATTATTATGTATTTAACAAAACGATTTCTAATAAGATTACAGCTATGAAATTTTCAACATAAGTAGTTGTGGTCTCCTAATTGGGCTTTAAAACAGAATTTTAAATTTGTATTTAATTATTTTTTAATTAATTTTTTTAATTAATAAATAAATATTTTACAGAACGATTTTTAATAGGCCTAGAGCTCCGAAAGTTTCAACATAAGTAGTTTTGGCTTTCTGATTTTGCTTTCCACAAACACGTGTTAAAATAATCTTACAGGGGTATTGTATTATTGTATTAACGGGGAATTTTTTTGTCTTGACAAGAGAGAGGCTTCCAATATTAAGGCTTTACATAGCAATTAGATTTTAGTGAGTGAAGCAAGCTTATGCTTACGCAGCAATGAACCTTTCAGGGAGCATAGCGAGCTTATCCTTGAATAGCAATGAACATTTCAACGAGTAAAGTAAGATTGTGTTTATGTGTCCATAAACTTTTCAGCGAATGATGCGAGCTCGATTTTTCGTAGCGATGAACCTTCCTGCGAGCGAAGCGCCAAAAACTGGGACCTATACACGAATGACAGATTTCCGCAAAGCGAGGCGTCATAGCTAGCTAAAATATTGCGCATGTTAAATCTTCGTAGCGAAGCACTTGTATTCCGCTAGTATTAAATAATTATAACTAAGCGAAGATTAATAATTGTAATAGCTGATAATTATTAATTTTACATTTTTTCAGAATTAATATTTCAATACATACCGCCTTCATTGGGAAGATTGTTTGTTACACTTTCAATTACCTGTGGAAGATTTTGCATTGGAGGCGGATTCTATTTCAAGCTACCTTTAAAAGAAAAAATTAAACAATTTTAACTAAGATGTAGTAGCTATTAATAGCATTCAATTAACTCATCACATTTCCTCAAATTTTATAATTTTTCAGCTTCATATTTTTATTATTTCAGAGTGTAATTACATTTCATCAGATTAAATATTCAATTATGTAACTAAAATGGATCTAAAGATTTTATTAAAAAATACAATGTTTCCAATACATTGTCTCATCTCATCTGATGAAGACTCCTCTTTCGCGTTCATCAGATGAGAGTGATGGAGATTTCCTCTTTTTTCTTTCAACTTGCATTTTCAAATTTCTTTTAACTATTCCGTTTCACAAACATTTCATTTTTCCTGTATTTTCTTGAACAAGAGTTCACCACCGCGTCCGTCACTCGTATTGGGGTGACGATTATATAACTACTTGCGAAGGATATTCGTATGTATTTGAAAATACATTTCACAGGAAGTAACAAAGCAATTGAATTGCTATAAAAGTAATACGAAAATGGATTATTATGAAATTTATTGCAAGCCTCGTAAAAGCTTTCTTGTTCACTGCTATTTGACTTACAAAGAAATGTGTTTTTCAATTTTCTTTTCGACATTTCAACGAATTAGGGTAAAGATTTTAAGTTATACTCCTCTTCACTCGGCAAAGATTCAAACTGACCGTGTAAAGTGGCGAGATGAGAAACAGATGCGGAGTAACGGATACAAATAAATAGACATGATACCATGGAAACAAACGTAGCGAGAGACTATTCTTGAGCCCACCAGCGATTCGCATTATTAAAATATCAAAGGGAGTACTTAGCAGAACATGCTTCATACAGCGGTACTCGTGGCCTGAGTGAGATTTCACTGTAAACTCGCGCGGCAGTCAACGTGCTAAAGCATAAATGTTTCCAATATAAACACGCTGTGTTATCCAGGCCTGGTTTAAGGATACTAGGATTGTTATGAATGAATATACATAAAGTTGTCGAGTAACAGTGTAAATATAAATAAAATGTTACCTTGCTTTTTCGTCAACCATACACTGATAAAAATAATAGTTCAACCTTTTCCCTTTTTTCTGGTTTAATCTAGCGAAGCTGAGAGATTTCACCAGAAAAGTAGTTCAATTCAATTCGAGCTACTTTCTCGATCGATGAGTTTCAACAAAATTCTGGTGAAATGTATTTTCCCATCATGCAGTGCGTGGTTGGGCTGGCAAAACAAAATGGCCGACACTCGACAAACTATACTCTTTCTCTTGCTGCTGTTGAACAACATATTTCAAATTAAGGTAAGGGGACTGGGTAGTCAACGACAGCACAAAATCAGAAAAATTAAGGCTTCAAAATAATTCACGTAAAGAATTAAATATTAGTCGAAAGGAAATAATTGTTTGCATAAATGTTGTTCAAATATTTTTAAATTACACTGTAAAAAAAGATCTCATTTAAATAGGTTATTATTTTTTTAATAAGTATTTACGTAAAACTTAGTTTAAAAAAAAAATTCGGAGTGAATTCACTTGTGGTTCGCTCGTAGAAAAAACTTAAAACTAAAATGAACTGTTTTTTGTTTATATTACTTAGAAATGTTTATACAATGTATTGAATATAATATTTTGCAAAATAATAATTAAAAAAATAATTTTATACACTAATTTGTTGAATGTATGAAAAATTGCAATTTTTTAAGGTAATAATTACTAATTAAAAAAATAAATTACACAGATTTAAAAAAAAAAAATGTTTTACTATGTACCTCGTATGGTATTTAATCAACATGAAAAATTTCAACTGCATATCTTGTATAGTTTTCTCTACGAGCGTACCAAAAGTTCAAAAATCAACGTTTTGAGAAAACGCAAAAAAACTAAAAAAGTTCAAATAACTTACATATTTTTGAAATTTAATGGGCTCCACTTCCATATTCTGAAGTGTCCATCTTTGCAGATACTTCAGATTTCCTCTGCTTTTTCTTTTTTTCCTTTCTTGCCTCTTTTGAGGCCTTCTTAAATGCGTTATCCGCTTCAGTTACTCGACGATTATCAAAGCGTCGCAGGGATCGCAACATATTGTACCCAGGTTTCATTCCTAAATGTTCAAAAACTAATTTCCGACTGCTTGAACCATTGTTGAAACAAAGTACCGCATCTCTTGCACCTATTTCTAAAGCTTTGAGGCTAACAAAAGTTGTTTTGGGAAGTCTCTCCCAGACACAATTATTAAAACTCTCGTTAGGATTCTGTGTTTTACCATGGGTACATTTGGCAAGTAATTTTTGGCAGCTTAATGATCGGAACACAGGTTTTATTTCCAACATAACCGCCTCTGGTAAACTGTTCTTGTGAGAGTAACTTTCACCAGTCAGCAAAGCTTTGTTATATTTACACCATGTGTCGTCGTCAGTGGGGCAAAGACCATGCTGTGGAATGGTATCTGTCGACAATTTGTGAAAGTAGATCGCCCATACTGCTTTACTCATCTCACTAACACTATTCCCAACATTGCGTCTTATTGCCAAGCCATAATAATTCTGAATACGCTTAATTTCAGTATTCGTAAGTCGGTTCTTACCCGACAAACCTTTACCATCAGAAAGTTTATTTTTCTTATTATCCGTTTTGAGTTTTAACAATCTAGAGCCCATTCGCTTTTGGACATGGCCAATGCACTCTAACTTACTAATACTTACACCTTCCCCATAAACTTGAAGTCCGCACACTTGATCAAAGGCCTTTGAGTCTCCGTCACCTAAGTAGTTTGTGTATCGTACAGATCGGGAATCCAACGATCTTTCGAAGATCTTTAATACGCCGTGGCTTTCCATCCCACCACTAGTTCCATCGTAGTTTTTCTGGCAGTTGTGTGGGCTGGGACTATCACTTTTTGTGCAGACAGAACAATATTTCGACATGCACTCAATGTCTATTACTTTTCCATTTTCGAGGGAAGTTGCAACGACAACACCGTTTAACGATGTGTGCCCACGCTTTTGCCATGTTCCATCAAATGCGGCACAAATATCCCGCCCAGAACCTCCTAACTGAACAGTTTCTTCGATTGCAGTTGTCATCGAGTCATCAGATACTTTCACTAAGTTTTTCAAGAGTTTATCATATACACTGGCAAACTTTGTCGGTGGAGGGGGCAAGTTCATAATGCCACACAAAGTATCGGCAGCATTTTTGGATTTTCCAATACAACGCATGCCATAAACAAGTCGCATGTTTACATCATATGTACTACTTGTTGTTGAAGATGACATGGAATAGTCTGTATTTCCACAGCTTTTGCACTTCAATACAAGTTTAGATGCTAAACCTTGTCTGCTTGAGATGTCTTCTTCGGCAACAACTGAATTTGTAGTGTCACAAAATCGGCATTTGACAAAACGTTCCAGTAGTGAAGATAACAAATCAACTTCAATGATAATTCTATTACCTACCATGTTGCACGAAGAGATGTCAGCATACTTCACTTTTTTTTTCGAAGAGCTACATGGTGTATTTTCATCTGAAGAATGCATTTTTTCTTCAGTACTCCAGACATTTTTATGTTGATTAAAGTGGGATTTTCTTTTCCCAAAAGATTTAACACGTCCCATTTTATAAACAGCCTATAAATCAAATGTAAAGCGCAAAATACTAACAGTAAAAATTCTCAGACAGACTAAATCAAGATTAAGTTTGCAAAAGATAATGTTTACTTCATCGAGTATTTTAAACAACACGCGGAAAATATAGCCACAGTTACAGTTAAAACTCGTTTCTACAATAAATAAATCAAACATTGAAAAAAATAATTAAATATTGTAATAAATCAAAGTTAAATAGAAATCGAAACTAGAAAATCGAAACCGAAACTAAAATCATTAATTAATATTAATATAAAAAAAAGTAGTTCTAATTGGTTTATGAATAAAAGTAATATATCAAAAGATTCAGCGTAGCGCCCTCTATGAAATACAACTATAATTGAAAGTTCGATATTTTCAAAAATTTTGACTACCCAGTCCCCTTGTAAGCTTTTTTTATTTGCTTAGTTTATTAATAGTTTGGTTTGCAAGTTCCAACTGTCTAATTCTGTCACTTTACTTAGTTTTATAATGTGTTAACCACTAGGTCTATTTATCTGAAGCTGACAGTTCTATAGTGCTTTAATATTTGGTAAAGAATTGTTTTGAAGCTTGAAATATGTATTGTAATTTCAAAAGTTGTATAAGTACTTGTTATAATATGTTTTAGATGTTAAGTACAGATTCAGTGTTATAGGACATATCTTCCCAAAAAAACAATTAGCCGTTGTAAAAAAAAACGCCAAGTCAACCAGAAAAAGTTATGAAATCTAATGTTTGCCGCCAAGCGGCAGCGTTTAGTTTATTTGGGGTACTTGTACACAATGTACGAATGGGGTACTTGAACATAGGCAATCAGAACTTGACAGGCTAGAGTTATTTCGGATTAATCTCATTTCATTTGCGTCAGCTACTTTGCACTCATTGCACCGAATTGAGATTAATTTTATAAAAACTCTAGCCTGCCAAGTACTGAATTCCTATGTAAAAGTACCCCATTCGTACATTGTGTACTAGTACCCCAAAGAAACTAAACGCTGCCGCTTGGTGGCAAACATTAGATATCATAACTTTTTCTGGCAGACTTGGCGGAGTTTTTTACAACGGCTAGTTGTTTTTTTGGGAAGATATAATTTTTTTTTTCTAGAGTTTGCTAACTTAACTACAGTCGAGCTCTGCTTTTCATTAATCTTTCTCATTAAATGACCATCCCTTAAAATTTGCCAAAGTTTTCAGTTACTCACATAACTGCTTAGTTGCATTTTACTCACATTAATTCGGTTTTAACCATCGCCAAATTCGACAATATAATCTTACCACTTTGCCATCATAGGACTAATATCTCTTTGAGTTATTTCCGCACAACATATTTAATACGCAATAACGTCACACTTGATAATAAAAATTCAAACACATGGAGTTGGAACATTACCAAACTTTTAATTATACTTTAATACTGGTCACATCATTTAAGTTTGACATGGATTAGTGTAATTAACTACTTTCGTTTTTCTATTTTCAATACTTAAAAGAAAAATTGCCTGTTAGGGGATATTTTTTTGGTAATGATTAAAAAAAAAAAAAAAAAAAAACTGTTAAGATTGCGAAATTTTCAATATGTTTTTCGGTAATAAGCAATTTTCATTCGGCAATTCGGTAATTTTTACATTTTTCTAATTACGTTGTTTAAATAGTTCAACTTAAAGTATCAAAGTCACTTCTTGAAACTGAGCAAAACATGAATATCGAAATCCATTATTGATCTGTTTTAATCAATCATTATCCGGGCTAAAATTCTCAATTTCCGAGATCATTTCTGGGGGATACAGACCCTCTTATGCATTAATTCATACAAAAGGAACTTGTTCTAATCAATCTGAGAGGAATAAAAAAATAATGGTCTGAATATATTGAAATGTTTAAGCTGTAGGCCAGGTTAAAATTCCCAAGCATCGGGATAATTTTTGAGGGGGGGGGGGGGACAAACCCTCCTACCAATCAAAACTTATAAAAGGTACTTCCAACTGCTTTTATTTTAAAGTATTTTCAAGTAATGAAATTGATCAATTAGAGACTTCAGTATTTCATGAAATACCATCATAACCAAGATCTTGAATAGTTACAGTCAGGCACAAAGTTTAGACACAACACAAAATTTGTGTTTTATAAAATAGAATTGCGACAAAAGATTTAATCTTTGTATGACTTAATAATATGCAAGCATTACATTCAAAAATAGAAATTTGAAAATGAAAAATTAATCTGTAGCGAATTAGTCGCAAGAATAACAAAAACGATAAAAAATCCTCTGCTCATAAGTTTAGGCAAAAATTAAATTTTTATAAGCAAGCGAAAAGTTTTAGTAATCAATTAAGCTTTCGTGATGTTTTATCCAATCAAAAACACGGTTTTCCTTTAAAAACACAAGCTTTTGCAAGGTTTCAAGCTTGATTCTATACCACGCCTTTTCAATGGCTTCTTTAAGTTAAAAAATGGAGGAATACTGCTTTCCAAAGGTATACAACTTTTGTAATAATTCCCTATACATTTTCGATAAGATTACAGTCAAGACTACAAGCAGGCCAATCGAGAACCATGATTGTTTTGGCTCTAAATCACTTTTTTAGGGACCTGGATGTGTGGATGGAGGCATTGTCTTGTTGAAATTTCCAGTTAGATCCACTTAAAAGCTCACCAAATGGTAATGAGTTACTTTCTGGAGTTACCTGGTAGGCCTCAGAGTTTTGTTTTCCCATTAAAAACGCTAGAGAAGTTTAGCCGTTGAATCCAAATCCTCCCCAAACCATGACTGAACCTCCATCTTGACGTCGGCTAAACTGAGTTACAGGATCTATATGAAGATCATACCAGTAGAAGGAAAATCTTCCTGGACCATCTTAGGCTTCATTTTTTTCATCACTGAAGACTACCTGTAGCCATTCGACACTGTATGATATGTGCTGCTGAGCCCAATTCTGTCTTGCTTCTTCGTGAGGAGATTGTAAATGCGGCTTGCGTTTAATTTTGGATTTAAAAAAAAAAAAAAAAAATGCATTTCTTAATTCTTCTACGCAGTTTCCCGTAAAACTTTAATGGCAATTATATTTTTGATCTGATTTGCAGAGTAATATTGATTTGAAGTCAGTTTTATAATTTGCCTATCATCACGTTTGCTGGTCGTTAGAGGCCTTCCAGATAGTGATTTTGGTTGATATTTTATTCCATGTGCTTAAACTCTATAAATACCTCTTTTGGAACGATTTAATGCAATTTAAATATCAGAAATAGATTTAAATCTGGCCTTTGACTTCCAAGTTCTTAAAATCTCTACATGCGAAAATTACGTAGATTTAGGCATCATTCTAAACAGTGAAAATTACTTCAAACTTTTTATAGAAACTTAAAGACACTCTCCTTTCATAATGCGATCATTTCCTCTCAAGAATTTACATAAATCTTAGGTTTGTGCCTATACTTTTAAGGCATTTAAAGTTCGAAAGTTTCAACTTGTTGACGTTAGACAATTTTATTTCATTTTTTCCTGGACATTTTTTACCCTACACTTGGCTTTAAGAATAAATATTTTAAAAAACTAGTGAAAATTAAATGAATACTATTGCTTTTTCGTGAATTGCCTCTTTGTCTAAACTTTTGTGTAGAACTGTATCTCATCAATGCCGCTTTCGTTCATAAATCGTAATGATGATACTACGTTTCGTCCAGAGGCACTGTCTGCAGTTTTGTGTCCAAAATGTGTCAAATATAGTTCTTCTACCTACGATACGTTTCTTTTTGCTTATTAATGAGACCACATGTACTATTAACAATTTCTAGACTTATTGCTTCATCCTTTCCATTATATAAATATAATCAAAAATAGTGATCTAATGCTTTGATGGTATTTTATCCTTGCACGAAAAACCTTCGATGTATCCTTTACCACCGCCTGTTAACCTAGCGTTACAATACTTAAATTCGGCAAAAGAGCACTTGCTAACTGAGCTTCTGTTCTAATAGAAATTGTCTAAGGACACATTTTTTAGAAACTGAGAGTAGATTTTCAGTGGCAGCCCTTGTTTCACTGAAATAATTGAACTGTCTGGCTTTTCCCAAGTAGAAGCGTTTTACTATCAAGTACACTTTCATCACTAGAACTCTGACATTGAATCATTTTCAATAACGTTACCTTCATGTTTAAAACAATAAGTATTTTGTTGGTTGGAGACTCCAAGATCGTCAAAAGTGAGATAACTTAAGACTTGAGTTTAGTATACTCCATTTCATAAAATAAAATTCCCTATATTTCAAAATGCTATACTACTGTTCCAAGACTAGAAATAAAATAATTGAAACTATCCAAAATAATGAATTGAAAATTGAAAGATATCCTTATTTTGTAAAATAATTAAGGTTTTTATTTAGAGTCCGGAAGACCTAAATGTTAAATGGCAGATATATTTTTTTATTACTGTTAATTAATATTCTAAACTTTACAATTTTATTCTTGAAAGTATAAATATGCTTAATATTTATGTTTAAAAAAAATAAAAAAATATTCGTTTTTTCAATAAAAAAAAAAAAAAACTTTAGGTCCATTCCGGAAGACCTAAATAATTTTCAATTGAACTAAAAATTTTTTTTTGTAAACTTGTGAGCATAGTGGCAACTTTTTATCAGTTTGAAATTCTGAATTTCCCTCAATTTTTTTTTTTTTTTTTTTTTTTTTGATACGCCCTATTGGCTAATATAGAAAAGGTGCGAACTCCAGTCTTGGTCTCAAATAACCTTTTGGAGCATTTGGAAACAGGGAAGAGAACCATCGATAATTAAAGCGTGAACTTGATAATTGAAATAAATATTTAGTTACGCAAAAGCTCTAACCTCTTATTTAATAAACATTTTAGAAAGATTCCCGTTCTACTGAAAACTTTGACGAATTGAAATTACACATTTTCTCTATAATCTGATGATTTTCTTTATTTACAATTAGAATATTTAATTTTTCGGCTCAACTTACACTATCCTCTACTTTCAGCATTTATTTTCTGAATTTGAACAACAAAGTACATGTAGTTTTTTTAATTAGATAGACAATAAATATGACACAAAACTTTTTTTCTACAAATTAAAATTAGTCTAGCACGACTGGAGATTTAAGATGAGTGAATGGCAAAACAATGCTGGTTAAAAAGTAACTGATTATAAAGCGTTGATTATTGAAAAATTATTTCCAATTCCCATAATTCTAAATTTAATCGTGTATTCTATCTATATTTAATTTTGTGATATGATTTTTTAAATGTTTTAATTATTTTACAGGTGGAGCAAGTAAGTGGACATTTTTTTTATTGCTTTTTTTCCATTTATCAACATTGGTTAATTATACATTTATTAAATATATATAGTTCTAATTTCATGGTTTTGATATGTGATATAAAACACTCAACAAAGAAATTTTTGTTTTAAAATGTTTTCTTTAAGGGTATAAACATATGTATAGCCTGAACTTTTATTCGTTGTATGTTTTTGTGTTTGGAAATTTGCAAATATGAAATTAATTTAAAGTTTTACATTATCAAAAAAATGATTTTTAAAATATTGTCTCAGATATGAAGTTAATTCCCCTCATATCTAAGACAAGCGTCTAATTTTATTTCATTCTGATGTGTTTTAAAAATTGCTTTGTTAATATCGTTAAACACACTCCGACATAATGGGATACGACCTAAACAAATAATCACTTGGTAAAGTCCCTGCCAATTCGTTGATACAAACAAATTCGAAATGAGAAATTTTCCTCAACAAGTTACATTTTACTACTATTCAACACTATGTACTTTTTTTTTAACAAATTAAGTGTCTGAAAGTAAACTGAAACTGAAGGAATTTTGGAATATATATGTATATATATATATATACAGAAGAAAAAATGAAATAAAAAGAAAACCAACAACCAAGTGGAAGAAACCCAGGATAAAGAGACGGATCTATTCATCAGCGGGCACGATCAGTCACAATATTAAGACAAGACTCTTTTCTGTTAGGGACATACAACATTTGCTAAAAAAGTAAGCCCCATGTTAGCTTAAAAGTATTTTGAAAAGGAAGGAAATTAAGAAAGAAATAACTATACATAAAATAAGAGCCAAAAAAAAAAAAAAAAAATAAGAACATAATAGAACTTTCGAAATAAAAGTGTGGAGAACTCCAGATGACGTACCTTATGCACCTTATACCATCACTTCTCTAGTTTTGTTTTGTTTTTTGGAACTACCGACTGTCTATTTCTGCACTTATAAAGTGCTTAACACAGCCAAATACGTCTCGTAATTTTGAGCATCTAGAAGAATAAGGAGATCGAAATCTTCTAGTGTAAACCACTCTCTCCGACCCCACCACACCAACGAGAGGACTTTGAGGCCACGACAGATTTAATGTGCACCAGCCCCCGTTAAGTACACACCGATATTTGGCGGATGTAGGCCTGAACCCACAACCCTCCGGTTATGAGCTCGATACTCTAACGCAAGGAAATCGGGAGCCATCATCTTATATCTGGAGAAAACATTTAAAAAAGAAAAATAAAGAATTACTTTGTTTAAAAGTGCAGTTCTGACATTGATGCGCGTGTGAAAATTGTGAGTATGAAGGTGAAAATTATGACATCACATCCGATTGATTCACATTAATGTATTTCTTGGTAAAGTGTAAAGGAAATTGGTTGCTATTTAAAGTTTTGAAATGATCAAGGCGTAAATTATTCTTGTTGTTGTTACTATTGCAAATGGTTTGAATTCGGTTTAGTTGATTAATAATAGTGTTACGGTAAATACTAGTGGAGAGATTAGAAGACCAAGGAATTAGCTTAACTACATTAAAAGGGAAATCATTTCGTTTATCAAAAATGGTTATGGAAATTGTTTCAGAATAATTTATTTCTAGGTCAAGGAACTGAGCGGAAGTGGATGAAGTATTCGTCTTTTTAAGAACAAGTTCCTTGGGATATATTTGCCAGCCAAAGGTTGGTAAAGTCAACGCTATTGAAAACAATTAGGGTCGTCCATATAACAAAAAGCAGGGATATTTTGAAAAGTGGAGTTTTTTTCAAACCAGTGTAGAAAGATATTTGCTAAAATGCTAGAGTATAGGCTTCCTTGTGGACTACCTGTGACCTGGAGAAACAGTTGTTTACCATTGTAGATGTAATTATTGAAGATGCAGAAATTATTTAGTTTGTTCCGAAATTCAATACCAACGTTTAGAATGCTATTATGGTCATTGTAGAGAACGTCTTTCAAATCATTTAGAGGCATGCTGGTGACAGATCTTTACAGTCAAAAGTATCAATGGTAGTGAAATTGTTACGTGAAATGAATTCTAGAACAGGTTTATTTCTGTTGATAATAAACGTGTAACCTTCTTGAAAAATGAAATCCTTTATTTCGAAGAAGATTTTTCCCGGTTTATTGATACAAGAATTAGAGCCACGAGTGATGTAGAGGAATGCTACTGGGTTCTTATGAAATTTTGAAATAATAGAGTATATGGAAATTTGATACAAGAGTTATTGATTTTCAAGAATTTGTTAAGAACAATATTTGTGTGTGGGAATGGGATTGTAGTTTAGATTACATGGTTTATAGATAGGTGACATTTTTAATTCGTTGTCTAATAAGGAGATATAATATTTTCTTTCAAATAAAAGAGAAGTTATTGGTTGCCTTGTTTATTGGTGTAATAATGAAATGCTCTTGAATCATTTTAATTAATTCTTTAATGTCCTTCATGTTATAGTTGGAGAACTGGAAATTGACAACTAACTGGAATTAATTAATTGAAGCGATTCAAGAGATATTCTTAAATTAAAGGTTTTTTTTTTTTTTTTTTTTTTTTTTTTTTAATTCTATTATATATTAAGAAAACGTAAAAAGAATTAAATTTTATAAATCTTTAGGAGTTTTTTTTAATGAAAAAAAATAAATTAAATTGATTGATAAGGTTGGGACAAACATGAAAATATTCAAATCTAAATTTTTAATATACTTCATTTTACAGTATTACCTTTAAAATTGAGAATAATTTATTATGATTTGTGTGTCCTTTAACCTCATAAGTGTTAAAAAATGTAATACAGCATATTTTAAAGATAAAAACACTCCGATATTTTAGAGCAAATAAGAAAGGCATTAGAAGAAATTGTATTTAACGATACAGAAGGAATTCTTGTGGTGCTTGTTCCCGGTTTCGGCGGAAATTCAATTCCTATGCTCAGATCAAAAGGCTAAAGAGTGCAGCTTCAAATGGAAGACAATGACGTGGTGTCTAAGTAGTTTGCAAATTCTAGATCAGATCGTATGGTTTTCAGAAGAATAGATGTTATGTACTCAAAATGAGTTTGTTCTTCTTTAAAAAAAACAAAAAAAACATACTCGCCAATCACTCATATATGGATGTTGAATCACCCTTAGATAAAGAAACGGTGAGGAAGGAACTATATTAAACCTGTGTGTGTGTGTGTGTGTGTGGTGTGTGTGTGTGTGTGTGTGTGTGTGTGTGTGTGTGTGTGTGTGTGTGTGTGTGTGTGTGTGTGTGTGTGTTTACCCTTAACATTATAATTTATACCTTACAACTATGGAGACCTTCTATTCTTTAATGTCTCATTTTCAAATATGTTTTGAATGTGAAGACAAAAATTTGTTTATATTAAACAGTACATTTAGCAAATGTTCATCATGAATAAAAGCGATCACAGGTTTTTCATTCTATTTTGAATATGGTTTCTGACTTATGTAACAATAAAACTCTATTATATGTCTGTAAAATGGAAAAAAAAAAAAAAAAAAAAAAAAACTTAACACAATATTAATAAATTTTATTTGGAATAAATATGGAATATAAACAATTGTCTCCCAAAAAACAACTAGACGTTGTACAAAAAGCCCACCAAGTAAAACAATCAGTCAGAAAAAGTTGTGAAATGTTGTTTGGCGCCAAGTGGCCGCGTTTAGTTTTTTTTGGGGTACTTGTACACAATGAACTAAATTGGGATTATTAGGGGGAATCCCCATAGGCAATCAGAACTTGGCAGGCTGAGTTATTTCTAGAGGTCGGCAATATATCGATACGATGATATTTTTATCGATATTTCTAAAAAATATCGATATTAAAAATATCGAAATTAAAAATATCGAAATTAAAAATATCGAAATTAAAAATATTGATAAAAGTCACGATGTATCGATATGTTCAAATATTTTTAGTTTTTTGATGATAGTTTTGTAGTTCCATGTGTTTTTTCGATTTTCTTTATTCCCTTTTCAAAAACTTCAAAACTAAAGTTTGAACTTGGCTGAGAGACAGTTAAAATGTCACCAATATTCAATATTTTGCCTTTCACTTAAAAGTTATTGAAAATTATCTAAATTTTTCTTAAAATCTCTGCACCAATTAAGCAGAAATATAATTTTTTTTTTTTTTTGTAATAGATCCATTTCAGTTGAAAAAGTAGTCACCTTACAAAAAAGCAATCATGAAAAGCAGAAATCTGCCCCGAAAAACTTTGTTTCTGGCAAAATTGAAAATCAAATAAAAAAAATCATGTATCAATATATCGATATTTTATCGATGTTTTTTTTTTCTATGCAACTATATAGTATCGATATTTATTTTGATCTATATTTCCGACCTCTAGTTTTTTCTGATTAATATCATTTCATTAGCTTCAGCAACTTTGCACCCAATGCACTGAATTAAGATAAATTTTATAAAAATTAGTATTGATTGCTTATGGGGATTGTTCCTATTGATCCCAATTTAGTTCATTACGTACAAGTACCCCAAAAAAACTAAACCTGGCCGCTTGGCGTCAAGCATTAGACTTCACAATTTTTTCTGGCTGATTGCTTTACTTGGTAGGCATTTTTTCTTTTTTACAACGTCTAGTTGTTTTTTGGGAGATATCCATTTTTTTTGTTGCGTTTGTTATGTTCTAAATGAGAAAGATACTGCCAATGGATATTGTAGCGTGAATAAACATACAATCGATCTAAAAAGAAAAAAATGGCGTAAGCGACAACAACACCATTACCTTTACACATTATTCTTTGTATTGCGAGTGACAATGAATATCATGATTAAATATTATAGATTTAGATTTGCAATCAAAATCCTTTTCGTACCATTTAAGAAGACATATTCCTTACCACAACAAGAAAAACAATTTCATAATCACAAATATGTATCTATTTTAACTTGAACACAAAAACATGCAATTATACACTAAAAAATAAGTAATTATGCAAAGTAAGCAAAACATACAAACAAATTACTTGCTTTAATGCGAAATTGATGATTACCAGCTTTAACATGCAAATAAATCTATGTATAAAAAGGCGTCTTAAAGCAACTTTGATTTTAAGTTTGAAAAACAATACTTGTTATTATTTTAAGGGAAGTTCAGCAAGCTTTATTAGTGGAGTCGTTAAGATATCAGATTAGTGATCAGAAGGTACGTGGTTCAAATCCGATTAGACTCTTAGGAAACTTTATTTTAAATAGAAAGTAGCTTTGATAAGCATGTAATTTAATTGAAAAATAAGCAATTTTTATTTTTATTAATTGCACCGTTTTGGATAGTTCAACTTGAAGTATAAAAGTTACTTCTTGAAAGTGAGTGAAAGGTGAATATCCGAAATAAATTGACCCGTTTTAATCAGTCATTACCCGGGCTAAATTTTCCAACTTCTGGGAGGTATCGACCCTAGTACTCATTATTTTATAAGGCACTACCTCTAATCATGCTCAGAGGAATAAAAAAGAATGGTATGAATATATTAAAACGTTTAAGCTGTAGGTCTGAATAAAATTCCTAAGCATAGGGTTCATTTCCGGGTGGAGAGGGGGGGGGGGGATTGACCCTAACTATACCCATCAAATCGTACAAAAGGGACTTCCTCTAATCAAGCTGAGAAGAATAAAAAAATAATGGTGTAAAATCATCAAATAGTTTTGGCTGTAGCCTTGGACAAAGTTTTGATTATAACCAGAAGCAGAAGATTCAGAAGAAGGAGAAGAAGAAGAACAACACAATTCTGGTGACCGTCGATTTTCAAAGTATTTTTTAACCATGTTCTCTTGCTCAATGTTAACATAATGTTGTTATTTTCATCTACTCGCCGGGGGAAACACGATGGAGAAAAATATCAGGGTTTTTGTTATAATAGAAGCTGTGCTGTGAGGGGTCCAAAACGGGTCTAAGCTCTGTCACATAATATACACTTGCATGTTTGCCGCTTTGGCATCGGATTTGGAGGAGGAACACTGCCGGGTTCCTATATTTGTGTAACTTACTTTTTTTTTTTTTAACTTATTTTTTGAACATTTTTTTTTTTTCCATTTTCAAATCAAAATTGATCAAATCATTATTAAGGTATACATATACGTTGGAAATTTTTTTTTTAGTTCTTATGCCAGCGTGTCAAATTTTTGTGAGAATTGCAATAGCAAAAAATGTAATGTATTTGCAGTAACAAAAAGTTAAAAAATTAAATATTTATTTAATTAATTGAATTTTAATTCACTAATTAAGGTCTAATTGCAACGATGATAAAATAATACCTAATTAATTTTGAAACAAATTTCTTACTGGAAATTAAAGACAAGGTATTGATACACGGGCCCAAGCAAAATATAATTAATTACTTAAATATTTTTTAAATTTTAACTTTTAACATGAAAAGTACTAGAAAAAATAAAAAATTTCCAAAAATAAAAATATTCAAAAATACATAAATAAATCTATTTTTTACCAAAATTTTTGTTAACAGCTAGGGCCCGTGCTCTAAAATGTTATCTAAATTACACAGTTTAAATTTTAAAAATCAGTTAAATAACTCTTAAGATATCACCGTTGGAGTACGTTCACTCAACAATGAAAAGTAGTTCTCCAGAAATTGAGTTCAAAGTTTTCGACATTTTCTTTTTTCCAATATGTTTTAAACGTCGACCTTTAACGAAATTGCATCAATTTTTGCGATTCTCAACGTATATGTATACCTTAAATAATATCCCAATAATTGAAATAATTGAATAAATTAATAACAAATTATCACTTCATAAAGAGTGTTTGAAAAATAATAAATGTCTTTGCCAAATCACTTGAATGAATTAACGGGCCAAATGCTAATTGCCTATGGGATTAAGGATTCCTCCGTATAATCCCAATTTAGTTTATTGTTTCAAATACCCCAAAGAAGTTAAACAACTTTATGCTTGGGGGAAAACATAAGATTTCATAACTTTAGTTGGCTAACCATTTTACTTGGTGTTTTTTTGTTTTTTTTTTACGTATAGGGGAAAGTACCCCAAAACGGGATAGCTTATCTATTCTTCGCTTTATTTCTTGTTGTGTACAGGGTACATTCCAAAGCTAGACGTTATTTAAAAGTATACCTTTTCAACTACTTAAAATAAGACCTTTGTCACATTTGTTCAATAATATTTATGTAAAAATACTGGTTTCACAAAGTCTTACATGATCCCGTTTTACCCTACCAAGGGTGGGTAAAAAGGTATAGGGATTTTTATGTTATTAGGTTTTTGCTGATTTTACTTTTGATTTAGTTTTTAGAACAAAAATAGGCTACGTTTTTATAGGAAGAAACTTTTTAATTGTAAATTTGAAAAATGACATAACACAGAAATCGCATAAAAATGTGTCGTCTTCTTCTTCTGCTCTGGAACAGGCTTCGTGGGCCCATCCCTGGCAGCTCGAGCATTGTATCTAGCCTTCTCCAGATTTTGATTCAAGATACAGGACGTTGCAGAAAATACATGCTTCATCTTTTTCAGCTTCATCTTCTGAAGACGACGACGTCCAACCTTGGCTAACTGATGATTTTTTTTATTTTTTTGTAAGTTTTCTTATGTTAGGTCCATTTTCTTCCATTTTTGAATTTTTTTTCAGATTCACAGTAAAATTTTTTAACTTTATCTGCCTGTTTTGGAATTTCCACTTGGTTTTCTTTAACGCCTCATTTGTTTTCTCTTCCGAACATTCAAGAGACTGGTTTTGGCAGCCCTTTTTTTCAGCTTTTGAGTTCTTTCTCGTTCTTTTTTTTTTCACGCTCTTCTTCTTCCAACTCAAGTTTATATGGGCTTCCCGTTATAATTGCTGTTTAGTTGTGATTAGCTTATGTTTTTATAATATTATAGTGCCCACAACGTGTGGTTTTCTGGTTTATCTTTGTATACGCCGCCCCCCTAAAAAAGATTAAAAAAAAAAACTCAACTTTTTTTAATTTAAAACTTAAATTTTTGGTCAAAACATTTTTCTGACTGACAGTTTTAACCTATAACTAAATTTTGTACATAAATCAGCCCAATTATTTGTACTCTAAAAGTAAAGTAAATTATTTTATTTCGAAAATATAATTATTTAAAATTAAAATAAATTGTTGTAATTGATTATACATATTTTAATTCATTACTTATTTCAATTTAAATAATTTAAACACATTGCCAAAACATTAATGGAAATGGTCGAGTAAAACGGGATACATAAATTGTATCCCGTTTTGGGCACCCCAAAAGTGTCCCGTTTTGCCCGACCGTGATGCTTTTGACAACATAAATGGCTGACCCCTGAACCATCACTCACTAGCAATATTTAAATACATGAAATTGTTGTTAAATGAGCTATGAACAAAACACATTACTTACCGGAATTGTTCCGAAGGACGGAGAAGCACAAGGATAGTTGTTCTGAAGTCGAAAAAAGTACAAAGTAAGTAAAAATCTCACTTGAAAACTTTGAAAAAATATTTCTTTGCGAAACACGTGGCTAGAGTTGAGAGATCAACTGAGAATGCTGTCATGGCGGTCGGGAACCAGTTTAGCCTTTCTCCCGCGAGATAGCACTACCAGTCAAGATCCGAGGCTCAATATCCCGTTTTGCCCGCCTATCCCGTTTTGGGGAACTCTCCCCTAGTTGTTTTTGGGAGGTGTCTATATTTTTTTTTTACGTTTGTTATTTACAAATGAATTAGATAAGGTAAGCTTGAATAATCATATAATAAATTTAAGCGCAAAATTGCGTAAGCGACAACGCCATTACATTCACATACGACTCCTTGTATTGAGAGCGACAGTAAATATATTTTAAATAAATATTATAGGGAAATTTATATTTGCAATACAAATCTTTTTTTTTTTTTTTTTTTTTTTTTTTAAGTTGAAATTCCCCTTATCACACCGAAAAAAAAAATCATGATTAAAAATAGGAACAGTATGATACAAAAAAAAATCCGTACAATGGATATATCTATAAAATAAAATTTAAAAAAAAAATACCTTCGTAACTCTTGGAAGATTTTAAATTATTGTATAAATTTGATTTTATAACAGCGTACAAAAAATATAATTTTTTTTTTATCATTTTGAATCGTAAATCGTGGCGAAAGTGGTACTTTTTCGCGAGGAGTGCGGGAAAGAAACTTCCTCGCACTAGTGTGAAAAAGTACTTTCTCATCGAATATTACATAGTCTTGGCATTGAAATGACATATTTTCAGAAGAGATTCATTAACTGGAGTTGCAAACATTAATAAATATATATGTATTAAACATATTTCTTGCACGTGATTATTAAAAATAATGTATGCAACATGTGGGTAAATACTTTTTCAAATACATTTTTTCAAATAAATACAGTAAATTTTTTGTTTCGTGCTATAGTACTAGTCAAATAAGCATTTTATCTCATTTGAAAAAGTATTACTTTCCCCACTATTTGCATAAATAACTATTGCTATAAGGAGTCAATTGCATACTAAAACTAACCCGAACTTTAAAAAGTTCCTGGGCAACCCCATAATATTGCGACATGCATAAATATAATTACCAAAAAAAACCGTCAAAATTCAAAATTTTATAATTTTTCAGTGAGTGGTTAGTAATTTAAATGATGAAAAGGAATTGACAAATTAATGTCAAAGGAAAAATTGTTTTACTAGCCACACATTCATAAATAGTAAATGTAATTCAGAAATGTTTGTTTAAAACGATAGTCGGTTAAATATAAAACGTAAATGACAAGCAACTTTTGTGCCAAAAAGTTTTTTAATAATGAATTATTAATTAATGCAATGAAAAAAATTATATCGATATATTTTTTTTTTATAAAAATAACAATATTTAAAAAAAATTTAAAAAGACAATTTTTCTTTCTTCTATTACATTTATTATGGTCGAAATCCTCAATCAGATTTTTTTTCCATTTTGACATTTAATTCTCATTCATTCTCAAACATGTAAAAAAACAAAAAAAAAACACTTACTTTAAAGGACCGTAAACTAGATTATATTTGAAAGTGAAAACATTTGAAGTATGAAATCGAAGATAAATTTTTTAAATATTTATTTTTTCTTTACAAAGTGTTGGGAGCATAGCTGGTAAACTTAATTGAAATAATCCATATGGAGAATAATTTATAAAATTTCATAATTCTGTAAAGTTTCGAGAAATTTGTATACATTGTCGCATTTTTGTTTTAACTCTGCACACTCATTTCAGAGCCGGCCTTAGGGGGGAGGGGAGGCAAGCCGGGCCCCTCCTCTATAGGCGAAAACCTATAGAGACGGCAAATGGGCTGTAAAATTAACTAGTTTTTGAAGAAAAAGATTAAACCAAGATACATTTGAATACACGAAAAATTAATTGGTGGAATTTAATAAAATTTGCTTTTTTAAATATTTTACGAACTTTTAAGTATAGGTATCCACTCACTTCAAAAAATTTCAAGCATGAGAAGGACATTAGAAGGTTGAGGTACGTAGTTTTTAAATAAAATCCCGTTTTGAAAGATGAGTAGAGCTTTTGGGTATTAAAGACCAAATCCGAACCAAAAATACAGAGCAATATAGATAAAATATTAAAATATTTCAAGGAAACCACTCACAAGGATAATAAACTCCCACTTAAAAATGTATAAAATAAAAAAAAAATGACCCTTTTTATTCTAATTTAAATAAATGGACACACATACAAAGTGTTGTAAAATAATTTTTAGCGTGTGTTTTAATTTGTCGGAACATGTATGGAGTCTCAAAAAAAAAAAATTAAAAAGAAAAAAAATTATCAGATTTAAAAGTGAGAAAAAAACATGTTTAACTTTGTTTTTAATAATTAAGTTTTTATTTTTAGCAGTTTTATAATTTGTTTTACTGTTTTTTTAATTTATGCATTTTATAATTATTTACTAGATTTGTGTTTTTTCTTTTTTTCTGTGCAACCTTAATACCAATTGAGTGCTAGAATCATAAATCAAGAAATTTGTATTTTTTTTCCAAACAAAACTTCATAATTTTTTAATATCTCATTTTTAATTTAATACTATTTTCAACTCTTTTCTAATCTAAAAAAAAGTCAGAAGTTCAGTCTAAGAAAAAAAAAAAAAAAAAAAAACAGAAAGAAGAGGAGAAATCTAGTGGAAAGGTAGAGCAGGAAGATAACTGGCTATCGTACGTAACGTGAGTATCTTGTTGGCTCTGTCGTTGGCAGTACTACCTCTCATTTCGAACATGTTTGAATATACTATCCGTGAGAATCACTGTCACTAAGGGAAAAGGGAAAACGAAGGCGAATTTTACTGTCGATGAGCTACTCACCGTCTTACTCGCCTCGTGTATAAGCCCCTTATATGGCTGGCTGAACAGGACTGTCACAGTTTGATTACTTAACATAATTTTGGTAATAAATTATGAGTGTGAAATTATTTGCTTGGTGTTTTTTCCTGCATCTTTCGATACTCCCAAGAACTTCGCCACTGCCCATTGCAGTCCTATTTTTCAAACTCTGGAAAACAATTTCAATTTTTTTCCAGCTCTGTTAAACATGTTATATTTTTCAAACTCTATCAGATCAGTTTGTCATCGCATTAAACGGAATTTTAGTATAACTAATAAATTCATAAATCTAACACAAAAGTAATCCATCTCCCGACCATATCATCTTTTAACCATTCATCCATCAAATAATTGGATCGATATATCGATCAGTTAATCAATCAAAATCAATAAGATTAAGATTGTTCACAGGCATGGAGAAATGAATAGGGGGTCCAGCAAGCTTAAAATTTCAAAATTATCGATTTCATGATTTTTACATATTTAACTATTCTGCTTCTTTTAAGATATAATTCTGGCCTGTACTCCTTCTAGTTCCGGAGGAAAATTAATTTTAAAGAACGTAGAAACACGTTTGCCATGCCTTAATTTAGCATAAAAATGCATTTATCTCAAAATGTCGCCTTTTCAAACTTCTATGTATCTTTTTGAAAAAATGGCTAATAGCTTCTTTATAAAACTTTTACCCTATATTTGCCTTATATCAAATATGAATCACAGGTTATTGTTTTAGAAAACTTTTGATTAATTATTTTTCAAAAAACTATTTTGTCAAAAAAAAAAAAAAAAAAAAAAAAAAACGATTTTTAGAGATTTTCGGTAATTTATCATTCGAGTCTTTTTTTTTCCCCTTCAAAAAAAAAAAAAAAAAAAAAAAAAAAAAATCTCTCTTAATCCTAACCTCAGATTAGAAAGGAAGACAGAGTATACAGGATGAGTCAAATAATATACAGGACAAAATTTAAGAAGTATCCGTTCTTTAGTTACTTAGAAAAGGTACGTAGAAAATTGTTCTTTTAACATTAGTAGTATAGTGCCTACCAAACATGTGAAGTTACCGTGTACAAATAACAGATACAATACCTAGACACTAGAGATTTCTCTTTTGTCTAGTGGTTAGCGCTCCTGTCTTTTGATCTAGAAGTCCTCGGTTCGACTCCCAGTTAGTACACATCGCTACATTAGTGACTACCGAACAACTGAATCATGCTGCCATCTATCGGCGCCTTCTGAAAATACTGCATGACCTCCACACTACCAACTCATCAAGTAACCTCCGACGACTCACTGCCGCACAGAAAAGCAACCTCTGGCGTGTCCTTACCACCACAAACCTCCTTAAGAGGGATCGTCAACACATTCATATACCATAGATCTACTATTCTTGACTACAATATCTGACAGAATCATCAGGTGAGCCCTGTACTCAATCAGATACTGTGGCCAATAATATAAAGTATTCGGTCAGTTAGACAGAGACACTCTGACGATTCCTTTCTGTATAACTTACTAACTTACTTACTTACTTACTCCTCGGCTCTACAGCCCGTGTATGGCCTTCGCCTCCTTTATCACACAGCTCCACTTTTTCCTACCCTTGGCTTTTATCTTCCAATTTTTGATTTTCATCTTTTTTTTTCTAAATCTCCTTCCACTTCATCTAGCCATCTTTTTCCAAGGCGTCCTACTTTTCTCATTCCCAATAGTTTTCCTTTTTAAATTTTCTTTGTTGCTCTTTCATCACTCATTCGCTCCAGATGTCCGAGTTACTGTAGGGTCATTCCATGTCAAATCAACACGGCTCCCAACCAGACCCATTATAATTTCATAAAATTTGGTTCACTTATTAGATTCATAAAGAAAAGAAAAAATGCCAAATATTAGGTTTCAATCTCGTTTGGTTTCCAAAATATAGAGTTTCAAAAATGGTCCAAAAGGGCAAAATTTCGTATTTCTTGCTTTGCATATTTGAGTATAATTTTTTCCCTAATAATCATAAAATATTGAATTGGGTGTCAAAAGAAAGAAAAGGATTTGATCATTCTAATGATGTATTATTTACGTGTATTTTTTTTTAATTTTTATTTTAAGGTCAAACAATTTGACCTTTGAAATTGAATATCTCAAAAAAACGTATTTTTATTTCAAAAAAATATATATTATTCTTACATCAATTCTCTACACAAATATATTAGTCTCATTTTGGGACCTCAATGGGATGCCAAGTTATAAATTTCAATCGTAACTGTAGTCCCACTCTTATCCTACAAAAATGGTTTATATGTAAATAGCTTTTTCTTTTAAAATCTCTTTATATACATGTAATGCAAATAAAACTTTAGCCTTAATTATTAGCTAAAAATTATAATTATGTATTGCTATAACTTTTTAACTTTAAGAGCAAAAACTAATTGTTTACTTCAGAAATGAGAGTGATCAGAGAGCAAAAAGGAGGAAATCCAAAATTCATTGAAAAAGCTCGTAGAAGGAATACACAAAAATTCAACAAAAAAAGTATGCAGGATGGATGATTCAGTAATTTTAAAGATACAATGAAATTTCTCTTACTATATAATAATTACATTTCAAATATTAGGAATTAGTGAAGTAATCTGTGAGGAAAGGGGAGATAAGAGGGAAAATCTTTTGTTTAGATATGAGGAAAAGTATACTTTTAGCAGGAAAAACTGGTTTAGATCAGATAAATGTGGATCTTCAAAACAGGGACAAAGGGAAGGAAAATTTTACATAAAAAACCAAAAAGGAGGAAATCCTCCAAAAGGAAGAAAACTGTTATCCCTGTTATTTATACATTGAAAAAATTACATTTTTCAGCATTGCATTAAGTATGCAAACATCGTTTGCTGTAAAAATAAAAATCATGACATGGATAATTAGTAATAATGAGCTTTTGAGATAATCATTTAAAAGGAATGTTGCACGCAATCAGAAACATTTGTTCTTACAAATTATTTGGATAAAATCATATTTCGAAATTAGAAAACAGAAATACTTACAATTTTTCTATTGATACATAATCTTTAAACTATTGTTGAAACTAATTTATCAGATGCATAAGTAACTTCCTTACATATGTAACTTCTATTAATTATTGTGACTCTTTTTCACTTGATTCATTGCATATGTAACTATTGATTTTATAATTTCTTTTTTTGTTTGACTTTTTTTCGACCATGGAATTAGAATACATTTTGCACAAAAGCTGGTTGATAGTAATGAGTCTGAATGCATGAAATTTTTGAGTACCTGGAATAGTTCGGGCCTTTAAGAATCGTTTCTGAAGGAAGATTTGTCTCTTTCATACTGTAAGGAAGTTACATATGCAAACTGCATTCCTTCAATATTGGCATTTGCCCATTCAAATAACTGAAGAGAAGTCATTATCTGATATTTATATGGGCGCTTCAAACTGGCACGCGCGGATAGCATCCAATGCCATCTGAAACTCCTTTACCATGGGCAGTGGCAAAAAAATTCAATTCTGCTTGAATTCCAAAATCTTTTTTAGGGAAACACAGGTTTATAAAAAAATTTCGATTTTTGTAGTGAGAAGCTGCACCATCAGAAAAGTACAAAAGTTTGTTAGGTTTCACATTGAATTTTTTTCCGATGAATTCGATCAAATACCTTTGGAATAAGTGAACTGCTGTTGCGTCATGGTGGAGACAGTCAGAAACTACTACGAAATTAAAATTGTCTACGACTTGGTCAGTGACTCTTCCTCTTCTATAATAAACCACAAATGGATGTATAGTAGCTGGAGAATTATTCCAGTGGAATCCTTGAATTGCATCTTGAGGAATAAAGGAGTAATTTTCAGAAAAATCACGAACAACTACATATTCACCTGATTTCAGATTTTGTTTACAAGCACTAAAAAAAAACGATTGTTCCTTAGCAATGAATGAATGCCGTATAAGTTTGGTAAGTTTATCCAGAAAAAAATCAATAAAGTCATCACAAGGGCTCTACAAAGTTTCAAGGATAGATCTGTCAACATTAATCCACTGCTTGTACGTAATTCTTGTAATATGGTGTTAATATGGCTTGGATGTATGGGATATATTCCCATATACTTTCCCCTAGCTATGCAACTGAATAAAAGAACCAAGATGAAAATCTTCACCATTTCCTTCCTTTTTAAAACTAGTCAATTTACACTCGATCCCCTGTATATTCGACTGTATTAGGATATGTGAATATGGGATTCTTCAGTTCTCACTCAAAGACGATTATTGCATGGAATTAAAGACAAGAGTTCACATTTGAATTTATATTTTGGCATCCCATTGCGGTCCCATTATGAAACTAACGTATTTGTGTGGAGAATTAATGTAAAAATAATATATTTTTTTGAAAAAAATAAAAATACCCTTTTTTGAAATATTCAAGGTCAAAGGTCAAATCGTTTGACCTTAAAATGAAAATTTAAAAAAATATCCATAAATAATACATCATTAGAAAGATCAAATCTTTATCTTTTTTTGACACAAAAATCAATATTTTATGATAATTAGGGACAAAATTATAACTAAATATATAAAGCAAGAAATGCGAAATTTTGACCTTTTGGCCCATTTTTGAAGCTCTGCATTTCAGAAACCAAAGGATATTCAAACTTAATATTAGCCATTTTTTCTTTTCTCTATAAACCCAACAAGTGAGCAAAATTTCATTAAATTCCGAAGAGGTCGGGTTGAAAATGTCACTTTTTTGTGTTGATTTGACATGGAATGACACTGTATTCTTTTTGTTTTTGTTATATTTACTATATCTGTTTCTCTATATAGCTTACTTAACTCTTAATTACTCCTAATTCTCCAAACATCTCCATCTTTGATTGGTATATGCATTTTTCTTAAAATCTTTCTCTCAAAAGTAATAAGTATTTTTTCCTCATTCTGAGTGGTAGTCCAAGTTTCTGCTGCATAAGTGGCTATAGGTATAATTACTGTTTTATATAGTTTCAATTTTAACTTTCTTGAGAGCAGAGAGGATTTAAACAACTTAAGCATTGAAAAATAACATCTGCTTCCAGCTGAACATCTGTTCCAATCAAACAGTCTGTCGATTTTAGCTGCGGTTGAATTTATACAGGTGCGTAAGAATCTTCGTGAAATATCCAGCCAATTCGTCGAAAAAAGAAACATCTCGAAATTTCTCGATTGCTTTAGGCGTTGCCACCTTTTTCTAACCTAATTATCGCTGTTAATAAATAAGATAAAATAAATTACAATAACATTTTAAAATAATGCGTCACTATATGCAGAACATGTTTGCAACAATATTTAGTTTTTTACCTTTTAACTAAATGTCCAACAGTCTTTGCCTCCTCTTCCAAATCCTCATAGCATTCAATAAGACATCTTTTTATTCTAGACATCAAGTCTACATCATCTGCGAATGCAAAGATTTGTAGGGATCGGTTCATTATTGTGCTCCCTCCACTAGAGTAAATTTTTCTTATCATGTATTCCAAACAAAAGTTAAAATGTGTTGTTGACAGTACACCCCCCTGCCTTAACCCTGTAACAATTCCAAAGGTTCTTGAGAGTTTACCTATGGTTGGTTGACAAAGTCATTTTTACATGTATAATTAATTTTCCTGGTGCTTCAAAATCATTCAGGATGTGGTACAATTTCTCTCAATTTATACAATCATACGCTTGCTTAAAATCTAAAATAGTTAGTAAATTTTGATGCTTTGTTCAAAAAACTTTTCCAGAACGTTCCTAATACTAAAAATCTGATCAGTAGTAGACCTACCAGTTCTGAAACCACATTGGTAGTCGCCTTTTGTCTTTTCCGCGTATGGCTGCAATCTATTTGCAATATTTTTTTAGAATTCTTTATAAGGAGTGTTCAAAAGCGATATCCCATAGAAGTTTTCACAAATCAAGATGTCTCCTTTTTTATGTATAGGGCAGATAATTGCACTTTGCCAATCGTTTGGCATTGATTCCCTAATACACACACTTTTCAAAAGGTTACATAACATTCTTATTAAGTTTTCTCCTCCATATTTCAGTAACTCTGCTGTAATCAAGTCTTCACCTGGTGCCTTTCCATTTTTTAATTTCGTTCACAATATTCATCATCCTCAACCTTATATTCATTTATTTCTACATATATATTTGTAGCATCTTTTTTATTTGACAGTTCTTCAAAATACTCTGCCCATCTTTCAATTATTTTGTTTTCTTCACCAAACTTTACTTTGTTCCTGTTTTTACAGAAATTTACTTTGGGTTGCAATCCAGTTTTGATGTTTTTAATTTTAGAATACATTTGGTTGGTATCTCCTATGTCAGATAGGTTTTCCACTTATTGTATTCTGTTTCGTTCAAATACTCTATTTTTATGAAGGAAAATATTTGAAACGATCTTACTCTTTTCTTCATAGAGCCTTTCGCTCTGTCTTGTTTTAAGTGACAGCATTTTTTCCCTGATCAGATTCCATAATTTTCTACAATGTTTCCATAATGAGTTCCGTGTACTCATCATCAAATCACCTATTTTGTGGTGTCTTTTCCTAGGACACCCCTTCTAGGTCACCCCTTCCTCCAGGACATCTTTTCCTGTTTTCTGAATGATGTATCGATATTTTTCTCTTTTTAATTCGAGTAGACCCTCCGGATCAATTCCCCAATATTCTTTTTCCATTGTCTTGGTAAGTTTTTCTGGTGGTCTCTTTTTATATTGTAGTCATTCAAAGCCTTTGTATTTATTTTTTCTAATTTGTCACCCTTTTTCAGTCTAAATTTAGTAATCCTTTGCATATATTTTGCGACAACAAGGCAATGATCTGTATCAGCATCTGCACCTCTAAAACTCCTAACATCCAAGATATCCGATGCATGTCTTTTTTTCAATCATGACGTGGTCAATCTGATTTTTTGTCTGACCGTCTGGCGATATCCATGTATGTCTTTGTATCTGTTTGTGGTTGAAACGATTCGAACTAATTTTCAAATTATTATTACTTGCAAAATCCACAGTTCTAAGACCATTTTCGTTACACAAAGCATGCAAACTAAAACTTCCAAACGTAGGTTTGAAACAGTCCTTCTTTCCAATCTTTGAATTCAAATCCCCCAAAACTATTTTTACATCATGTCTTGGGATGTTTTCATACTCTTTTTGTAGAGTGTCATAAAATTTATCATTCTCGTCTTCATCAGAATCCTCTGTTGGTGCATGTACTGACATCAATGATATATTAAAGAAATTTCCTAATACTTTTATGATGCTAATTCTTTCATTACCAGGCCTGAAATCAATAATGTTTCCTCCAAAGCACTTTCTAACAACAAATCCATTTCCATACATATTTACTCTTGAGCTTGCGCTGTTCAAGAAAACATATCTATATAACATACGGCATAATTTTAGCACAAAAAAGATGTTAGGATTAATTAGAAAAATTATCTATCAAAATCAAAGTTGATCGGTCGGTTTGTACAATCAATGATCCATTTTCATGCTCAATAACGGCTAATCAGGCCAAGACCTGCAGCTTAACGTGGATATTGAACCACAACGAACATCCATGTCTAACCCAGGATTCGAACCCAACACATTTGGCATGCGAGACCTAAGCTTTAACCCCACAGCTATCAGAGGGATATCTAAATCTAGGAATATTATATTGCCACTTCATCGAGTTAGTTACACACATTCTACAAGCTACATAAATTGCATATGGGGCATGAAGAATTGAAAATGTTTCCCCTACAATAGAGTGGTTAATAAATTGAACAATCCATCAGACCACATCGTAAATTGTAATGGAGTAAACAGTTTTAAAAGACAGCTGTATCAGCAGAGGGATACTATTAAGAGAGATCAAACTGAATATACCTAGATGGGCTTTTTTCCTGTAGTTGGTCGTCATATTTGTATTACAATTTTTAATAGAATAGGGTTACTAAAATTAAATTACTAAATTCTTTACAATTATTATTTAAAAAATCTTTTATTTTACGAGCTAAACTCAGGAATGCATTATATTTCTGCACAATAAGTGTTTAAAAAGATTAAGGATTTTTGTCAAATTGGGAGACTTTGTTTGGAAATTTTTTATTTTCTTAACACATGTAATTGTTTAGCCATTAATAATGGTGTTTAAATCTAATGAAACTAATAATAATGTGTTGATAATATTGCATTGATTTTATTTCTATCTTTCTTAACTTTTTTCATCTTCAACAACACCAAATAATATATATCGAGGTTAAATCATCAGATTTCAAAGGTCTATAACAAACTGTTTATCTTAACTTATATAAAATAGATAAATGAGGCATTTTGCAAAAATTTACAAATAATTTTGTTATTGATTTTAATTTTTTTAAGTGTTCTCTAATTCTCGTTATAATAAAATACTATATAGCCTAATATTTGTCTACTTTTTGCTAAGCGTATAAAAGGTGTGTGTCTGTGATGAAGCTCATTTTGTTTAGAGCTTAAATAATTGACATTTATCGTGTGAAGACTGTACACTGAACACAGGGTAATTCTCCCAAAACGACAATTTGTTTTAAAATTTAAAATTTTTTAAGATTTCCTTTAAAGTGTATTTGAGCAATTTTTAGGAAGCTTAGAACTGTGTCTTTGTAAAACGGTGAAGGTTAGGGAAACATATGAATTAATTTTAAAGATAATTAAGCTTTAACATGTAAATTATCAGAAAGTATCGGTATCATCCGAAACCACAGAAATCATATAAATACTGCTTTGTTTTAGTTTCATTTAGGTCAATAATTATTGTCATAACTTAAGATCAATGCACCAAAGACTTATTTATCAGCTTAATTTTTAAATAAAATAAATGCATTTGTTTGGCTACTATTTTTGTAGGATGGATTTTGTTTCATATTTAACAAAAAATTTACGCTGCAAAATAATTTTTCAAAATATTGATAGAATGATTATTTAGGAATCTATCAAAAAATATTCAACAATAAATAAATTATAAGAACATCAGTATTTAGATATAAGAATGCTAATGACATTTCATCATATTTTAGAAATCCTAAAACAATAACATCCAAATTGATCCTATTAGCTATAGCATATTTACCAAATTTTATGAAGACATTATTCATTACAATAGACGCCAATCTAGAAAGCTCAGATTGGAACATTGAATTTTTTTTACATTGAACGTTTTTCAAGTAATTTAGTTTTATTTTCTATTTCGCTCTATATGTGTATTTAATATTAAGTATAATAATGTTTATTATAAATTTCAAAACAGTCGATTTGAAATATAAAATAACTACAGTGGTTGGATTTCAAATAATTAATTGCTTAGGAACCTATTGTAAACTCACCTTTCTTGTATTTAATATTTCACCTGGAACATTTATTTGTAGTTCAAGCTCATAAAATAATGGCCATAAAATTATAATGAAGTTTTCTGATTCATTTTTTGAGCTATTATTCCTTTATTTCTACATTATATTAATAAAAAGGACATTAATCGAAATTATATTGTAAGCCATAACGCAAAATGGCACAGTGGTTTTCTATAAAAGCCTTCTTTATTCTAAAGAACTTGCATTCGTTTCGTTATTCAAAATCATTCGTTGTAAGTTTATATAATTTTAAAATCTATATCAATATCTAATATCAAGATGAATCCATCAATGTGGAAAACTCTTTGTTTGTTCGTATTTATTTTTGCAATATGTAAGTGATATTCCATTGAATTATTTTTATTCTTAAGTATAATACGAGCAACTGTTTAATTTTGTTCATGGTACAATTGTATTTTTATTTCTTATGTAGACAAAAGTTTAAAATTTAAGTCAATTATTATGAGACTCTTTTGTCAGAAAACAACATATCAAGCTAAACCCTGCTTGTATATTTGAGGTCACTCATTACCATTTACCAACCATTTACCATTACCATTTACCATTACCATTTACCATTACCATTTACCATTACCATTTACCATGTTGTAACACATTAATGAGAAACATTTTAACTTTACAATTTGATAAAAAACTATTTAATTTTTTTCTTTCTATATCAATATTAATCTTACAACACTGGATAACAAGTTTTCACAAATTTCATGTAACGGAGTTGAACATGCTTAATTTTTATTGAATTTAACGGGCTAAACATGAATATTGCCTTAGAAATATAAGCCTTTGCTTGTGTTTCAGAAATGCCCTTGATATAATGTACTTAATGTTGAAGTACCGTAATTGTTACAATATTGTTAATAGTAAATTAATTTATTACGCATTATAGCGAGTATTATTTTATTTGAAATGTTCTCAAGAATATATGAATTGATAAACAATGTAATAAAATAAACGTTTAAAAAGTAAAAAACGAAGAGTGCAACAAATAAAAAACAGAAACAAATATTAGAGGGGAAAATAATAATTCGTTCTTCATATTCCTAGTATATTAATTGTTAGTCAAACCACACATAAAAGTATTATTATAAGATTTAAGTAATCGGAGTATGAGTGGTGTATCTGTTCCGACTTGAAAGTCAGTGGAGTGACCGTAACTTATATAGAACGTAACCTGTATCTGTTCCGACTTGAAAGTCAGTGGAGACTTTAGTGAGCCTTCAACAGGGATTTGCAGAATATTGGAGTTTCCTTCGTGCATGAAGCAGTCGCGCTTTAAATTTACACTTTATCCAGAAGAACATTGCCAGGATTTATTTGACAGTCTGAAAATGAATGTCAAGATCACAGAGCTTATTTTTCCAGAGAAATTCATCGGAACTTCTCTAAATATAAATTTGTGCATAGCTACTCAGTTGGCTAAAGTTATGGATATGAATAAGTCACCGGATCTCACTTACTTGCTAAGAAAATTCAACCGACTGAGTGAAGCAAAAAACTAGGGTTGGAACATCGCCCAATTTTTAAGGTATACGTATAGGCTTAAAATCGCAAAACTCGCAAAAATCGGGGAAGATCGATCGGGGAAAAACAAAAGCAAAATAAAAACAACCCAAAAGAAGGAAACCCTATGATGGAGGAGCATACTAAAAAGGAAATATATAATAATTAGTATAATAATAGCAGTTTTTTATATAAAAAATACTTTTTTTTAAATTATTCTCAGATTGTAGTTTTTTTCTATTTTGCATTTCATTCAAACAGTAATAACTCCAGTTTAAATAATATTTTTGGAAATTTGGTTTTTGCTATATAATCTGCATACATTGTTGAATGTTTTGACTCTAAATACTAAGTAATTTGGAAATAAATATTTTTTTAATTGAATTTTAAAGATAAGATTCTGTATAAAAAAACTTGGATTTTTCTAATAGATTCAGTTAAAGCAAGATATCACAAAATATACACACTGTACAATTCTGTTAATAGGGTCAAAACATAGAGCAGGGTATCCCGCATTATTGAACACCAAAACTGTATCTGTGGGTGAATTAGAATTTTTGTCATTACCGTTCGAAAATAGCCTAATTAGTTGATTAAATGTTAATTAATTATTAAAATTGAAGAAATTTTAATTTTTTTTTGGAAACAGTTTAACAAATAATGTACTTTTCAAGGTACAAAGGTATAATTTTTAAATTGAAAATTTAAAAAAAAATGTTGAAACCTATACGTATACCTTAATGGTACTATAATATTGGTCATTACATTAAAATTTGATATGATGTTATTTACCGTTCTTGTATTTTCACTAGTTTATATACAAATAAGACTTTAACAGGGATTTACAGAATTGTAGTGTTTCCTTTGTGAATGGCGATATTTTTTACATAGAAAAAGAATCCCTCCAAAATGGCAAATTGGCGATGTTGTTCTATATCCATTACATTGTTCTTTCTTGTGCGTAGAAAGAAAAAAAAAACAATCGGTGATGGGCGATGATCAATGGCAGAAAACTCTGTGCAAAAGGCACTCGTTTTTCAACTTTTGACGCTTTTATAGCATTTTTACGGAAATGTCAGTGGTAGGGATGATTGGAACACCTTAAGAGGCATTAGCACAGATAATTGAATCAAAATCGTTAGAGACGTTTTTTAATAATTACTGAAAAACATGATTTGTTTTCATGATTTCAACTTAATGCGCATGTGCGATTTTGACAAAAACCTAAATGGTAGGTCCCATGACCACCACTAACCCTCACACCAAATTTGAACATAGTAGGCCAATTTGTTTGGCAGTTATGCTGACTACGCACACACAGACATACATTTTTTCCAAGACCACTTTTGAAACCAGGATATTCCAAAATGTGGAGTAATGCAAGACAAATCGAATTTTTTTGACCGAATACTATACTTTCATTATCCTATGCAAACATATGAATAATTTAAAGTAATAAAAAAGGGACTTTTGTGGTTCCTCAGATTAAAGATATTTTTAAAGATCCAAGATTTTAAAGCATGTTGGACTGGGATGAAAAACAAAAATGGAATGCCGTCTGCCAAAATTTGTTTTTCCTTGGGGACGTTCAATTCGAATATTACAAAGATCCTGCACACGACATACTGACTTTATATCAGAAATTTTGATGTTGAACATTATCCTTAAAGGTATTTTTCCTAGATTCTCACCTGGGTTTCTACCCTGTTTACTGTTGAAAATAGTGACGAGAATGGTGTACATTCCCATCACGATATATCTTTGTCTGAGCAACGTTATTAGGACACATACGTAGTCAGCGTATTTGCTTGCTGACTACTGTTAGATGATTTTCAGAAATAATTAGCCGTGGAATATAAGCATAAGAGCATGGAAACTCGTTCATGTTGTCACTTTTACTTCTTCATAAATTAGGCTGCAAATAAGATAGACAATGCATTCATTAATGTGTTTTTTATTCGTATCGTATAAAGTAATATCTCAACATCACCAAAAACTAAAAGCCAATTTCACTTTTTTGTTGCAATATTCTTGCTTAGCTGGTTGAATTAATATTTATTTCAACTCTTAAATTCCAGATACAATTGCATTGTTGTCCAGTGTAATTCATCGATATAGATAAACAACTGTATAGACTGCTTAACGCTGAGAAAATGAAGCCGTTGCCAGATGCCATTGGTGGGATAAAAAATACGGATTGCCGAGGATTGAAAATAAAATTTTGGGTTGTACACAGCAGAAATGTCAATAGTAGACCTTAATTAGTAATAATGTGCAAAAAAATATATACTCTAACACTTAACAAGGTTTTTCGCATTCCCATCCAACTATTAAAGTGAACTGTGATTGGTTAATTTTCAAACCAGCTTCGCAATCCCCGGCGTGTTTTTCTCTTTGAATTGACAATGGAGCAGTCTATCCAGTTGTTTATCTCTATCGATGGTGTAATTAAATACAGTGAAAGACAATTTTACTCAAATAGAATCTATAAAAATATAACTAAGTTTATTTATAATTTCATTTCAAATGGGATCCGCGAGTCGTAAGTATATTTTTTTATTGTTTTTAATTCCAGCTTTTTTCTCTGGATTTGGTTGGAAACATTGAAGAAGGAGTCCTTTTGAATAAATAAAAATAGGCAATGCATTACTTTTTGAAACTTTACCTAAATAATGTATTTTAAAATGAGAGTAATTTATTGTGTTTTATTGTTATACGTTTGATTTATCACTGTATTAAAAGGGGAGTAGGAGTTTAAGAACGTCAAAAAATCCGTTTTGAGTTTAGTTATGTAGCTGTGCTACTGGGTAAGGCAACAGCAATAAAAACCCAAAAAACAAACAAAATTATGAAAATAAGTGGTGTTATTTTTGAAAATTATTTTTTGGATGATTTATTATCTCGCTTATGATTTTTTTTTTTTTTTTTTTTTTTTTTTTTTAAAGATAAAAAAAAAATCCCAGTTTTTTTCCTCTTAAAAATTGTGTTGATTATTGTTATATCTTCACAAATGTATTAAAGCAATACTTGGTCAGCTATTGTAGCAAAGAAATTAGGTTATTACGTTTTATAGGGCTTATTATCTATCTTCACACCAATTTACTGTCATTAAAATTTACATTTCCTGCAATACATAAAAACCTAACATATCCATACCCGAAGCCAATGAAAGCGTATTTTTCTTACCATAAGATATTTTGACCAATGAAAAGTTTCATTTGAATAGCTGCAATAGGAAAGTGATATTCCAACTCTCATCGTTTACCTTTTTCCGATGATCCGATGTGAAATTTCGATTAGCGAACACACTTAAAGCCAAATTGTCCAGAGAAAACTTCATATAAATAGATTTTAGTTATAGTATATCAGTAAATAACTATTTAATGTTATTGTGGTATACAGATTTTTGATGCGTCACAATGAAAATTAAGAAAGATAAAAAGAATAATAATAATAATAATAATTCGTATGTTAGAAACAAAAGCAAAGCAACATAAGTGTTTATTTCCTCCTGATTTAAAACTATTTGAAATGATTTGATATAATTGCATGATTTGGGAATGATTGATCAATTTTGCTTGGTGTTAACCCCAGTTCAAACTGGGGTAGCAGAATGCTAACATGATAACATTTATTTAAAAAATAAAATAAAATTACTGAAAAAATTGTCAATTGCTCAAAATGCACTTGAAGTAATTTTATTTCGAAAAATAAAGAATCGAATTTAAGTGAAAAATTCCATCTTATATATTAGCATGTTCCCTTTTGTCAGTGGTATGAAGGAGAAATTATGAAGATTTTAGAGAGTGAAGGAAATATGATTTACGAAGCTAATCAGTAAAATAATATAACACATAGAAACAATTTTTTTAATATAATCTTTATATAATGCATTTTTATGGACACAGAATCTATCTGCCGAATTTTAGCGTGATTGGATGACAGCAAGTTGGTTTATGAATATTACAAAGTATAATAGAAGCATTTGTAAAACGGTTTTTTACAGACAGTGTCAGCCTCCAAAAATTAATATAATGCAGCATTTTCCACAACTAATATACCTGTCAAATTTCAGCATGATTTTGGACGAAGGCAAGTTTGTTTATTAGTAATACATAGATAGAGGCATGAGTAAAATCGGTCTTTTAGTGACAGTGACGGCTCCCAAAACTTGATAGAATGCATTGTCATCCACATAGAATATCTCTGTCAATTTTCAACCCTTTTACTCCAGGCCTTTTTCGCGCGGAGGGACCAGAAACTCGAGACATTTTAGGTTCGGTTGGCGTTTATGGATTTGCTTCATAGAAACTAAACACAGTCATTAGTCTTGCATCAAATTTCCGCATCAAACCTAGTGGTCCTCTCGTTTTTCGGCATGAGTGTGTGGCGCCTGAGAGGCACAGCTCGAGTACAAAGGGTTAATAATCTGCAAATTTGCACGTTATAAACAAAGAAACAGTCGTAGTTAACATAAAGGCAGGTTTTAATGTCCTTCCCCGCAGGCGGTACTGCTGAAATAGAAAATAATCACGAAAATAATTTTTATATTCTAATAGCCAAAGATATTGTTATTATAATATTTCTTCAAATTTATTCATAAGATTCTATTATTAATTTTAAGGCACACAATTTATCGTTTTTATTGCAGCACTATTTCATTCGTATTGTTCTTTAAGCCATGTGATTAGGAGAATTTAAATAGAAAGTACGTGAAACTTGATCAAACTTTTCTTTATCTTGCAATTTTTTTTTTCAGGTGCAGCCCAGCTACGTTCGCCACACCGTGCACTTCCCCCCAGGCCAAATCCCCCACATGCACCTGCACCTGCACAAAAGGGGGGTGCAGGCGGACCTCTCGGAGCAGCGACAGGGGAATTAGGAGGACTTACTGGTGGACTAGGTGGACTTACTGGTGGACTAGGTGGACTTACTGGTGGACTAGGTGGACTTGGTGGTTGAGTTATGCTGTAGTATGTGGCGATCGAACCCTATGCTGTTAAATATCTTAAAGCGATATTATTAAAAAAAAAAAAATGTTTATAAGTGTCACATTGTTTTTTTTTCATTTTATTTGCATTTTCTGAATGCATTTTCTGGAATATAAGTTACTTCCCTTTAGATGTGCTTCAAATTGGTGTTATTGTCCATAAAATAGGCTCAATATCAAATGTTTGTTTTATATTTATTAGGTGTTAAAACCAATAACATTTTATAATTTTAATTTATATATTTATACATTTAGCACACACACATTCTTAGACCGAATTTTGAAAAATGTAGGGAAAAAAAGAACAATCTCGATTTCTGAGTTTCTTTTTTTGAATAAGACAAATGCGTCCTTTAAAGACGCGATTTGGTAATATTTTCGTTCCTTATGATATTTTTCCGTCCTTCCAGCTGTCTGTAAATCACCCACAAGCGGCAGATGTTATAGTGTTTGCATTATTATATAACATTGTGACATGCCTAGTTCTAATTTAAAATTATTTTTAAAAAAATATTATTAATTTCAAATTGATTTTTATAATAATAAATTCTTTCAAAAAAAGTTATTAAATTTGGAAATTCATTAGTTGTCGAGAAATGAAATGGTTTGGAAAAATAGAAGCTCCACTTCATTCATTAATGGGGTCAAACATTATTATATAAGACAAATCTTGAAGTGCTTTGGTAAATTTGAATCACTAAGAAAGTTTATTAGTTATTTCCTAAGAACATAATATAATAAGCACCACAAAGGGTACACCTTCTCTGGATGAAAATAACAAACTCATCTACTAAAATGTTCCAAAATTGTATCCGCTTTGAGGAACAAATAGTATAAAGTATGTTAAATTAGTTTAAATATACAACAATTGTAAATGCAAAAATGCCCTTGTTTTCCACTCGCAAAAATTATGCGTTCCATGCTTCGGATTCCATGCGTATTTTGCGCTTATTAAATCCACAAAAATAATCTTTTCGCAAGTATTTTATTCACAAAATAAAAATTAGTATGATTAACATCTTCCCAAATGTACTTTTTCATTTAGTAATTTTAAAGCTTATAAATTCAGAGAAAATTTAAACTTTTGCCTTGAGAGTGATTTTCTTTTGTTTCTCCGCATCACTTGCGTCGGTAGCCAATAAATGCATATTTGACTTAGTTGAAACAATTAGTTTTCCACATTACTTTACTACCAACTAAAATTATAAAAAAACAAGAGCATAAGTAGTAAATTCCTCATTATTTCGTAATTTTAATTGGTTTAACAGTAGAAAAAGGGCGCACAATGACCCCTGCAATAGCTAGAGAATCGTCCTAGTATTATTGCAAGTGTGAAGAAACTTATGAGTGTGTTAATGTTTCGTGTATTAGATGATTTAAAAGAGTCATTGATCGTTGCAACAGTTACAAAACTCATTATGTTAGGCCCACTTAAAAATAAATTGATCAGCATGTGGTCCACATAAATCTTTAAATACTAATACTTTCCCACCATAGTTCTAGGTGAGATATTCCCTCTTGCACAACGTTGAGAAGTACTGCTTACAGAAACATCACACTAAAACTCGCAGGGGTGTCAAGGACCTCCCTCTGACCTGAAAGCTAGCCTGCTGTGCTATTTGATCAAAGAATGAACAATTTCGAGAAAAGATATGCCCACCAGGGTTTCACATAATATAATTGTAACATTTGTCATGAAAAAGTCGTATTATGACCACAGAGTAATTTATTCGTCTTCTTTCGGGAATCTTTCTTGTCGGAAGACAGATCGATATTTCTTGTTTTACAAATAGGGGTTGGCTCATTGGGAATATGTTGTTCAAAGGAGGCTCAGATAGGTTATGTTTTCGAAATTTGTATGTCTATTAAATAGGTCAACTATCAGTTGAAGTATTTTGGTGTCCCAAAGGAGATTGAGAAATTGGTTGCGCAAACTCAAAATCATTTGCCAACTTTTTGAAAAAGTTGTTATAAACTTTTGAAATGTATTTAACTCATGAAATATTTTGCTTTGGAGCTCATGTTGAGTTTTTTAATACGAAACTTCAAAATGCAGTTGTGCAGGAAGGAATTTGAAATTTTTTCCATTCCCTCAATTTTATTAGAAAAAATTATGTGCTTCATAAAACATATCAATAATCAATTTTTCACTTCGTGACTAAACAATAAACGAAAGTTTTAAGAGGCATTTCATAACCGAAATCTGCTATACAGAATAAGAAAAATTGTTATATATAAGCCGAAGCATTGACCACATCCTTATCTGCTTGGGATGGGGGGTGGATGATTGTTTTTTTTTTTTTAAATATATGTCAATTTTAGTCTTAACTTTAATGGTGAGACTAATACATTGTTATAGGAGCCGATTGGAATAGTACAAAGTGATACAACAAGGTTACGATGATAATTTTATTAAATTGTTCCCTTACAAATTTAAAAGCTAAAAATAACTTTAATGATTCACGTAGGAACAGGCGCGTGCGTAGCCAGGGGGTGGCTGATGGGGCTGCAGCCCCCCCCCCCCCCGAAATTTTCAAATCTCGAAAGTCAGAAATAGATCTATTTATGCTTGGATAATTAAAATTTGAAATAAATTAGCACAAGTTTTCGTTATTTTCTAATTTTTTGAAATTGGACAGACAAAGCACTGGAATTATTAACGAATCGAATTAAGTTGAATCTGCCCTGAATGTATCACTCCAGACATCAGGCGTGATGACTAGTCGACGTGATACGCGATGTCTAGTCTCGTTGGCGGGGACTTTCGTCCGACAAAAGGCTTTCAGAGTTCTGGGGATGGGAGGGGGGGGGGATCTTGTACTTGTCTAGTCCGTGATCCCTCCTCCCCCACACACAGGGACTCTGGTTCACTAGTACAATAGGTGACAAGGGGTGTCCAGAAAGCCACAAACCGGCTCTTTCTTAGCAGCCATCTCCAACCTCCAAGAGTAGCATTATATACATATTCAACATTGCTCGGATTCCACGTTGTTAAAAACTTCAGAATTCTCTATATAAGAAATTTCTTATTTCTACCCCTTTCAAGGTAAGTGCAATTTTTCACTATTCAAATAAATTATTTTATATAAATGGTTATGATCATAAAGCTTTTTTTTTAAACTATTGACCTATTTAGCTGGGCATGCGGATTGGGACGTTAAAGCGTTAGATTGGGACGTTGTTAATCAAATGTTAATGGTTATTGTTGGCAATAACATTATAACTCCAATAATAAATTTATATAATTATAATATTTTAATAATTATAATATTTTAATAATTATAATATTTTAATAATTATAATATTTTAATAATTATAATATTTTAATAATTATAATATTTTAATAATTATAATATTTTAATAATTATAATATTTTAATAATTAATATATTTTTATTGAAATATGTTTACCTAAATTAATTACCATAGAGTTTTAAAATTCCAGTAACTAATTATGACAATTTGTTAAATTTTATGAAAAAATTTCAAATTTCAACATTTTTTGGGGCAAAATTTTTTTAAGTATTTATATACAATTTTAATTAAACACATTAAGTTCCTAAACATTTTACATTAAATTATTTAAAAAAATCCAAAACTTGTTTGTTAGTGTAATTATGAAAATTGAAAAAACAAACAAAAAAACATGTAACTATTCTTGTAAACTAAACTCAATATTTAAGAGCCGATCATTCTGTTTGCCGTCTTACTATTTTGAGATTATTCAAAATGCTTAGACTTTTTTATTTTTTGGTCAGAGAGAGTATGCACATTTTTTCTTTAATTTTTCAAGACATTTAAATAAACAAATCAAATGTTTTTCTCGCCTTTTTCTCTAGCATTCTCCCTCTTTATTCTAACTCCATTATAAAAATGACTTGATGCATATAAATTGGGTTCTGCAACTTTTCATGCTAAAAATATTAAGTGTTTTTTTTTTACCTCACTTGCTTTTACACACTGTTTAAATTAAATCACTGTTTATAATTTGTCCCTGGAATTTTGTTCATAAAAGCCCCGTCATCTTTCTTAAGAATAATTTATAAAAATACATTCTTTTTAATTGAGTAATATAAAATACTAAAACTTTGCACAAGTTTAGATGAAAGTAAAATAATGTTTCTACAATAATTTTAATACTTTTAGATTTTTTTTCACATAAAGGCATTGATAAATGTATTATATTCAACACACCTGAAAAAATTAATAAATTATCACTACAGGAAAACAAAATTGCTCATTGTTTTGCTACTTTAGTAGAGGGACAGAAGAGTTACAGTCAATCTTTTGATAATTTTTCAAGACTTTTTTTTTTATTTCCTATCTTTTTGTAAAAAACATCTTGTTTATGTGTTCCGTGTTCACATGTGCTCTCTTATACTTGAAACCAAACTTTTTTCCCAAACTATTTACAAAAGCGATGTATGGTATTTGATTTTGAATTTTATTTCGTAATTTTTTATTATAAATTATTGTATTATAAAGTTTGAAAATTATTTTTAATGTATTTTTGTGTGAAAATTTCTAAAAATTCTACACTTGAAATAAACGTAGGAGTAAGTTTGTTATTAAATAATTATTCATGATGTTACACAAATTTGTGTTTAAAAATTAAAAAAAAAAAAAATAGTATTCATTTTCGAAGTGCTAAAAATATACAAAACACTTTCAGATAGTTTTGATCCTATACCACATATACCCTTTATCTTTATTGTCTGTGTTCCTGTAGACTTAAGTCCAAGTTAACTGGATGTGTTTGGACGCTTAGAAAACTTCTTTATGTGAGTAATTAAAAGGACACATATTTGTTACTCTTATAAGTTTTTCATCATGAAGCGGAGTAAATTTCAGCAACAGAAATTAACATTTATAAAAAAGTCGAAAACATCGGATAAGGAGGACGTTAATGTAAGTGACGTAAATCAAATAGAAGAGAAAAATGAAATAGTACCTGACGTAAATCAAGTAGCAGAGAAAAATGAAATAGTATCTCGCGTAAATCAAGTAGAAGAGAAAAAGGAAACAGTATCTTCAGTTCAGGCAAGTACATCAAGTTGCATATTAACAGAAATTACGAACAAATACGACATTTCTCTTTATGTCGATTCTGCTAAAAGTTTGTCTAACGATGAAAAAGTTACAGTGTTAAACAATGTGTGGACGCCAAATCTAAAATTTTCTTTTCCAGAACAGCTTTGCGGAAATTTCAAAAAGAGATTTAATTTTGGGTGGCTTGAAAACCACAAATGGTTGGCTTATTCACAGTAAAAAAACGGGGCATACTGCAAGTATTGTGTGTTATTTTTGGATTCAGATTGCGTAGGTAAGGGAAGACATGTAACATTTCAAAATTTAGTTAAGAAACCTTGAAACAATTTGAAGAAAGCTTTGCAAATATTTTCACACCACGAGAAGTCTGCATACCATCTTTCCAGTGTTGAATTTGCGGACAATATTAAATCGATTGTCTCAAGGAAGAAAGATAATATTATAATGCAGTTGGATAAGCAGAAAAAGCAAGAATCTTTGAAGAATCGGCAAAAACTTGCATCTATTATACAAACAATTCGCTTGTGCGGAAGACAGAATTTACCTCTCCGTGGACGTGAAGATTCTGGATGGATTCTGATGGAAGAGCCTGATTGGAACGGGATCCGGACAACTCATCCCTCGGACAAGCCGCCACCGGACAACTCGACCCCGGACATCTCGCCACCGGACAAGTCACCACCAAAGAACGTTAGGGAAAGCGGTTCTTAGGAGGGAGGTGCAAAGTTGAATAGTGGGATTTGCGTACATATTTAAGAAGGCACAACATGTAGATGCTTTCCCCCGACTCCCCACCGAAAATATGTAGACACTTCGTATGTTTGGTACGGCAAGCTGATGCATGTGTAAGATGAATGTCAAGCACGGATCTAGAGAGAGATATTGGGGAGAAGGGGGGGGGGGTGGCGTATTGCTTATATGTGAGGAAGGTTTTTATTAATATTTTTAAATATTTTTAATAACTAATGGAATATGGTCTAATAAATATGGAATTATTATATTTCGGGGATTTTTTTTTTTTTGACATAGATGAAATGGCATTTTATAGAATCGAGAATATATAAACATGAGTGAGTTATAACATTTCGTAAATCTGATATAATGCAAAGCAAGATGATGTATGTGTAAGATGATTGTCAGGAGCGGATCTAGAGAGATATAGTAGGGGAGGGGTGCGTATTGCGTACATATGGGGTAAGTTTTTTTTTAATCACACCAGTTATGATAAAAGGAATTTCGTTAAAGGTTGTGTAGAGGGTGTCCGATCCGAGCGAAGAAGTTCTGGGATGAGACGATCATTAATCAGGTAGTTGGGGAGGAGCCTTCGATACGCTCCATTTAACCTCATTAGAACCCTGGTCATGTAGAGACGCGTTTTGTATACATCCCCTCTTCCTCCGATCGCTCCAGAAATGTGTTCCATTACCAAAGAAAAGGCGCGGGGCGATTCTCTGCTTGACGCACAGAACAAAGGAACAATGATAGCAATGTTAAAAGTTTAAAGTTAGTCTTTGCTTTCTGAAATTATTCGTTCAGGACTCGGACAAAGTTTTAGATTATATATTCTTCTACTTCATATCTAATCAGCGAATGGAGATTTTTGTTGTATTGTCTTATAGTGCTATAAGAGTTTTTGTCTCAATTTGGTTCTTGTAAGAATAGCGGCATAATAAGTGGCAAATTGAAGAAGACGTAAGTTTTCAAAATGATTGTAATGGTACCAGTTGTAAATTAATGAAAACCCATATATTATATATATTTTGATTAAAACATTTTGGCACCAGGAAATAGTTTCAACAAATGATCGGTTAAAATGGGATTTTATTAGTATTCCGAAGCGATTATAGAAGAATGTGTAATTGTAAAAGCGATCTTTTAGTGAGAATAACAGTCCCAAAATTTGTTAGTGACAAATGTCATCGGCATCAAATCCTATTTGCCAAGTTTCAGATCGATTGGATTATTGCAAGTGAGTTAAATTGGCCTCCGCAGAACATTTCTATAAGCAAAATATGCGGCAAACTACTTTTCAAAATTTAATCCTTAACTAGGGGTATGGAACATCGCACAATTTTTCAAATTCACTAAATAATACTGATCATTGCATTAAAATATGATACGGGATGTTATTTACCATTTTCATATTTTCACTTATTTAAAGACCCACCTAATTGGCGAAGATATTCGATAGACATTACATTGTCCTTTCTTGTGCGGGAAACAGATACAAATCAATCGTTGGTGGGTGATGCTCAAGGGCAGAAAACTCTGTGTTACAGTAATTCATGATTATTTTTATTTTTTCCCCCTTTTAAAAAAACTTGTTACGCTTTTATCGCATTTGTACGGGAATTTAGGTGGTGGGGAAGTTTAAAACACGTAAGAGACATTAGCAGAGAGATTTTAATCAAAATAGTTAGGGCTGTTTTTTAGAAATTATTGAAGAACGAGATTTTTTCATGATTTTTCATTATTTCAATCTTATGAGCATGCGCGATTTTGACGAAAACCTAAATGGCAGGACCCATGGCCACCGCCAACCCATGTACCAAATTTGAAGAGTGTAGGTCAATTTGTTCGGGAGTTATTCTGACCACGTGCACACAGACAGGCATTTTTTTTTCTATACCACTTTTTTTTTAAATATGGGTGATCCAAAAAAAAAATTTAATCGAATGCTGTACTTTCATTACCCTTTGTAAAGATATGATACGCAGATTTGACCGCCATCGACATACACAGCCAACCATCCACACACAAATTCGAAGTTATTATAAGGGATTTAAAAATGGATCTATTTTAACTTAATGTCAAAGCCAGAAACATATTTTGCCGTATTTCGAATAATTTCACGAGATTGAGTAGTTCTGATCGTTTCAAACTTAAATTCTATGAATACAGTTTAGATATAAGGTGAGTTAATAATAGCCAGGTAAGTTCAGATGGCTGCTTTCAAATGATGCTGATGATGTTGGATTCCGATTCTTTTGGAAGTGAGCATAATTTATCAACACATCATTTAAATGTCTTTGATAAATCAATCTTAAAAGTAATTTACTAGCTAATTTCAAATATTACAAAAGCGTTATTTCTAATACGGAAAAATCTTTTTAAAAAACGGTTAATTCTTTTAAAGGGGAGCAGTTACTTTTGAATTTTGAGTTTAACATACAACGCACCTTTGAAACAATTACATCCATACATTTCTAAACATGTATTTGTTAAAATTGCATTCCAAACCTCTCATCACACGTACATTCCTTTAGTTTGCAGTTTTAATTTATTAAATTTCTTGTATTAACTTCCGACTTTGTGTGTATATTTATGTGTTTTGTTTGTCGATGGCAGGCAAATATTCGGAGGCCTAATTATGTGAGACTCTTTGACATCATCAAATCTGGCTGAAACTTGGCAGATAGATTCGATGTCGGTGACAATGCATTCTGTCCCATTTTGAAGGCTGTCACTGTCACTAAAAGATCATTTTTATGGAATGCTAATAAACCAACTTGCCGTCATCCAATCGCATTGAAATAGCATTAAACCAATCATTGAAGAAATTCTTTCCTGTTGACAAAATAATTTTAGTATAAATAATAAAATTGTTTTGATCAGAAGAAATAAAAGATACTTGGATCTGAGTGCATAAATTCACATTCATTTTGAATGAATAAATTTTGAAAGGTAGTTTGCCACATATTTTGCTGATAGAGATGGTGTTAGCATCTAAATTTAAATTTTTAAAACAAGCACACGCTGGCAGCAGAAACGGTGCTATGTTAATGAATATAAAAATTGACTTATGTATACAAAGGATTTATATTAAAAACTTTGTTTTTATGGGTTATATTATTTTTACAGTCAAAAACGATTTTTTGTGAAGTGTTAGTTGCAAAATCGCTTTTTACTTAAAGAGCGCAAAAGGCTTTTTTTCCTAGAAAATTTTATTTTTTAATAATATCTTTTGCGGAATAGGAAGGTTTATGTTCTTTAACTGATAATTTCCAAATCTCCCTTCTTGCTTATACCAGCAAAGAAATTGTTTTTTGATGGATATGCATTTACAAGATGATTCACCCTAATGTCACTAATTGTAGCTGGTTGTCTATAAATTCATATTTGATCTAGTTAAAACAACAATTGCCTTTGAATATAATTTCAGAGTTTTGAAGAATGATTTCAGCTAGCCTTCGTCAAGTCTAACAAGCAAATCTATCACAACGTTCTTACGCAGCTGGTAAACCTTCTACTCGAGGTGATGTGTCAAAATTGGAAATGAATTGTTCCACAGGTTTTCTCGGGAGACAATTTTATAAATGATCCAAAGTGGACAACTTACAATAGTATTTACCTTTCATAATTCAATGTCAAGCGCAAGTCATTACTCCAGTCAACACACCTAAAAATCTAAAATCCTTTTGTTGTGGAAATTCACGCTTCAAATAACCGCTGGTGAGAAAACGGAATCGTTAATCTTAAAATAAATATCCATACCCCCTGGTCCCGAATGGTGTTAAAGGGTAAACACCATATAGGACAATGGAATTTTCTTTGGTTTACTTTTTCTTTTGAATCCGATAGGGAGAAGAAAGGGTTAAAGAGAGAGCAAGCTGTTTGCGTAAATTAAAGAACTTTAGGCTGAAAATGTTACTGGATTTGATATTACCAGGGCTCACACTCAAATCACAGAATGAAAATCACTGGCTTTTCAATGACTTTTATGGATCTAAATAATGTTTTTAATGACCTTTGAAAATTTGTTTTCGTGCATCATGTCGATATATAAATTTTTAATAGAATATATTATACCAGAAAATTTACAAGTTGGCGCATGCTTAATAAAATATGTCACAGAATTCTGATAACAGTGCGGACAAGTAGTGGTCACGCGGGGATAGCAAGTCTGAGTAGTACTATTATAAAATTTGCGGTTGGCACAACAGACGCAAAAATTAAGGACTTTTAAGCACCTCTAAGCATTTTCAAGTACTTTCAAGGCCTTGAAAACAAGTTCAAAAATATTAAGCTCTTTTAATAACTTTCAATGACCGTGGAAACCCTGATTACGTTAAAATGGAAGATTACATTAGAAAAAGATTCTAACTTTCGTAGTCAGCAGTTAAGAGATTCAAAAGAATTATTCCTGCGATTATTAACATCCTAATCAATTATGGATTGAAAATTAAACCTTATCAATTATGGATTACTAAAAATGAAAATCAAATATTGAATTGTGTAGCTGAACTTATGGAAAATATAAACTTTCTTTATTTTTATTTTTCACCCTTCTTATATATTATATTTATAAGAACTAATTGTTTTTTCCAGAGAAGCCGACCAAACGGTGTAGTGGTTAGCGTGCTGGCTTCTAGACAGTGAGGTTGCGGGTTCGAGTCCCGTATTAGGCATGGGTGTTTGTAAATGTATGTTGGCTTGTCTAATGACGAAAGTTTCGGCGCATTATAGCCCTCGTGTTGCTGACGGCGCCAGATAATCTGAATACAACCAACCAACTTTTTCCAGAGAAAAGTAAAATAAATTTATTGATTTTGATAAATATTTTGGTAATCGTTGTGGAAAAAAAACCTCCCTTTTAGAGGGCCTCATGAGTTGATTTCTTTTAATATTATTTTAGAGTATTATTTACCATATAATGTTTATGTAAGTGTTTACTGATAGAATTAAAGCGTTAACAAAATTAAAATCGGAAAAAAATACAAATTCAAAGTTGTGTCGGCTAAGAATATTTAATCCCTTTTAAGGCATCTATGTAGAATCCAATAATAAATTTAGACGTTATCAAGCGCAAAAACTACACTAGGACATTGATGCGCCAAAACAACGTGAACCGTATACAGTCTGGAAATGGTGTGTCTTTCAGGGGTTTCCACTTTTTTTTACTCTGAAAAGTTCTGCTTGTTCTACATTTTTTTTTTTTAATTAGACTTTATAGGCCTTTATCAAACTAAACTTAACTGTAGCCCCTAAAAAAAAAATAATCTAACTCCACCATTGTTCTGTGCACACATTAGTACACCATTATATTTTTATGCCACTATTTTTGTAGTTGAAAACAAAGCTATGAATGTTTTCCTCTTTTTGACATTTTGACTGTTTTCACCCATGGTCTTTGAAGAGGAAAATGTCGCGCATTTACGCATCAAGAAGGAGAAAATACGAAAAACTCTGACAATCAACGCAATACTATCTGTCTACTAATTAATTTTTGTAAGACAATTTTGGTAAAAATCATTTGAGAGAAAGCAAACACTTTTTACAAAATGATACTTGTTCTGAACAGATATTGTAAGAAATTCTTTCAATTGTCTGTCAAATAAATCGAATTTTAAAACTCAACAAAACTGCACATTATGAAACATTAAAATACAGTTGTCTTAAAAACACGAAGCGTCATCGTCCGTATCCGTAGTTGGGTTGTCCATCAATAAACACAATATTTGAAGTTTAAAAATACTGTTTAATATGTACATTGTACATACTTAAAGGAAGAGCCTTTTTTTTTTTACAAAGACAACTTATCAGTTAAGAATTTAACTTATTAAATTGTGCTATTAAAGAAAAAGTGACCTTCTATTGTTGGTGAAATTAAACTTCCTTTACCGTCTTAATTATCATTTAAAACAAATTAATCGAAAATATATAACTTCAATTTTTAAAGCAAATTATTAATTGTTTAAAATATAAATTTCTGTTCGAGTTTGAAATCCCTCGTTGAGATCTTACGATGAATCAAAGTAGGTACGTAATGATATGTAGTATAACTGAGTATTGTGTCTTTTAATTGACTAATTATAACTATATATTAGGATGGTCTATGTAAGGCGTCAAAAACGAAATTTCATCTGATTTTAACTCTCACCCCTTCATTCCTTTCGTTTTGGTCTATCTTGACAGTGTGCCAAATTTCATTTCAATAATATATTAACCCGTGTCGCAAATAGCCTGAAGTTGTTAAAAGATTACTAAAAGTGAAATTGTTTAAAAAAAAAAAAAAAAAAAATTAAATTTCTTCGGCTTCAATTTCATACCTCCGAATATTTTTTCTTTTGACCTATTTTTGTAGAGAACCAAGTTTTATTATGATAAATTAGTATTAACGATGCTAAATTGATATTGAAGTTTGTAAAAATAAAAACAGAATTGACAAAAATGAACGAACATATTCTAAAAGTTTTATTTCCTAAATTTAAAAAAGTTGCAAAATATTGATACAATTTAACTAACAAAATCTAACATTTAAACAACAAAAATGTCAGATTTTTAGCGGTATTTTTTTTTTTTTAGTAATGCCTCTTATTTTACAATATGTGTAGTACTGCTTGCAGTGATCGTCCACACGTTGATCGTTGCTGCACACGTTAATCATTTTTCATTTACAAAAATGACCACAATAATATTTTTTATAGTCAAAGGTAAAAAATGGGGGTAAGAATACAAAATTTGTAAGTTGGAAAATAAGGAACACCCTGCGCTGTACAGTAAAATGCAGTTATGTGATGTGAACTTCCATTTTCCTTACGGCACAGCTTAATCTCTTTAAATTTTCAAAAAATTGCTTACAATAATATTTTTATTGCCAAAGGGAAAAGAATTGGAGGGTGAGGAAAAAAGAAATCTGAAAGTTAAAAAAGTAAGGACCACGTATATTCCGTAGTCCCTTATTACAAATTTTTCTGTTACTCTTTCTAGGCCATTTTGTTACGATTTAATTGCAAAATCTGAAATATGATAAGAATAGCTATTTGATATGCATACAACTGATACCATTACAATCACTTTGAAAACTTGCATCTTCTTCAATTTTCCACTTATTTTGACGCTATCCTTACAAGAACCAAATTGAGACACAAACTCTTATAGCACTATAAGACAATAAAAAAAAAACCTCCATTCGCTAATTAGATATAAAGTCACAGAAATTTACGGATTGAGATAGAGCATGTAAAATATGTTATGTTTCAATTCTTCGTCTTTCTGAAAAAGGTAAAGAAGTCCAACAAAGAGGCAAATGAGTTGAACTGCCGACCGCTGAACTTTTTTAATTGGAAGGTCCTTGTAAAGAAACTTATTTTTAAAATCTAAAACTTTGTCCGAACCCTGAACAAATAAGTACAGAAAGCTAAGACGAACTTTTAAGATTGCTACTCTTTGTCCTATGTTATGTGCGGTCAATCAGAGAATCGAGTAGCTCCTTTCTTTTTGTATTGAAAAGTAAGCACAGTCCTGGAGCGATCGCAGAAAAGGGACCGTACACAAAGTGCATTTCAACGTGACCAGGGTTCTAATGAGGTTAAATGGAGCGTATCGAAAAATCCTCCCCAACTACATGATTAACGATCGTCTCAACCCAGAACTTCTTCCCTCGGATACAGAACCTTTTAAACACATTGCATGAGATTTTGCGTTAACCTATGGCATGCAAGAACGTGAACAACACAGCCATAGACTAGGCTGAAAATATAAATTGTTGAAAGGGTTGAAATGAAAATGGCTAAATATTTTCATTATAGTATGAAAACTTTCCTCATTGCGATTATAAGTCATGTCATCGAATACTAAAAACAATTTATGACTTTTTAACATACCACGTTGGTGAGAAAACGTCGTCGACGGTAAAAATGTCATAGCTCTTACTGACCATATTGTGTGCAATTAATCTCACGAGTGAATCCAGTTGGCGTGATGCAATATCTAATTTAAAATCGAATATAGGCTTGTAAAAGTTAGTGCATCACCCTTTTTTAATTCATGTGAGCAGCTCGCATATTCCTCCTAATAAAACCTCCCTAGATCCTTGCCTGGTATACCTCACTGGATCCTTGAAGTGTCATAACTCACTCATGTCTATATATTCTCGATACTATAAAATGTCTTTTCCTCTAAGTCAAAAAGGGGGAAAAATCTTCGAAATATAAAAATTCCATAAATTAAATACTAATTATAATAAAAAATATTAATACAAACTTGTCCCATATGTACGCAATAAGCACCCCCTTCCCTATAATATATCTCTAGATCCGCGCCTGACAATCATCTCACACATACATCAACTTGCTTCGCATCATATCAGATATACGAAGTGTTATAACTCCCTCGTATCTATATATTCTCGATACTATTAAATGTCTTTGCATCTACGTTAAAAAAAGAAAAAGAAATATCCGGAATATAACAATTGCATATTTTAATAACTTATTAAAGATATTAATAAAAACTTTTCCCATATGTACGCAACACTCACCCTCGCCTCTCCTAATATATATCTCTAGATCCGCGCCTGACAACCATCTGACACATCACTCTTACCCTGCATCATATCAAATATACAAAGTGTATATTCTCGATACTACCAAATCCCTTTCGTCAAAAAGAAACTTCTATACGTCAAGAAAGAAAAAAAAATCCGAAATATAACAACTCCATATTTTAATAACTCTTATATTATTAAAAATGTTAATACCTTGAATTAACATTAATTTAATCAAGACTGTAATAAAATATTTCGTTAATATTTAAATAACACCATCTATGTTCAGCAGGGAGGAGGGGTTAAAAGATAACTTCAATGTTGTGCCTTCTTGAATACGTACGCAAGTCCCACCATTCAGCTACGACAGTTCCTCGTAAGAAAATCACTTTCCCCGCACAACACCCTCGATCCGCGCCTTCTTGATGGTGACTTGTCCGATGGCGAGATGTCCGGTGGTGAGATGTCCGGGGGATGAGATGTCCTGCATCCGATTGGAACGATGGGAACTTTCGTACCCTACTGAGATTTAGGGCAATAAATGGAGATGACATTTTAAAAGAACATTTACTAACCAGCAGAAGTAACGCAATGTATATAAGCCCATCAATTAAAAACGAAATCATAAGTATTTTTGGAGAGCTCATACAATCCGAAATAGTTAAAAAAGTATCAAATTCAGAGTTTTTTTCCATCATTGCCGACGAAACAACAAATATTTCTCAAATAGAACAACTGTCCTTATGCATAAGGTATATTGATGAAGCAACTGTACAAACTAAAGAAGATTTCCTTGCGTTTATTCCTGTCACTGATTTAACTGGTGCAGGTCTTACAGCTACAATTGTAGAAGCATTGCTAAAACTTGGCTTTGATTTAAACAAGCTACATGGCCAAGGATACGACGGGGCGTCAAACATGCATGGGCAATTTCGTGGTGTTCAAGCTATGGTGAGAGAAAAATACCCGAAAGCTGTATATACCCATTGCGTATCTCACTCTCTCAATCTCTGCATATCTGACGCAGCGAAAGTTCAGGGCATCCGAAACGCCTTTGGTGTAATTTCAGAAATTTGCAGTTTCTTTCATAAATCTGCAAAACGAACAGATATTCTGAAAAAGAATATTAAAGACTTGAAACCTAACACAAAACAGACGAAACTTAAGACGTTATGTGAAACTCGTTGGATTTTACGTCATGAAGCCATTTTAATGTTCAAGGAGTTTTTAGAGCCAATCATCGCTTCGTAAGAGGAAATCGAGGGCCTCGCAACAGACGATTCGTCCAAAAAGGCACAAATTTTGTTGCAAACCACATGCCAGTTTTCTTTTCTAGTATGTTTGTGCATCGCCAGTAAACTGCTCGGTTGCACATACAACCTATCCGAGTATCTGAAAAGTACTAACATTGACTTGGCCAGTGGTTTGGGTGAGTTCAGCAACATAACGACGATGTTGCAAGAAATGAGAAACAACCATGTGGATAAGTTTAATTCTATATATAATGAAGCTGAAACCTTAGCTGAAAAACATAATATAGAAGTCAAAACACCAAGAGTGTGTAAAATCCAAAAGAATCGCCCAAATATAGCCTACAAAACAACTGAAGAATACTATAGAATAACAATTTTTACGCCCTACTGAGATGATATGATATCTTCATTAAATGAGCGCTTTTTGCCTCATAAAGAAACAATTTCTTCCTTGCAAAACCTTATTCCGCAACACGCTGTTGGGAAGAGTTTTCAAGATATTGAACCATGCATCTCCTTTTATGAAGATGATCTTCCTACTTACAAATATGTGATTGAAGGCGAATGGGAGCTGTGGAAAAGAAAGCGGATGTCGGTCGAAATGTTACCAAACTCAGCGATTGGGTGGCTGTATGAATGCGACCAAAACATCTTCCCCAGCATATACGTTTTGCTCAAAATCCTATCCATTCTGCCAGTGTCAGCAGCCACAGCTGAGAGAAGTTTTTCTACTCTTCGGAGATTGAAAATTTATCTTAGAAGTACGACAAGCGAAAATCGCTTAACTGGACTGGCTTTGCTGAATATCCATAGTCAATGCTCAGTTTCAGACGAGATGGTCTCAACAAATTTGCCAGCAGTGGAACTGTTAGAAAATTCAATTTAACTTTGTAATGCCTCTTAATTAAATACAATTGTCCCATTATTAAACTTTATTTTAAATGTGATATTTCTTCTCATTTCCTTATTTTAAAAAGCATTTTTATTGTGTTTCATTAAAGCATTCTTAATCAAATATTATTCATGCATATTAATACTTAAAGTCAAGATTGTGAAAAGAAAGGGTCATTTGATTATTACTACATTTAACGAATAAATTTTCTTTCCAGTGAAAGCTATGTGTGCTAAAAGTATTACAATCCCAAAAAGTGTTTATTTGTTTTTTTAGTTTGATTAATTTTGATTTGTAAATTATTGAATGATTTGTAAATGTTTCCGAAGTTGACATTTATAATTTCTCAGCCCCCCCCCCCCCCCCCTCCCGAAAAAAAATCCTGGCTAAGCCCCTGCTTAGGAACATTTACAAAAGTTTTCTCCTTAAAATTCTAAGTTATTGAAGCCATATTTCTGATTGAAAATGTTAGGATGGTAAATACCAAACTCACATTTGCAATTACTTTTGTTCCAAAATTGTTCCCAAGCTAATCAGCTTGGTGAAATTTGTGCTATTAAATATTTTTCAACACGCTAAGGTTTTAAATAAAAGTGGGCGGTATTTTAAAACTTAAAATTGGTCACAAATATCAGTGTGATAAAAACTAGTGAATCATTTCAAAACTTAAATTTCGAAAATGCGATCATCAACCTTAAAAAGAGCATTTTTTGAAAATTACCCTTACAAAAAAACTTGATTTTGGAGGGATTGGTAATTGAAATTATTCCGCAGTATAGGTATTCAAAACCAAAATTTGTGCCATCGAAGTAAGTAAAGCTACACAACTTAATTTTATTTGTTCACAGTTGCAGGAAAGTACGTAAACGCAATTATTTCATTAATTCGTTTTCAATAAACGCAATCGAATGGTTAATTATCTTTTTCCAATTCCATTTGGGAACTGATAACACAACTATTTACTTAATCGGAATCTAAAAATATACCATGCACTAAAAGCACCAACCAAACAACAAACGGTTTCGCCATTGAATTTTGATAAGAAATTGATTGCCTTTCAATACAGGATTTCCTCGAAGTCACTTTGAAAGAAAGAAAATATATATCAAGCAATTACTTGAAGTACCATCAATTTTTTTTTTATCTGCCACCTCAGAAGATCTTAAAAGGTTCTTTGAAACGAAAAACCGACTTAAATTATATTTGAATTCCATTGTTATCCCATGAAAATGCCATCAATCACCAATCGCCGAAGTGTATTAGCACGTCCATTAACTTACTGACTCACTCATTCAATTCAGCAACTAATTTAACCCACCAAGAAGCGTTACCTGAAATGGTGACACGTGACCTCAATGTGACTTACTCTAGCATTAAATTATGAAACTCGCTTAAAGAACTTTCACTCTTCATACTCACTAATTGCTTTCTCACCAGAGCAAGATCAACTTCTATCCGGTTTCCTTTTCCAGACGCCTTCACCTCACCAATCTTCTCCTCTCATTTTCAATTCAACCTCGTCCATATTTTGTTCATCAAAGCCATACTTTCCCTTCTTTTATTCCCAGGGAGTGAGAACTAGAAATGTGAATCACTTCTGCCCTGGGGGCACTTGTCCCAGTTTCCGCGATGCTCCGGATATAAGACAACACCCATCCGATTATCCGTGGCTCGTCCACTTGGTCATCAAGACCGGGATTACCATCCCATGTAATGTAAGTGATCTGGGTCATCTCAATCACCAACCCCCTGTTGATGATAGACTTGTATAAAAAAAATTGTGGGATGCACCTTTATTTTGTTTCCATTGCAACGTGACATGGTTGATGAAGTACAAGGCTGGAAGACTGCAAGAATAATCTCAGAAGTATATCTTCCCCCCTATAAAGAGATACAATTCATTTATCAGGAGGTCATATAGGGGGTTGTACACGGTCAATTTTACCGTCAGGCTAATATATTGAAATGGTTAAACCCCTATTCGTGCCCTAAATTGTTCGTCCAAAGGATTATATGTCAACCAAACGGTATAGTGGTTAGCGTGCTAGCTTCTTGACCGCGAGGTTGCGGGTTCGAGTCCCATGTAAGGCATGGGTTTTTGTAAATGTATGTTGGCTTGTCAAATGACGAATGTTTCAGCGCATTATAGCCCTCTTGTTGCTGACGGCGCTAGATAATCTGAAAACAACCAACCAAATGATTATATACCTATGATATCGCAAATATCCCAGTGTGTTATTAGGGATTTATGATTAAATGACAAAACGATAAAATAATTTATTTTAATCAAATTAACTCTTAGATTTTTAGTTTAAAAATTAATATTTTAAGTAAAATAAAACTCTTTCAATAAAAATATAGAATAATTGTGTTATTGCGTGGTTATTGATTAAACTGTGCTTTATTTTTCCTAGAAAAACAATAACTTTTCCCGATTATTTATTTGCAATTTTCCAATTTTCAAATGAGTGATATTCTCGTAGATAATTTGACTAAGTAAATCCTAATTTAAAGCATGTGTCTGGGCAAATCTGTTTTGTATTCTCGTTCAGGGCATGTCAAACATATACATTAATGCATCTATCCTACTGTGCTAGTACTCTATTCCATTAACAAAATAATAGTCATAATATTTATTTATTTTTAAATATGCAAAAAATTCCAGAAATTAAAATTGCAAAAGGGGTTAGTGCGCGTCACTGATTACGTATCTAAATAATGTTTAAATTGTTCGTTTTTAAGATATATTTTAAAAATACTATTTAACTTCAACACCTAATTTTTTTTATGCATTTTATGAACTCTTTCACAATTATTAATCCACGTAATTATTGTTTTAAGGCTTGTTTGTGTTTCTAAAAAATAGTTTCTGTAATTAAATGTACTTAAAAAAAAGCTATTATCTAACACTTTTTATAGCCTTAAAAAGTTTTTCAGTTATTTTAAGCATAAATGCATGGATTAGAATGTTTAATACTAAGTGCTTATTATAATTGCAAAGTTTCAGTATAAATGAATCATCAGTTTTTAATCAAATATTCCTGATTAAAAAAAAGAAGAAAAAAAAACTTGTTTCGAGAAAACAAGGATTTATTGAAAAGCTGACATTTATTTGATATATATTAAACAACATTTAAAAAATAAAAAAAATTAAAAAAAAAATATTTCTAATGTAGCTAGAATAACTATTTTAACACTAATGAATACAGAAATGTTCACATTTGTAGGAAATATATATATAAATAATAATAATAATAATAAATAAAAAAATAAAAATAATAATAAATAAAAAAATAATAATAAATAAATAAAAAAATAAAAAAAATTGAAAAATTGATTTTTGATCATTATTGTACACCTATCCTCTTAAATGATCAACAAGTATCATTATTTTCTATTAATATAATTTAATTAAATTTAGACTCAGGAAGAGTTTAATTTTCCACTTATTTTAACTTCAACAAAATATTCTAGTTAGTTAAAGCACTAAGAACTCTACCAATCAACTCGCACACAAAAAACAGCATACGTCAAAATAAGTCAAACTAGAACCAGGTTGGCCATGTCATTGACCTTTATCTGCAGCAATCAAACGTGGAATGTTAAACCACGGATTTAACTGAACACACATTGTTTATAACTCCTAATAGAAAACAAGTATCTCAAGCAGTCCCTAAGAAAACCAATCAAACAAACTTTGTACTGAAGATAAACAAATTCAAATTAAAGTTTTTCTTTTATTTATGGAATGCTAAAGCAAATATCTATTCAGAATAACACGAAACCACAAACAATTATTTATTTCAAGAGAAATATTTATTTTGAAATATTTAAAGTTCAATGATCGCACTACGTTCTCTTTACTGAAGAACTTAATCTCAGTTATATATCACCTTTGCAAATAGTGCTTCTCTACCAGGACTGATTTTAACCAACTGTGATTGTCTTCCAGTGCTAGCTGTTCTATCTCAGAGTAGTAATCTTCCAGGAAAAGAAACGAGAACACTTTCTGCTTCTTCAAGCAACCTTGGTTTACGTAACATCTTGACAGAGTTGATGTAGTGTAAGTGTTATAACCTTTTCGGAAGGCAAGGTGAAAGCTACTGAACCTAGAATGGTCCTTCTTTGACACTCATAAAAAAAAAAAAAGTTAATAGTGGAACTCTCTTTTACTGATATCAAGGCATAGCTTTTGTTGATTTATGACACAGAAGTTCACTGGAAAAATGATTGGTTTCCATCCTGGATTAAATAGAAGGAAATTTAAAACATAAATCATTTGGGGGGAAAAGACAAGGTGCTTAATTTCGTAATATAGGGTCCCTGTTTCAGATACTGATCATTTGAGGGTAGGAAAAAAGTGTCGCTTGCAAAGGCCTGCTCAGTAAAAATAGGTTTTTCCACACAAAGAAAAAATTGTTTAGTTTTTCATCAACATGTGGTGTTATATATATATCTATGACCATTATACAATTTTATTTAAATAGTTTGCATTTGCTGTTCATAATGATTTTGTCGCATTTCGCTATCTGTTGATAAAAAATGGCCATTATATTTTTATTTTATAAGAAAAAAAAAATCTACTTTGTCGAGTGTATTTTTGTTTGTGAAAACCAGATTGCTCTATCCTTAAAAGACCCTTAATTATAGATTTTAAAAGCAACCTATTTATTTTGGATCATTCTCTAAATAGTATTTTTATTTGTAAACACAATCGTTAAAACGCTTGTGTGTTTATTTATTTTGCGTTCTTTATGCCTTTATAAAAAGTGCTTATTATTCAGATCGCGCACTGTATTTATCGTTTGACTATTGGCATGTTTATCTTTTTTAAAGGCAAATTTGAGAATAAGGAAATACGAATGGCTTTGTCAGTTTAAATTCACCAAAATGTTTCTCGGCACTGGATTATGGGACTAGTGCTGCTGATTTAAATCGATTTCCGAATAGATTATAAGGTTTTCATGCAAAAACATTTTAATGGGTAGTTATGTTTCCAGACTGGAAGAAAATTCCTTATTTTTACACTTAAGATTAATTTGGAAAATGATGAGTATTGAAAGTTGTTTTTAAATTTATTCGTAGTGATATTCAATTGATGAATTTCTGTAAAGAGTGATGGTTTAGAGGGGAGTTAATTAAACTTGAAATTAATTACCAGAAGAATTGATTACAAGTGTTATTTCGGTATTATGTAAAACATTTCTTTGGAATACTAAATTCTACAAAATATTAAACTAAAAAGTTTTGGAGTAATTTTTAGCCAAAACTTAAATCTTTATAATTAAAAATAAATGTTCCAAACACGAATAATGGCATGCTTCAGATCAATTCAACAGGTGTAATCTCTAAATAAATGATATTGTGTCATAAAATTAAGTAAAGGGTATATGAAAAATATCAGGCGCGTTTCAAATTATATTTCTTCGACTACAACAAACCATTTTGTCTGTAATAATAATTCACCAGCTTACTATTTATATTCTTACTAATTCATCAAGTATTGAGCATAAAATATGTTACTTAACTGTGTACAATTTTTAAAAATTTAGTTTACAATAAATGAAAAAAAGGAAAATTTCATTTTCAATAAAAATGAATTTCCATCCAACATATGTAGACAATGATGCATTAATACAACATACTATTTGATTGTTTGAAGTACAATGTCAATAATGGACAATTCCTGCTTTTTTAAAAACATTTTTATTCAATTCGAAATGTTTCGAAAAGGCCATATATACACACATTTCTGCTCACTGCATTTTTTTTTTCCACCCCCTCTCTTTTTTTCCCGTTTTTTTTATTTATTTATTTGCAACCTAAGTTCACTTGATAGATTTGCCAAAACGACACATTCGGCTCGAAACGAATATGGCGTTACTTCATCTGAAACAACTTGGCTTGAAACGCAGCAGCGGAAACCAGTTTTGCAAGTTTCTCGCAAATCGCGCCAACCGGTATGGTCTACCAAACACACACCAAGCATTTGGCAGAAACCTCAGGGAAACGGAAGGGTGAATAGAAACGGATGGCTGTCGTGACGTCACAGCTCTAGCTGATATTTTTAATCAAACGGCGATCGGACGGTGTTTCGGGGCATTTTCGTTTCTTAATATTTAAATAACTTTTTTTTTTTTTTAAAGAACTTTTGTTTGAATATTTGGAATCATAAAAAAATTCTTTATAAATATAAATTAATTTCGCTCGTTTTTTTTTTTTTTAAAATGCAGGAATTGTCCATTGACACATGTTGATTGCTTACAAAAATGCAAAATTGATAAGGTGACTGTTCACCCGTTCACCGATTGCGTTGTAATTTGCAGTATCCTCTAATAGAATCGAATTGGATACACTCGAAAAGATGATGGTCCAATTAAGTAGTGAGGGAACTTAACAATTAGTATAAACTATATAATTCCCATGCCACTTAAGCAGTTTTATAGCTGAAATATGTTTTGTATTTTTAATATCTAATCAAGGCTTCACTCAATTATACGATAGGAAGACGAGTATCTAATTCTGTCCTCTAAAAATCATCATTGTTCATTTTTTAGTGAAAATTTTCATGCAATACTTTTATTTTAAATATCCCACTGTAAGTTAAGGAAAACTAGAAAAAAAAAAAAAAAAAAAAAAAAGGCTGAATTCTGGCTCATACAGTGAAAAAATTAATAAAGCTAATAAAACAATTTATTTCATAAAAACTATACCCGACTATAAATGAACTGTGAGATGTGGATTGGTAAGATATATATCTAACACTATCTAACTAGATAAACTATTCTAAGAATAAATAAGGAAGTTGCATTGTCATTGGGAACAAAATCATAAATTTTCCTTTATGATTTATGAGAAGAATACCAATCGAAATCTATTGCGATTGGTAGTGTCGATGTCGATGACAATGCATTCTATAAAATTTTGGGGCTGTTACTGTCACTCAAAGGTTGCTTTTATGGAATACTAATAAATCAACTTGCCTTCATCCAATCGCGTTAAAATAGCATTGAACCGATCATTGTTGGAACTCTTTTCTGCTGCCAAATTTTTTTTTAATAAATAAATAAAAAAATTACTTTAATCAGAATAAATAAATGATATTTGGATGTGAGAGCATAGATTCACGTTAATTTTTAATAACTGAATTTTGAAAAGCACTTAGCCGCACATTTTCCTGATAGAAATGTTTTTGATATCATCGCTGTGGTAATGAATATACAAATTGACAACACATATAAAGTATTATTTTAAAAACTCTGTTTTATGGGTTATTTACCTACGGAATCTTTTAATGGACAACAGAGTTATGGTTTGGGATTCCGTTTTATGATTAATTTTACCCTAATATTTCACTTTCATCTCAGTTTATGGTATCTGATAGAAACTGTTAAAGCATGATCTATTTGTCAGACAATATCGTAAATTCTAAATTTTATTTAAAACCGGTGTATGACTTTTATTTAACAAATTACCTTTTGCTGCTACTTATAATCAGCGTCAATGGATCTACCAACTTGACTTAAGGAGGATATATTTCGAAGAGATTTTTTTTACCTATTAGTAAACGATTCCAGATGTTTTTAACTGTTTACTTTGTATTTTTATCATGTTTAATTTTTAAATTTAATTTATCATTTCTGAATCGTTTAAAACTTGCAAATTGATCTTTTCTTCTAATAAATTTGATCTTATTTAAATCCTTTATAGTAATTTTATTTTTTATTTTTTTTTATTTTTTTAATTTTGGCTGGCGGGCAAATATGTGGAAGGTTAATTAAATTAACCCATTTACCGTCATCTAATTGGGTTGAAACTTAGCAGATAAGTTCGATGACGATGAAAATGCATACTATCAAGTTTTGGGGTATGTCACTGTCACTATAATGTCACTTAAAGGTATATTAAATATACACTATCTACTAATAAGTATTTGGACACACATGCAATTGAGAATGTCTGCAGTCCTGATCTACGTCACCCTTGATCCCAATTCATGGTAGGCTCAACGCTGACTACTACTCCACTAATCTAGATAACTATGTGCTCCCTACGTTGTGGCAATTTTAAGATTGAATCATTGTTACTTCCAAGATGACAACGCTACTTGTCATGTAACGAGGTCCACCATGGATTAGTATGATGACAGCGGGCAGAACCGACTGGACTGGCCTGCTCAGAGTCCAGACGTGAATCCTATGGAACACCTCTGGGAAGAGTAGAATCGCCGAATTAAGGGGTGCAGCAACAGTCCAAAATCGGCGAAAGAACGCACATGTCCACTCCAAGACGAGTGGAAGAAAATACTACTGTCCATCATCCAAACACTTGTGGAAAGCATGCCCCGGAGTGTTAATACTGCAATTGCCTCAGGTGGAGGATCAACCACATATTGAATTCGAATAAATTGTGTTTATGCTTTTATCACAGGTGTCCAATTATTTATTGGTAGATATTGTAGTTTCGGTTGTAATTCTTTTCCTATTGCCAAAATTATTTTAATCAGAAAAAAAACAAACATATTTGATCCTGAAAGCATAAATTCACATTCATTTTTAATAAATTAAATTTGAAATGTAGTCTGCCGCATATTTTGCATGTAGAGATGTTTTTAATATTTAAAATTCGATGCAAACACCGATCAAATGCTGACAATAGAATCGGGGCTATGTTATTGAATCTAAAAATTTGCAATGTGTATACATAATTTAAATTAAAAACTTTGTTTTTATTACAAAGTGCTTCAGTTGAAAAAAAAAAAAAAAATGCAAATTCTGCATCAATATTTAAAGTTAATAAATTCTGCGTCAAAACAGAAATTACCCATATTTAATGATAATTTGTTAATAACCTGTTTTTACCAAGAGTTGAAACTTCCTTCTATGTCACCACAAAATAATATTTTGTTTTAACTATTAAAGTTAAAAATATGAAACTTGGCATTTGTAATTTTACTGAAAATAAATGGATACGTATTTTAATGCATTTAAAAAAAAAATTAAAAAAAAAAAAAAAAAACTGCACATTTGAGCAGCTACCATTAGCAGTTAACAAATACTTAAAATTTTCCTGCTCCATTGCTGAAATAATCTACATTCTATCAAATTTAATTTTGATATTGCCCAATATTTTTTTAAGATATATTATTTCAATTTATCTGTGTTAAAAAAAAGATCTCCTCAACACACAGAAAAGTCAAATAAATATTTCAAACTTAACTCCTTGGAAATTATCAGAGGAGGTTTTTTTTAACATAGTCTTCTTTCCTTCCTTATTTTGATAAAATTTTGGAAATTGCATTGTTCACTTATTTCTTATGGATAAAGAATTAAAACTCGGTTCAATCTCTTTGAAATATCCTATGTAGTACGTTCAATGGTAGTAGATAGTTCAACATAGTGAGTTTTGTTTTGTATATGAACAATTAGGGAAAAAATGGTTTTGGTCGATGTAAGATTGATTTGATTTCAAGTTTTTTTGGCAAGACTCTAAAAATTTTGTTAAACAAGATGGTAAAAATATGCAATTTGTTGCCAGATATATATGCATGTAGTCTATATAAAATAAAATACTACACGTGATTTTATATTGCAGTGCTGGTGTGGTATAAAACTAAACTAAACTCAATGGCGTAACAGCCCCGTGGGGGGCCTTGGCCAGCTGCGCCTAATCCAGTTTACTTGACCATGGGCCCCGGGGTGCAATACAGCAATGTTACGGTCAGATGGTCAGTTTGACATGAAATCGCACAGTGTCACTGTTTAGTTCCCAAGCATGCTTGGTATGGTATGCCTAACGAATATATATATATTGATCCTTTTTGATTATTTGGACTACGTTTCCATGTTTTATATTTAATCATAGATTTATTTTAGAACAAATTACCAGTTTATCGAATTATAGAATGCCTTATTCAGGGTGATAGTTGGATTTCTTACAGGCCACTATCACCTAAGAAAACACCTTCATAGAATGGGAATCTTTAAAGAAGAACCTTTATGTAGGAAATGCAATATGGTGGAGGAAACCGCCCACCATATACTTTTTGAATGTGAAGCTCTTCTTCACATTAGGCACTCAAGCTTAGGTCTTGGAACAGAACTTGATACAATCCACGAGGAACCGGTCAAAAGCCTTTTGACCTTCCTTAGGGAATCTGGCTTTCTTTGACAGGGGTGACGTAAAATAAAGGGGTTGGTGTTATATTCCCTAGTGGAATCAGCACCTAGGCTCAATTGATCTCCCCCATTCACTAAGACTATGACTATGCCTTATTCATTCATCAACTAAATTAATGGCAGCAAACGTTGAAGGGCTAGTGGGCTAGGAGTTAGTAAAATATGATAGTCCAAGGTGTATAATTTTAAGATAGAATTTATACAAATGGAATGCTCAAGGATCGAATAGTTAGAAGACAGCCTTCTAAACCTACTTATAATAATAACAAGGCTAACATAACATAAAAAAGCTCGTCATTATAAGTATAACATGTTTTAAATTCCATGGTTTACTTCGACATAAATTCACAAATATATTTTTATAGTGGAGAGATAACGTGGAATGCTTGATTATGACTCTTACATTATTAAGTATATATTGATCTTGAAGATAGTAAAACATAGGATCTTAAGTTGCCTCTTAAGTGCGTATTTATTTTAAATTGATTTGACCTAGATGGCTATTAGGCAATAGAGGATACCAAAATGTAGGACAAGGGGGTATTTTAATTACAGGGGCTGTTGGATGTGGGATCTAGGGTATCATTTGATGAATTGCTTTTTTCTGTTGCCTTAAAAAAAAAATGGAAATATATTTTTTAATGACGAATTGGACGTTTCATATTTACTTTGTACGTATTATGAAGACAAATAAATGTTACATGCGGTGGAATAAAATTTTCTTAATTTTTGTTTGTTTAATTATCTTTCAATGTTAGTTTTTTTTTTTTTTTTTTTTTTTTTTTTTTTTGGACAAACTAAACTTGATTTACCAACTAAATTAAAAATATAGTACTTGGTTTTCGAAGATTAGCTTTTGCTACTATTTTCCGACCAATGTGTAAAAAGGAAGTTGATACACTAAAAGAGCACTTTAATGCAAGTTTTAATGCCAGGTTGATACTCCAGGCCCAAATACCAATCATGTACTGTTTAGTGAAGTGTATTGATTTTAATCTCCCATTAATATTAAAGACAACCCAGAAATACTTTCAAAATCCATGTGTTTTTTTCCCCCTTCTTTTTTTTTAATGAAAATATCACCGTTGCCAAATTAGCAACAAACTTCGATAGAAAACTTCTTCATGATTATCCAAGTACTCATCTGGTAACTCGATTTACAGACAAGGCGTCAACTTGAAATACATATTACAATTGTCTGTGGCTTTTATTGTCCCCTTTGATATTTTTCTAAGGTGTTAGTATCGGAATAGAACATCTGTACTAGAACTTATATTTGACATATAATCTGCATCATTTATAGTTGTTTTTTTCTGGTAATATTGACTGATAGACAGACGGATGGTCAGAGCCTATAAATAAGCCTTTCACTGCACTAATTGAATATAAAATCTAAAAGTATCGCACTTATTTTTAGAAATGTAAATTATATATGTATTGTATGTGATGGAATTAAAAAAATAAAAATGAAACGCGTTAAGTGGAACAAAAATCAAGAAGAAACTTTAAATGAAATAATGCCTTTATGACGCCATTTTTTAAAGCTAATAGTCCTTATTTTCTCCGAAAAAATTAGTAAGGAAAATATTTAATGGAATTTACTTGAAACTAATAGTGCAAAGCAATTATAGATGAAAAAAAAAAATTGCTGATTTTAGGCAGTAAGTGAATTATATTCATCAACGCAGTAAAAATTCCTAAGAATCTTGTTGTGGGTTTGACCGCAATGCCCATAATATTGATCAAATTTTGAATTTTCTTTAACGTAATCATCCTATCCGGGGATTGTCTGTCCAATTTGATACTTTGTTTTTGAAATTCAAATAGTTGTGCTTGTGTGTTATAGATTCTGACCTCTTATCTAAAGCAAACAAAAATTAATATATAAAAACCAAGTTTTAAATGTAAATTCTTTTTATGCATTATCAATGTGCCATTGCAACTTATTTTTAAGTGATTTTGAGGTCAAATACACTTTTCACAGTGTTTGACCACAACGAATAAAATATCGATTCCGTACAATTGACTAACTTTAATAGAATATATTACCAGCCACTAAGAGTCTATTTATCGTTTAAGCTCGATTGGATGACGGCAAGTGCATTAATTAGTCCACCGAAACAGAATTTAAACATATGCAAAAAAAGTCTTTTAGAGGCAGTTACCACAAGTTAAGATAATGCAATATAATGAAGGATGGATACACACAAAATCGAAGTTAATATAAAGGAATTCAAAAGCGAAATCAATCTGAGAGGTTCGCGCTTCCGCTACGTGTGCGTAACAGAGGGAAAGGGCCAAAAAGGTCCCTAACACACTTCAACTAAAGACAGTCACGCCAACCACACAAACAATGACACTGACTCCCGTAGATGGGAACCAACGATAAAAGCCCTTAATTAAAACCCGACATTATAAAGCACCTGTAATGACATGCAGTCCACACCTTGTTGTAGGGGCGCCTTTTTTTCGACACTCCTACATTGTCTTCTCGGAAAGAGTGGTGGGAAATTCAATTCCTGAAGACAATCAAAAGAACAATGAATCTAGGGCTTCCTCATTGAAGTTGAGTGGAAAGTAGATTGATTCGAAAAGGAGCTTAATTATTTTCGCCCTGGCATTGAGGATTAAGCAAACGAGAGCTTGGTCTTAGTCTACTTCCGAGTATATTTAGTTATGGCGGAAGTGGAGTGGACGGTAGGGATTATGTATGAAATATTAAACAAGTTTATTGTTTGACATTAAATAGTTGTAGGTATCGTACAATGGGTGAAGGTGTTTTTTTGGAAAAGTCTTTGCGTATTAAGATCTTTTTGGCATTCGACTTGGAGCACATTTTGTGATTGAGTAATGTGTAAGTATAAGAGGCATATTCAGGGGATTGCCTACTGGGATATGTACTCACCCGAAATAATTCTTTTAATTAAGAATTCGAGACACATTTCATGTCTATATTTTGCTAATTTTAGAAAGCTTGTTAACTTCCATGCAACAATATTTAATGATAATTTGCTTCATGGCAATTATTAATGAAAACTTACTCAGAATAACACAACATATTCAAAGCTAGTTGTACTTCTTAATATAAGCCTACATTATGGTGTACAAATCAATATTCATATCAATTCCACTATTTTCATGTCATATGAATGCAAGTTTATTGAAACTCTTGTTAGCAAATAAAGATACGATTATTTAGGAGTTTTTAAGAAAATAAGCACACAAAAAAAACATAAACATGAAGAAGGGGTTATGGAGCAGCTTAAGTAATAAGACTAGGAGCGAGCAACATCAAAATAGCACAAATTACAATTATACTTAATACTGATCACTGAATTTATATTTGTCAAGGATTGGAGTAATTTACCGTTTTCCTATATATATATATATATATATATATATATATATATATATATATATATATATATATATATATATATATATATATATATATATATATATATATATATATATATATATATATATATATATATATATATATATTATCATATTTCCTATATATATTTAAACACGTCGCTAAAATGACGAATTTGGCTGTGTATTTTTCGGTACATTATATTTTCTTGTCAGTGAAACTCAGAAGAATCAGTTACTGATGGGCTACACAAGAGAGCTACAAATGAGAAGAGAATTATGTGCTCAAGACTTTATTTGATGCGCCTTTATCGCACTTCCAAGGGAATTTTAATGGGAGTGTTTAGAACACTTTAAAAGGCATTATCACGGCGATTTTTTTCAAACTCGTCAGATGTTAGGTAATCGTTTTTTAGTGTGTGTTTTTTACAATTGCTGAAAAAAAAACATACATTTTTCAATTGGAACTACCTTATGCGAGAGATCTACACAAAATTGGAACATCGTAGAACAATCCGTTTGGGAATTATACTGACCAAAAACCCATTTTTTCTGGACCACGTTTTTGAACTCAGGTTGTTCCAAAACATAGAGAAATGTAAACAAAAAAAAAACAAAAAACAATCGATTTATTTACCGAATCCGATTTCATTATCTTATGTTAACATATGTGTAATTGAAAGTAAAATAGAGAGTTATCTGCCATTGTGAAGGTGTGAGGAGCAATAAGTGCGTCTGGACAGTGTGATGATTATTTGGTAGGTATGAGTTTCCCTGTTTAACAGTGATATGGGTGAAGAAGAATGGAAGGGACCGCTTTCAGCTACAATCTTAACATGCTCACTAACACTTCAACGTATCTTTTATGCACACAAAATCTGTTCTGTTTCGGCCTTCTCTACCCTCCTTTATAATTTTGCGAGATATTTTAGAAACACCCTTAGTGACTGATACAATTTTTGTGCAAAAATCAATAAAATGCTTCACATAAGTCATCTGATATCAGATTTCTTTTCAGAGTACGTATAAAAAGCCATCTATGCGACAATTGAATCTACCCTCGAATAAATGCACAACCTGTAGCAGTCATTTATAACATCAATGGTGCAATCGATATCGAAAGTTGACACTAATTCTCTAAAACTCGTTCATCCCTCTTTGTTCTTCAACGCACTAACATGCCAACTACTATGCTTACCCATTTTTATTATATGTAACTAAACAATACAAACATATCTTAGTAAGGATCAGAATTTGTGAATAGTTGTAGAATAACAAAGTAAAGTACTGTGGGTACGCTTATATGAACAAATACAATAATGCATCTAACATCGGAAGATTACTCCCACGCAATCCTTGCCAACTATACATCTGGTACAGAAAGATCAAAAAGAATTACCAACTACGATGTGTATAAATTTGATGTAGGTATTATTTCCCGGATCTCGGGTTATTCAAACCCTTATGGATTATAAAGCTTTTAATCACAAATTTTTCTGTAAACCAGACTTTTAAAGAAACACAGTGCAATGACGAGATCAACTCGTAAATTTTTGGCAATGTTGGTGTTAATATAGAGTTGGTCATCATTTATCTACACGCCTTTAGGGCGATCAAGAGCCAGTTCTATGTGTAAATATGGCTCTGTAATGGTTTATGAAAGTTAAGTGGCTGAAACTTATCGGTATAGTTGTGAAGGAAGTTTTTGATCACAAACAAGTATTCCGATTAAGTTTTGTGTGCCTGTTATATAATTAAAATATTTGAAGCGTCGTTTGCAAACAATTTTTTAAGATTTAAAAAGTTGAAATACTTTTTTAAACGTTTTTAAAATTAAATTAGTATTAATTTGTATTATATTAATTTAGAAGTAATGTTCTTGTTGGCTCACTAGTACGTATGTAAAATTTATTTGATGTTGTTATATATATTTATAAATACATGTATAAGACTGCTTCAAACAGTGTCAGTTTATTATGGGCACACTTTACGTAAAAATACATTAATTATCTATTTGAAATAGCTAGGGAAAAACTATTATAATCTATTTTTCTTGTTGCTCATCTGATATAAAGTATCTGACATGGATCCCATTACTTGAAAACACATTAAAAGGTATCGAAAGTCAAAACGTTTTAAATTAATAACAAAAGTGCCACAAAACAACTGGTTTATCTATCAAATTATGCTAATACCCATCACTGATGAAACTCCGAAGAAACAAATGAACCGTGATATAAATCTTGTCGAATGAGGGACCCTGCTGACTTTCCTCAATACGAAAAACAAATTCTTCTCCAAGTTCTTTTTCATTATCCTGCAATAAATGAAAAGCCCGTTAAGTTGCCTTGTAATTCGCGCTGCGTCGTGACTGTATTATTTGCCTCTGACCGTCGATATCTTCCATGTTAATGGTGGTGAGAGTACTGTGTTGCCAGCGGTGCTGAAAGTCATCTTCCTTCAGGTCAGGCACGAAATGAACTAATGGTCCGGGTCCCCGCATCAAATGTAAGGGAAGTAGGAGAATGCGTTTAGTGATTTTATGAAATAAATGGGTTTTGGAAAGGAATCGTTACCGTAAGTTGATGAATTGATGGAAATTAGCGGCTCGTAGAAAGCAATCGCTTCCTGGTGTGATTGGAAACAAATATATCCTTTTAATTTTTAAAGAAAAATTTTATTGTTTAAAAAGGGAGTTGGAACTCAAATTATTTTTAAATGTCGATTTTGAGAATTTTACCAATTTTGAATCTCCAGTTTCTTTCTCTTTTACAATCATGCATCGGTTTTTTATATAAATTTAAGAAATGTATGTTTTATAACTGAATTAGTGTAACGGAAACTATGTTTTTGTTTTATTTTAAAACCCTTTGTCTCAAAATGTGTTTTTCTGAGTTGGATATACTTTTTCTCAGAAACCTATGCATTATAATCTTTTTTTTTTTTTTTTTTTTCTTTATGTTTATGAGATCTGTCTGTGTATAGGTATATACGGAAATGAGCGTTTGAAAATAATTTGACTTGTACACTGATGTTTAAAAAAATAATCTTGTCGTTGAAAAATGTAAATTTTTGAAAAAAAATTAAGGGTTTAATAAGGAAATTACTATAAAAAATATCGAGAGTAAATTTCCTTAAAAGCTCATTTAGCGTAAAATTAGAAATGTTCATTTTATAAATAGAAAAAATAATCAGACCTGTATGTTTGATAAGTTCGGAGAAAAGGTACATCGAACACAGAAAAAATTTATATAAACGGAATTTGTGATAAACGTAATTAAAGTAAATTAATGAACTATTGGGATTTTTATGGAGTAGCATTAGCATTAAGGGAAACACTATATATATATTTTTTTTTAAATCTTGATGAGATCTCCTGTAAATATAGGAGATATGCCTGGAATATTGTGCATGTTTTGTGTTCTTTTAAGAAATTATTCCAATATATCATACAAAAGGAAATATTTATTTTTATGGAATAGCATTAGCATTAAGGTAAACATATTTGTTTTTATTTGGCAGAGTTTCCTGTAAATTTAGGAGATATATGTGTTTTGTGTTATTTTAAGAAATATATCACAATATTTTATAAAAAGGCGATATTTGTTTTTATGCAGTATTAGCATTAAGGTATACACATTTTTTTTTTATCTTGAAGAGTTCTCCAATAAATTTAATAAATATGCCACAGCAACATTATGCGTGTTTTGTGTTCTTTCAAAAGATAGATCACCATATCTGCAACAAAGAGATATCATACAATATCATATTATGAAGTATCAATAAGGGAAAAACAATTTTTTATTTATTTTTATGGGTACTTTTTTTTAACGTAGGAAAAATTGGGGGGAATGTTTTTACAGTGTTTACCATAGGCTCACAGAAATATTGAAAAACAATGAAAAATTATCCGACTCTCTATTCCAATCCATTTATTTTCTGATCACGAAAAACTCACTACCTAACTCCTATAACAATAAAAAAAGTCGTGTTAGGAGAAAAGTTCAAAAGAAAACTGCGTGATACATCATAGCTAAGAACCAACGAATGTTCTACAGAATCTGAACTCCTTCCCAACATGCAACATCTATCAATTAAATACAATTATTCATCTCCGGGCCTTTCTAAAGTTCAAATACTTTTAACGCAACAATAAAAAATCTTTCAAGGAACTTCAGTTGGTATATTTAATCCTCTTCTTAGTCTTGAAACATCAGTGGAAAATTTGCCCTCAATCAAGTGACATCGAGGATTTGTTTAACATTTATTCTTGGAAGCCACTGAAGAATATTGTAATGAAATGTTCCCACAATTCGGTTGAATCAAAAAATGTTTACGAAGTTGCCTATATTTGCTTTTGTTTTCGATATCGATACCCCAAATTGAAAATGTTTTTAAAGTATTATTCACAGCAAATGATATTGTGTCTATTTGAAAATGTTTAAATGATTCTCCTTTATCTTTAAAGGGTATTGTTTAACAAATGAAAGTGTGTCACTTTATAAAAAAAAAAGATAGATGAGTACATTGTATCGGATTGTCGGTCACTTTGCCCACGCTTTTAAAAATAGATTTGAATTTTTAACTACTTTTAGTTGTTGCACTAGGCTTAAGCTACTGCAAAGACCATATCCTTTCGTCAATCAGACCTATATCAAAATTTTTAGACACAAATATAAATGCGAACCTAAAATTTTCCACTACAACTTTTATATTTTATCGTACAACCGCTTTACTATTTTTCAAAAGTAAAATCTCATCGAAATATGCACCCATACCTAAATTAGAATGGAAGTAGATGTCAATTTATAATTGGTTGATTTTATATTTAAAATAATTGATAAGTTTAAATTATAACTAATTAGTTAAGCCTTTAAGTATACTTTAATACTACATACATGTCGTATATTAATTTGGTCGTCTCGATGAGATGAGATTAATAGAATTACGTAAAATTCAACAAGTATTATCTTCAAATTCGTCCAAAAAAAGTGCTTTAGTTGAAACTATATTGTAAGTTTAAATCTTGGCATTAAAGAAATATCCGATTAAAACTTGGATATTTAGTAATATTTTTTCCTTCTTTTTTTTTTCCTTTCTTGCGTTATATATCGCCAAAATGGTATTATATTTCATGAAAATTAAAATTGGCAGCATTTCTCGTATTATATCATTGGTTTACAAGTGAAACGTGCTTAATTCAGTTTCTTCAGTTTTGTAGTTATTTACCTTTCCAGCTCTCTCACGAAAGTTAGATGTTACCTGAAATAATTTTTTTACTAAAGTTTAAAGTATTGAAAACGTTTGCAATTCATGAAGTTTGAATGTTTTGTATTTTGACAGTGTGGTTTAAGTGTAAGGCGATCAAATGTCAAACTTAAAAGATGAAAATTTTAATCAATGAGTGTTGTCTAATGGTATATGTTTGTTAGCTTGATTTAATGCATATGTATTCAATGCATCTTGACAGAAATATTATTTTGTTTTACTTCTTAAGAACTATTACAAGCATACAAAATGTTTTTAAGTATAGTTCAAGTTAAACCCTAAATTATCCTAAAACAACTAAGGCCACCTGATGGCTGTGTGGTTAGTGCTCTTGTCTATCTTGCCAAATGTGCCAGGTTCTAATCCCGAGTTAAGCATGCATTTTAGTTGTGGTTCGGAGGCCCCGTTAAGCTGTAGGTCCCGTCTTAATTATTCGCCATTCTGCATAAAAATAGGTCATTGAGAGTACAAAGCAACGAACCTAAAAGAACTAAATAGCTGAAATTAGATACTGTATAAATTATTTATAATTCAGAAATAATTTTATTAGAATTTATTGGATTCTGACGGTCGGCATCATTAAATTACCTTTCCTACACACTTTTCTTTCACCTTACATCTCCATTATTTCACTCAAGAATAGTAAAGATATTGTTATCAATTCAAGTTCTCACAATAATACAATTACCGCGTAAACTGAGATTCTAATGAACAAACCCAAACTTGTTCCTAATTAGTTTTTCTTTACAAGAGATCTTAAAATAAACGTTGTTAAGTGTACGTTTTAATATATGTATTACATTTCGTATAAAATTAATTTTGATTGGATAACAAACGTTTTTTATACAGCAAGTATTTGTCAGAAAAATAAAGGTGAGTTTAAAGAGGCCGAAAAAAAAAAAATAATAAAATTAAAAAAAAATTAAAGATAATAAATAAAGGAAATAAAATTAAATAATAATTAAAAAAAAAAAAGGACTGTCCGGTTTTTCTGTCGGCTCCTGAAAGAAATAAAAATATGAATGGCTATGTAATTGATCTTACTTAGTACTTGTATAATAATATATATCTTTATCTTTGTAATACTAGAGATAACAACTTCCTCCAAAACTGGAGGCCTGCAATTTGAGTTGCAACTTGACCGGATTATCACCAAATTCGTAAAATTTAAGTTTTTGTTTTCAAATTAAAGGTAGACAAAAGCAACCTGTTAATTACGTCCTCAGTTTCAAAATGCTCAGTTTTGTTATGCTCATGTTTGATTATAAGTATTGCTATGTTCCACATTCCTTGCATTCATTCTAATATAATGCAAATGATAATTTTTTATTTATCGTTAAGATTAATCATTTGATTGGATATATTACTAATGTGCCACTTTAAAAATTCAATATTTTAAAAATAATTTATGAAAAGTTGTTAAAGTCCATAAAAAGTATATTCAACACGTTGTTTTATTTTTCATGAACAAAATTATTTTTTATAAAAACTACTGCAAAAGCAATGAGTTACTTTGTATTGAGTTACTTTTACAATGAGTTACTTTGTATCGAATTACTTTTTCCCACTTCATAACAGAGTTAATGTTTTAATAACATAAAGTACTTTTTATTACACAGAGAGATATATGCAATTGAAATTAATTTTTTTATTTGGTTGTTTTCTAATTGTGGCGTTGTTTGATAATTCGTTTGCAAATCTTAATGTATGCAGTTCAAATATTAATTAAGAATACTTTATTTCACAAGAAAAAATCCTTGAATCGTTATGAAAATTAACTTAAACTTGTTGAAAGTTGTGAAAATTAATTATTTTTAGATGGGTTTAATTATGTACTCTTTTAGAATACCCAAAACAAACATACACATTTTTCAAAAACAAATGCTTTCTTTCCCCACTAAACGATCTTATTTCTCTCACATCAAAATCATTTGATCAAAATAGTGTTGAAAGAAACTAAATATCACTGAAGCGTAAAATTGAATTTCGTAAATCATTGAAGATATGTTTATGTAATTTTCGACATTTGAAATAACATTAAACACTGAGAAATTTCATCCATCCATCTTAAGAGGTATTTTCTTAAATCATTAAATAGGACATGGATAACAGTTTAAAGGAATTGAAAATAGAAAACTAGAAAAATAAATAAGTGTATTTATGAACAATTTAAATTGAGAACGCTCTTTTACCTTAATATTTTCCCCCTTAAAATTGGAATTAAGGTTAGTGTAATTCATTTAAAAAAAAAAAAAAAAAAAAATCTTTAAACATGGTTCAATGACTGACTATGAAATAAAAAATGCATTGTTATACTTTTGCAAGTGTTTACTTTATACAACTTATTTAGAACAATGTTAAGTATGAAATAAGTTACACTTTTATACTATAGTGTTTTTTAAATTTAAATCTGAAATATATTGAAGCTCATCTATTGATTAGCAAAGTTTCATAAGTAGTAAACTTATACTCGTACAGTAAACTTATACAGGATTTTTCAAAAATATTTAGCAAAAATTTAAAGGCAGGTAAGGGGAATTAAAATAAGTACATTTTGTAACGGAATATGTGGGCGGAAATCGAGCATCTTAAGTAGTGAGAAAATGAGACTTCTGTGCCATGAAGAGGTGCAAGGGGAAATAGTATGAGCACGTGGCAAGAGTAGTAGTTAACTTAACAGGTGATTGGCAGGTATGAGGTTAATTTTGATAAGATTGGGGTAAAGATCGTAGGTGAAAGCGCCAACCAGCGAATAGTTTTCAGCTACAATCAAAATATGCCCTCTAACACTTGAACGCGTCTTTTGAGTGCATGTTTTTCGCTACAGAATATACTTATTTCAGCCCCTTCTATGCACCTTGAAATTTTTTCTAGACATCTTGGAAACAACGTGTGTATTGAGTTTTTCCGACAGTTCATTTTCAGCAAATTCACTAGGGACATAAAATTTAATTTTCCTTAAGACTGTTTTAAGTTTACTATATACAGCATGCACTTTTAATTTAGAAATTGATGACATACCATTTATATCATACGTCATATGATTTCAAAAAACATATTAATAACTTTATCAAAAGAAAGCTATTTTCTCAAATGGGATTTTTTTTTTCGCAATGTAATTAAAAGCTATCTTTTACGGATGGCCATCATGGTTATTTGTGACCTGTGACCTACTAAACAAACTTTGGGAAATACTTTTATACAAGGCACGTACTCGAAGAATTTCAGGTCAAGTAATGGTTCCTTGTAGTGGCAATTAATCAGAATTATTCCGGATTTATAATATCAAATAATGCTTTATATCATTTTAAAGTTGAATAAATTCAACAGTCTTTAACCCTCTGAGCGTCAAGGGAATTGGCGAAATTATACAGTTGTTTTCCCTGCAATAATTTTTAAATTTTATTTCTGATCCAAATATATAATTTTTTAAAATTATATTTTATTTATTTTGTTTTAAGTAGGTTTTAAACTATCATCCTAATAAAAAGATTTAAAAAATATTTTATTTTACATTAATTTATAAATTTTAAAAGGTTGTTTATTGCTGGAAAAACTGGGGATCAAATGACGGATATATATACGCCCATGACCCTCAGAGGGATCGAGAGCATGTTCCTACCACATTTACCTTATGCTTCATTTTATTGGCGATATTATCTGCAAAAGTAATGCTTACGATCATTTCTAAAAAGTATGACAACATTAATAAAATGATGTCATTAACACAATTTGAAAGGAATATAAATGGCTGTTTTGAATTCCCTTCAATAAGTTTTTATAGAGCAGCGTTTGATGGATACCTCCTTTATTAAAATTACCATTTTTTGGTGCTACTTCTCTCCCCTATTAAAATTAATTTAATTAATTTTACTATCAACCTCTCTTTCAAAAATTAAGAAAATTCATACTAATGTAGTTTTGAAATTAAATCAGATATAATAAAGTCCGACTTATTGCAGATTAACTTTCTGGGTCAATGAAGTTCTCAGGTGAATAAGGATATTTTTTTTTTTTTAAATTTTGAATTAAAAATAAAAAGTACTGATTAATTTTCCCTCGTAAAAATTGAATTGTTACATACCGTAAGCAATTATCTCCCCACCCCACTCCATATCACTGTCGAACACGTTGGACAAACTTCTCCCTCCTCCATCACGTGAAGTAATTTATTTATCCACGTCCAATATTCTAGCTTTTAAATTTTATAAAAAATTAACCACTAGTTATTTTTTTCATCAAATGCTATTAATTATCTCTCATAAATGTAAAAATCCATATCATTAAAAAAAAATCTGCTGAAGTACTATTTTAACACGTACGATTTCTTACATCAGGCATAAGAACTGTAATGAGAGATCATGAACAAAACTTGATGGTAATATAACTAGTGTTTCTTTTGTTATTTATTATAAAGCTTATATGTTTGGCACATTTTGTTGATAATATTGTATTATTATTGTTATACTTGATATGAAAGGTTGTTTATTTTAGAGTATGTTGTATTTTTCAAGATCCGCCATCTTTTTGGTTAAAAGTGCTCTTCAGTTATTTTTCGGTTCATAGCTTCCGTCGACAGTATATTGCTCCTATCAGTATCTACCACCACGACACTTAGCGATTTTTTCCTTAATGAGTATATCTTATGGGTTGCAGTGTCGTTTTGTTAACTTGCTAAGTATAGTTATTCTAATTATTGTTGTTTTGTTAACTTGCTCTGATTATTATATTAAATATTTACAATTCTGTTACCTGAAGGTGTATTTATCATGGTTTGGCCTTGCTTTTAAAGTAACCTTTGCTTAATCTATCTGTTTAAAAACTTATCATGCCTGCAACACCCCTCAAATAGTATTTCATCTTATCAACTATTTCTCTCACTTCATAAGGTTAAGTTGAGAGAGATTCTGACTGTTGTTTTTTTTAAAAGCTTGAATACAATGAGCTCTTTATCACTTTCGCACATAGATATATTAAAATAAGCTCATGTGTGACTATACGTTATCGAAGGCAACTACTGAGATCTCTATTGCGAGCAGATGAAAAATGCGATTCGTGTATTGATACACAAGTCCGAAAAGTCAGAAGAAAGCAACATGATGATGAAATAGTAAGATGCTATTAAATCATACATCATTCATTCGTAGACTCTCCTACATCTGCTCTTGATCGTATGTTTTACAATAACAATACATTATAACTAGTTTATTGAACATCACAAAGGCAAAAGTTCAAGAAACTCAAATTTTCGAAAAGCTTTTGTAAATATATCTTCAATTTCAAAGCTTGAACAAATATACTCAATTTTAATATTAACCATGTTTACAGCTTCAATGATGAATTTTAATTTTCATCCCTTTGTGATATAACCTGTACTATTTATACTATACTATATGTACTATTTATTGTACAATATGCACACACACAAAAAAAAAAATCCGAACGTCGGCTATATTTTTGGTTCTAACTATCGTAGATTCTTGCGAGTTGCACCAAAATGTTTTGTTTACGATTTTCTATATATCCGATTTTTTTCTTAGGGGTTCTGTATACTAAGTAAATTTAACTCTATCTTTAAAATTTTTAATACGAATCCCTATTTCTTATGTTTTTATTCGATTTAGAATACTTCGTTTACCCTAAATACCAAATATAAGTTCCTTATATTGAGAAACACGTCACTTATGAGCGAAAATGTTTTTTCCGATATTGAGGGCAAATTTCTTTAAAGCGCGGAAGAAGCAAACGTTTTGCATGCTTCAAGAAGTAATCTATTACACGGTCCCTTAAAGTGAGCTTTTTCACATTTTTGCTAAAATATTGAGAACCAAAAGTCAAAATAGAATGAAAAAAAAAAAAAAATGTGGAGGTGTTTTCAACCATGATAATTCTAATGGCAGCATAAAAAATGCATGTTTTCATTCAAAAAAATTTAAAACTTGTTTTATAAATTAGTAATTAATTATTAAAAAAATTTTTAAAACAAAAGTTGCATGTTATTTATGTGTGGCCTTTATTAAAGTATCGTCTGAAATAAAAATTGCAAAAATATATGCACTATTTAATTATTTATATCTAAAATGGTATGGTGATGTGATATTGTGTTTCTATTTCACTCGACAGCACCTATCTATACAAATTTCAGTCTAACTTCATGTATTACATATAATTAAAATACCCGAAATGTAGAAATATACAAGTTAAAAATTCATAATTACTACAGACCAAGATTTGTAGAAAAAAAATCTGAATTATCACTAGCAATACATATATTTTTTTTAATAATAAATTTTAAGAGCTTTGCCAAAATCTTTAAAAAAAAAAAAAAATAGATTTTTTTATTTTCTTACCATTACAATCGAAAGAGAAGAAACAAAGTAAAAAGATTCAGTGGCTGTGTGTTTCAGTTTTTATTTTGGTCATGTTTACTAGTATGTTAGATACACTTGTAGGTTGTACTTTGCAACGTTACCTGACATTTCCTACTTCAATCCATTTGAAACACTCAATCAAATCTAAATTGATGATTGAAAGGGTTTTGAAAGGATGTTATGGTTTTTGTATGCACTCCTAAGGCGAAATACCGTTTGACCTCGGGTTAACATTATTGCAGAAAATTCACAGAACAAGAAATGAGAAATATCGCCAAGCCTTTTTCCAAGAAGCTATCTTGTCTTTAATTCAAATCCTCGTGCTAATTTATAAATTCGAAAGGTCTCCTATTTGTTTTATGTATAACATTATTTTAATCATCCAGGACTTGGTACGAATAACAATAACACCTTTAAAAATAATTCCTAATTTTCAAATTAGCCTGACAAAAGCTAGTATTTCATTTGTTTCAACAGTTGCTTTTGACATCTTTTTTATGCATGATCATAGAATCAGGTGAATTACAAGATTCAAATTAATTCATTTATCTGAGCAAGTTTTTATTTTTAGTTTATTTCTGTTATATGGAAACACTTCTTGGAACATGCTTGTTAGTAAAAACAAAATCAACTTTAGGAAAAAAATTCAAATTTTCGCATTCCATTAGTCAATTACCATGCACATTTTATTTTTCCGCCAACGTAGCATTTAACAGTGCCGTAGCCATACATTAGTTACGTTGTTAAAAAGGTTAAAATTATGAGATCCTTTGAAATATTCTTTATGTAAGCAGAGAGAGAAATTAAGACGTAAACAAAGTATTACTTTAAAAACGTCAAAAAAAAAAAAAAAAAAAAAAAAAAAAGATAGCTTTACGTGAGAAAACAAATCTGACAAATTCAGCTGTCACCAACTCATTATATTTCCATCACCAAGTGACTTTATAAAACGGATTTTATCGCCAAAACTTGGTAACCCTATTCAATGTTTCAAATAATGACCACCGCTGGCGATTCAGCGTTCTAGTGATCTTTAACCGTGGACAACTTCACTCTTCAAGGAAATGAAGGAAATTATCTAATGAAGAAAGAGAATCGTGCTATTTTTTTTTCCCCCTTCATCTTTTGATGTTGTTCTGATATTACCGAAGAGAATCCCTCTTTTCAAATGGATAAACTTCAATGCGTCTTTTTATTTAATTTCAGTGTGCGTACCTTATCAATGATGAGGAATTGTAACTTGTTTCGCCTGTTTAAGTAAACAGGAGCAGGATGTCAAAGAGGTTAGAACCTTTTCTCTTAGCCATAGGAATGGTTTATTTTACTCGTAAAGATGGTCTATTTTGCATATTAATTTGTATTTGACCTCAAATACGTGGTGTTATTCATTAATGTGCAACTTCTGGGAGTGTTTTCTTCGATTGATGAGATTTCCTTATTATTATAGCATTCCGCAGTGTATCATTTTGGAATCTAAAGATAAAAAAAAAATCATAAACCAACATTCGATATCTTAATATCATTAAAAAAACACATTAATTGAACACCTAATTTACACAATATAATAAAGGAAGTATACGGAACTATTTTTATGTTTGATAAAAATTGGTATTTTTCTTCTATTTTCAAAAGTGGGTATTTACCTGTTTCATACATTTTTAATAGTTATTGCTTCTTCCATCTGTATGAAACACTAATATAAATTAAGGTATGTTTGATAAAAATTGGTATTTTTCTTCTATTTTCAAAAGTGGGTATTTACCTGTTTCATACATTTTTAATAGTTATTGCTTCTTCCATCTGTATGAAACACTAATATAAATTAAGGTATACATATACATTAGAAATCTCAAAATTTGACTCAAGTCGGCGTTTTTGTTTTTTGGTTTTAAAATATTCCTGAGTTCATTACCATTAAAATTATACCATTTTCTTACTGAGACTCAAATTACTTTTTAAATTACAGTGGGTTTTGTGAACCAGTTTTGTATCACGTTCATTAGTGTAGTAAACTTTAAACGCGTTTTCTGAAGAATGACATTTTGGTGTTATATGACTTTACGCCAACGGTCATAACTTCACAATAAATTATCCGATTTGCAAAATTCTAATTTTGTTTTGTCTACAATAGTTGTGAATGTGTTTTCTATGGAGCGTCTAATATATGTTGTTATGAAAAAAAATTATGCATATTTTAATCTTAATTTTTTGTTAAAAACAATGTATTTATTTAAACTTTTTATTTAAAAACTTATAATTAAATAAATATTGAAGCCAAATTCAAAATTCTCCATAGGAATGCGTCAATATAATATATTTTATTTGCAATAAAATTATTACCTCTAAGTTAATTACAAGTTTATTTATGTATGTTCTAATAATGTCCTAATTAGTCACTTTAATTGCAATTAGCTGATTAAAAAATTGACGGAAAAAGAAAGTTTATATATAAAAATGAATTATTTTTTAACTCTGATATACTTCCAAAAAGTTTGAAATTATAACCTAAGAATTAAAGGAAATCATCTCAATTGTATATGTATACCTTAATGTGAAGCAAGATATACATTTATATGATTTTGTTAAATATATTTTAAATGTGTAAAGGAATATCGATTAATTAATTAGTGAAGATGAAACAGTTTTAATTTCAAAATTCTGTTCGACAAACATTTGGTCATTCTTTACTAGAAGAATAGAACAGGCTATTTTATCATGTTACTTTATTTTTACAGTATGCGATAGCAATCTTGCTGAAAGCAAAGCATATCATGGAAGCCATAAAACTTTCTTGGATAAGATCACACACTTTATTTTCCCCTTGTTGGAACTGTCAGTACGTTGTATTGTAAATTTCTCTTATTCTTAAGAGTATTGCAATTTTGAGGAAGTAGGTGATTCAGAAAAAAAGCAGTGAAAAATTTTGTTTTCAAAATATCCTTAAAATAGGGTTTTTATTTATAAACAGCTTGAAAACCTGTAAAACCTATTACCCTGACTTTAAACGAAATCTCTGCTGTCTACAAATAACATTACACCTTCGTAATTTCTACTGATAAAAAAAAGTATTTCCATTTACGATTTGATTACCTTATAAAAACTCCACTATCAAAAGTAAAAAAATTGGTATTTTTCAAACTAACGACTAAGCGAATAAACTTGTCAAACTGTCACTAAACGAAATTTTTTTTTTTAAATTACGTGTTTAAAAGTTGGATGTAATTGTAAAACTCTGAAATAAACAAAAAACATATTCAATTTCTGTGTTATTTCTAACACCCTAGTGTACAAAACTAACAAAATTCTAACTGTTTTTAATTTACACCTTTTATAAGGAACAGTTTAGATGTGTGAAATTCTTAACAAAGAGTTACTTTTATATATCACAATGATTATTTAAACATCATAGTCACAAAACTAGATACATAAAGGAATGGAGAAAGATAAAAGAATGGAGAACTACAGTGGTGCTCAGAATTATAAGGACAACTGAAAATTACCAGAAAAAACTTATTTCTCAAGTAAATAAAGTGAAAAATATACATAAAATACTTTTTTATGCTAGAAATCATAGTAGAATACAAAACATTGTAAAATGCAAATTATGAGTGTTTTGCCATAATCAACAAAAAATTTAATTCTAAAAACTGGACAAAATTATAATTACAATGAATGTTTTGGCCTGAAAAAAAATACTAATAATTAATAAGCTTCTCCCTCTTCTCAATAATTTTTTATCAGTCTTGGCGTCATAGAGTTTGATAGTTCCTTCAAAACGTTCTTGGGCATTTTTATCATGGTTTTTTCAACGGAAGACTTGAGTTCTTGCTTGTTTGGATATTGAAGACCATTTTTGTATACTTCGTGGGCCAGAATACTCCACATATTTTCCATTGGTTTTAGATTGGGACTTCTGGCCAGCCATTCAAGTAATGTAGCAAAATTAGCATCAAATCATGATTTAGAAGTTTGAGAAACATGTACTTAGGCATTATCCTGCTGGAACAAATAGTATCCACTCGTAATTAACGATGCTTCTGGTAAAAGATTATAGGCTAATTTATCAACGTAACTCTCTGAATTCATTCTGTCCTGCACAAAAACCATTGGGGTAGTTCCTTCAGTTGGGAAACCTCTCCAGACCATTACTGAGCCTCCTCCAAATTTAAAGTTTGAGGATTTTTTTTTCTTTACAGAGATCATACCAGAAGCACCGAAAACCATCTGGTTCATCCAAATTAAACTTTTTCACATAGAAAAAAACAAAACAACATCATCCCACTTTTTTCCCCATAGTAATGCATTATTTGACAAACTCCATCCTCAGTCTCTTGTGAACTTTTGCATGAAGCAGTCGTGACATAAGTTTTCCCATAACAGTCTTTTTTTTCTTTTTGTAAGGACACGTCGAACAGTTCGAGCATTGCTTTGTTGGTTTAATTTCCATCGATGTTTGTTTTTTGTAACAAGCTAGCCTTGTTATCATTCTTTTCTCTTTCAAAGAAAAAGAAGATGGCCTACCTGTATGTCTTTGCCGTCCATATTTACCAGTATTTTTAAGAAAACTATAAATATGACCCTTCTCAATCTATTCCGCTTTGTCGCAATTTGACGTGTACTGGTCTGCTGCGATCTAGTCAGTTAAACTGCAGACAGTCCTCAGGTTCTTACATAAATATGGTTAAAACTCCTTAAAGGGTGAAATGTTTAGTAATTAAATCAGCCGAAATATCGCATAGTGGAACTCCTTTGATGAGTGTGGTTTTAAAAAAGCTGTTCAATAAACATAATCAAAGTGATAACAAACAAATTTATTAAATACTAGGTTTACTTTACAGAATAGAATATTACGTTTAACAATTAATGATCGCTTCTCTTTTACCAATTTAAACAATGAATCTACTTTATGAAGTCGATCTTAAATGACCAATCCTATCAATTTTATATTAAACACCCAAAATCGGGTACTGCTTACACATATCCAAACACATTTCATTTAAATAGTCATTTGGTCAGAATTCAGTTGCCCTCTCCACTTTGTGGTTAATGTTTAATATTAAAATAACTCAAAGGTTAAAGTCAGAAAGCTGGAAGATTAGCCTAAAATGTGAATAATTGACATCACGGTACCTGGGGCCATACTCGTCATGGCGTATTCTGCCATCCTCGGGAAAAACCTATAATCCAAACGGGCCTGCGGCGTTCGCTAATTAACTCCCACTCTCAACTTCAAGCAAAACTCCGAATGTTCCCTCTGTTGGGATATTGTTATCCACTGTCACTCATTTCCACCCCTTTGCTTGCTTGTGGACTGCCCTGCCTTGCAGCGCCGCCTTGTGGCTGGCTTATATAAACTGTTGTTCTAGCCTGTATGCCATTCATTCATTCATTCATTGTATTCTATTCATTTACCTCTGACTGTCCAATGTTATGTGTGTGTTCCTGTGTCCGTGGCGGTTTAATGACTTAATAAACTAATTGTACCGCTAGTGTTGTTGCTTCTCTCAACCACGCTCTGCTACCATCCCCAACAGGTTATGGGCCCAGGTAAATAGCCATACCTTAGCAGAGAGAGCAACACACGGACTGGAACGAAAACCGAACTAAAAACGACGATGAATGGAACACGGATTGAATCGTTAAACAAGGATAATTACGAGACATGGAAAATACAGATGAAAGCTTTGCTTATCAAAAGCGATTCCTGGGTTTATGTTTCTGGAATCAAAACAAAACCTGTGCTCATTCAAGATGACGTTAAATCGAAAGAAGCTTGTGAAAAGTGGGCAGAAATGGATGAGAAAGCGAAGTCGGACATTATCCTATGTATAGCTCCATCTGAACTGAAACAAGTGAAAAGTTGTGAAACATCATCTGACGTTTGGACTAAATTGAAACAGATTTACGAATCCAAAGGACCTGCCAGAAAAGCGTCGTTGTTGAAATCGCTGATTCAACACAAGATGGCGGACACAACAACTCTAGATGTGAGAGAGCACCTTCGAATGTTCTTCGACATTGTTGATAAGCTCAGTGAAATGGAAATACGCATCGACGAAGATCTGCTAGCAGTGATGTTATTATACAGCCTTCCACCAAGTTTTGAAAATTTCCGATGTGCGATAGAATCCCGCGACGAGTTACCGAAACCAGAGGTTTTGCGAATAAAAATAGTGGAAGAATGTGATGCGAGACGCCAGGACCGGAAATCAAACGGCGAGAGTGGAGGAGCGTTTGCTGTGACTCATCTTCAACGCAAGCCTCATTGGAAAACAAAAAGCGAAAACTTCCAGAAGAATAACAATCAGTTCCCGAAGGCCAGAGATTCTTCGAAAATCCGTTGCTGGAAATGCCGACGTTTAGGGCACCGAGCAGCCACGTGTGACCAGGATTACCAGAAAAAGGATATTTCTCGCTTCAAGCAAGAAAATGCTGGACTGTTAACGTGTGCCGAATCCAAAAAGTGTGGAGATGCATTGTTTACACATCATGGTGAAATGCAAACACAGTGGGTGGTAGATTCCGGATGCACGCGACATTTATGTAATGATGAATCAAAGTTTGTTAACATTGGCGACACAGAAATCAACATTCTCAATCTTGCCAACAACGAAACAACTGAAGTTTTAGGCTCCGGTAAAGCAGTCATCAAAGCGGAAGTTAACAAGAAAATTCAAGATGTTGATGTTTTCGATGCACTTCTTGTTCCGGACCTGCGTACAAACTTATTATCAGTTTCTAAACTTTGTGATCGTGGATACACTGTGACTTTCAAAAGTGACTTTGCTAAGATTGTAGACACTAAATCCAACTTGGAACTAATTGCTGATAGAAAAGATAATTTATATTATTTACGTGGTGGTAATTGTAGTGTTAATCAAAGTGCAAGTCATGCTAGTGAATCTTTTGATAGTGGTAAAAGCAAAGTTGCAGATATTGAAAAATGGCATGCAAGAATGGGTCATTTAAATATAGGAGATTTATTGGAATCTAGTGGTAAGGGAAATATTCGTGGATTAAATTTAGTAAAATCCCCTAAAGAATTTAATTGTGAAATTTGTGCGGTTAGCAAATTAACACGAGCCCCTTATCCTAAGAAATCAGAGAGAGTGTCAAACACGTTGGATTTAATTCACTCGGATCTCTGTGGTCCAATGAAAGTGCCATCAATTGGTAAGTCTTTTTATTTTATGACTTTTATTGATGACGAATCAAAATATTGCGCAGTTAAATTTTTAAAGCATAAAAGTGAAGCTCTAAGTGCATTTAGAGATATCAAGGCTTTATGGGAGAACCAAAAATCGATTAAAATTAAAGTACTAATGACCGACAATGGGGGAGAATTCTTAAATAAGGAATTCGACGATTTTCTTAGGAAAAATGGGATTGAGCATAGATTAACCGTACCTTTTTCTTCCTCCGAAAACGGTTTAGCGGAAAGAAAAAATAGAAGTTTAGTTGAAACTGCAAGATGTTTACTAACTCAGTCAAAATTACCTCTTAAACTATGGGCAGAGGCGATAAATACGGCTAATTATCTGCGAAACAGATGCCCGACTAGCTCACTTAATGGAAAAACCCCTTATGAAGTTTGGAATGGTGTAACTCCAAATGTTAGTTATTTTAAGATTTTCGGTTGTAAAGCTTTTTATATCGATAATTATAGAAAACATAAGTTCTCAGCGAAGGGAAAAGAGGGAATATTTTGTGGTTATTCCGAAACATCTAAAGGATTTCGAATTTATTTACCAAACGAAAATAAAGTTATAACTTCCCGTAGCGTAAAATTCTTTGAGGAATACGATAATAAATCCGTTACATTGCAAGATTTCTTAGAAAAAGAAAATATAAATGAAACCTCAATTTCAATTGAAAACGAATCGAAACTTGGAAGCGATCCAATGCTATATCAGTCAATCAAACCGGATGTGGAGTTAGATGTAGATAAATCTTTGGAAAGCGAGCAATTGAAAAATACTTTAGTTATGGGTGATAGTGAACCTTTAGTTTTAGATCAACAAGAATCAAGAAAAAGAATTCTTTCATTGCGCAATAGGGATATCATTCGTGACGAAGCAGATTTTATTTTTAATGTGGAAGTACCGATTAAAAATGCGCTCATAGATAAAAATAGTGAGTTATGGTTTAATGCTTTGATTGATGAAGTCGTGAGTATTATTCGAAATAATACTTTTGAAATTGTTGATAGGCCAGATTCTAAAAGATGTATTGGGAGCCGCTTTATTCTTACGAATAAATTTAAAGATGATGGAACATTATTAAAGTATAAGGCGCGTTTTATTGCGCAAGGCTTCTCACAACAATATAATGTTGATTATTTTAACACCTACAGCCCAGTGGTAAAACAAGGGTCAATCCGAGTTTTATGTGCACTTGCTGCAGATTTAGGCCTAGAAATTCATCAGTTTGACGTAACTACTGCTTATTTGAATGGAGAAATAAAGGAAGAAGTTTTTATGGAATGTCCTGATTATTTTGGAGAAATCCTGAAACGAATAATCGATAAAAGGGAACTCCATGGGGAAATTTCTGAAAGAGCAAATGAAATTTTAAATTCTTTAAATCAGGGTGATAAAGTTCTTTTATTAAAGAAAGGGATTTATGGGACTAAGCAAGGAGGATACTGCTGGAATGTTAAGTTGAATGAAATTTTAAATAATTTTGGTGCGAAACAAACCGAGGCAGATCCGTGTACATATTACATTAAAGATAGTAAGGGCTTAACTATAATAATGGTTTATGTTGACGATATTTTGTTTATTTCTCAAAATCCGGATATGATCGAAAAATTTAAAACTCACATGAATAGAGAATTAGATGTAAAATATGCTGGTTTAGTCAAATATTGTTTAGGAATAAATTTTGAACAGAAAAACGGAGTTGTGACTATGAGTCAACAGAGCTACATAAGGGAGCTTTTAAACCGTTTTAATATGTTGGAAGCTAAACCTGTTACCTGTCCAATGGATGTTAGCATTAAATTGGAGAAGGCCGAAAAATGCGAGGAAGGGATTCCTTACCGCGAATTGATTGGTAGTTTTCAATACCTAGCTTCGTGTTCGAGGCCTGATATCTCTAATTCAGTTAGTAAGCTAAGTCAGTTCCTAACTTGTTATGATAACTCGCATTGGATTGCAGCGAAAAGAGTTCTGCGTTATTTAAAGAAAACAATTAATTTTGGACTTGTTTTTCAACGTACAGAAGTATCATTGTTTGGATATACAGATGCTGATTGGGGTAATTGTCTTTTTGACCGGAAGTCATACACAGGGTACTGTTTTATTCTTAGCGGAAGTGCTATTAGCTGGGAAAGTAGAAAACAATGTACTGTGGCTCTGTCTTCTACGGAGGCAGAATATATGGCTATTTCTGATGGTACAAAAGAAGCGATATATCTTTGTAAGTTACTTAATGAACTGTGTAATAGTAATTTGAAAAAGGTACGTATGCTCACTGACAATAAGGGAGCAATAAAATTGGTTGAAAATCCAGTTTTTCATAAACGTACAAAACATATTGATATTAGACATCATTTTGTAAGAGATGCTTTAAAAAATGGTCAAATTGACTTAAAGTTTGTGTCAACAGATGATATGGGTGCTGACATTTTAACTAAAGCATTACCTTCTTGTAAGCATTATAAGTGTTTAAGATTACTTGGTATTGATGATACTGTTGTATATTTTGATAAATGAGTTGACATTGTGGGGGAGTGTTGGGATATTGTTATCCACTGTCACTCATTTCCACCCCTTTGCTTGCTTGTGGACTGCCCTGCCTTGCAGCGCCGCCTTGTGGCTGGCTTATATAAACTGTTGTTCTAGCCTGTATGCCATTCATTCATTCATTCATTGTATTCTATTCATTTACCTCTGACTGTCCAATGTTATGTGTGTGTTCCTGTGTCCGTGGCGGTTTAATGACTTAATAAACTAATTGTACCGCTAGTGTTGTTGCTTCTCTCAACCACGCTCTGCTACCATCCCCAACACCCTCGAGCTCTCGGGTCCCCCCTTTTTACGTCAAGACCAAGGCGGGGTCAAAATTCACGTCCAGCCAGTCCTGAGCTCGGTAAGCTTAAAACTCTGGTTTTGAACTCTATCCAATCGTGAACCCTAACCTTCCGCCTCTGATCCACAAGAGTCAGAGATTGGACTCGGACCTTCTGACGTCAATTCCAGGAACCGCCTAGAAATCTCAAAGCTCCCCTTTTTGCAGCTGCCACAGCACCTGGACCTCAATAATTTTGAATCCCAGTTTGCTGTCAAGTTACTGTCAAGTCCGGCGCCACTCTTTGTAAACCTCACCTAAAATTGAAAAGCCCCCGAGTATTTACGATGTCTGGCTTCTGGCTCGATTCCTCCTTCTCTCGAAATACTGAATGCAAGCTCCCCCCCTTTCAAGTCTTCCTGCCTTTCCATACAAAGCTGACCTTCTTGACCCATACATTCATTGCATTCTCGGGCTTTTGAAAGTAACCCGCTAACATATGTTCCAAAATGACCCTTTTTTCGGCCGAGACTTTGCGATAGTTTTAATTGACTTCTTTCCTTTTCTCTGGACTTTCCAAAAATCCTGATGTTCAGTTCAGCGGACTAACAACGTGCAGTAAATCCTGAATTTTTAAAAGTAACCATTTGCCCTTTCTCAAGCTCCGAAAGTTTAGTACCTAGCGGCATGATTGAAAAATTAGAATACGATGTTCCCAAAAGCTCATTAAGCATTTATATCGTCTGGGAGTTCTCTGTGCAGAACAAAAAAACATGCAAATTTTGCTTTTTAGAACACACTAATACAGTTCTCTTTATATTTTTGTCCATATCACATGGCTGTCTAAATCCCAAATACATTTTATGAATACGAAATTCCCATACACTTCCATAAAAATGTTTTATTTATCATTGGTTTCCATTCATAAAATTGTCATAACTTTCCGGTCAACTGTAGCCAAGATTTGTTAATTTTTCCCTTATAATTTTGACCACCACTGTATTACTGCGCAGTAAAAAAAATTAATGCTTGCTTGAAGCCAAATAGTTTGAGTTGGGCTTTATAGGAGATGTGATTTTTCCTAATTGTTTACCTTATACTCAGGCCCTGATCATAGTCTAGGTCCACAAGGCTTAGGCCTTCGGCCCATAATTTTAGATGCCCCAAATTTGATTGTAAACCTACAACTTTTGTTTCACAAAAGCTATGTGAATAACTTTTAAAATCTGTAAAAAAGAATTTCAGGATAAAAATAATTTTGTATTGATCGTGAACCGTCTTTAGTATCACAGAGAGTATTTGGTTGGTTGGTTGAACTTCCGGCTGGGAGTGGAAAGGAAGGATTTTGTGAACTAGCACCTGCCTCAGCGTACATATGTGAGAGAACCACCTCTCTGAACAGTTTGAGGTAAAAAAAAAATAACTAAAAAAAAAAAAGGGGGGGGGGGTCAAATCATTTTTCGGTGCGGAAGGAATTTTGTGATGTTGCCATTACAATGCTTTCTCCGGGTGAGACACAGAGAGTATTTATTCAAATAAACCAAACCATCATTTGAAAGCATAAAAAAAACAAGCTTTCTTGAAAGGTAGAGAATAAAAATTAAAAGGAAGTCTTGTCAAATTTTTTATGAGATCAGCCAATGTCGACTCTGAAGTTGTGAATAACGCTGCAGATATTGTTGTCGCAGATATTACTACACATCGCGATAGTGAAATGCAATGCTATACATAACAAAGTTTTTCCTCTTTCGATTTATAAATTTGATTCTTTGAAATTTGTTTCTTTATTTGTGATAAAATGTAACTTTTAGAAAGCAATATATTAACACTAATTTATCAACATTTTCTATATTTAGCTTTAATTCATTTGGCCCATTTCCAAATAAATCACGCGTTTGAAAAAGAGCCCACGAAAGTGTCCGATTTTGGTCCCCAACTTGTCATGGTCAGGCCCTGCTTATACTGTAATCAAAATCGACTTGAAGTTCTTTAAAAGCATGTGTGGCAAAATTGTCCGTCGCTTGTCATTTTGTTTTCAAGTGTTGAACTGTTCTCAATGTAACGAGTCTTTCCACTAAGTATTTCCTCGATGAGTCTCAAATGTTTGAATAATTATGGTCCACGGAGAGTTCGGGTAGAATGGAATTTCAATTGCTTTCATAAAGCAACAGCGGGACAAAATGAGCAATAGCTGTCAACATATATGAATTTTTTAATTTATCTACTCATAATAGGGAAGGAAGGAATGTATTTTTCACGTCATACATTCCACCTCAATAGATTAGGATCTTTAAAATACATTTCACATGAAAATGTCCATCCCATTGCCTACTTTAATCTAAAGATAAACAAATTTTTGTATTTGGAGGGAAAAAAACCAGTTTGTAATCATCGTCTCTCTAAAGAAAAGGCGCGATTCTAAGAGCAGATACATTTCACTCGACAGCAAAGTTTCAAAGCATCTTTGCTTTATCTATTAAAAATAACATCCATCAGAAGAATAGAATATAACAGCTATTTTGTATTCAGTTTTCTATGTTCTCCTATGATAAAGATTGGTGCCATCAGGTTAAAATTAGATGTGCTCTGAATTCAACAACGTAATGATTTCACAGTCACTAAAAACATCTTCCTTGTAACAAAAAGTTATATCTTTTGTAAATAATTTTATATCTGTAAAAGGTTTCACTATTGCATAAGAAACATGAAAAATACGATTATATTTGTTCACAACTACTAAGATAGATACTAAGAATACTAAAATAGATATAATTTATCAATGTGTTTCTGTTTATCATTGAAATAGTAAGTTGCAGCTATTACGTTTAAGTAATAGACGCTATTACACCAAAGATATACTTTAGTTTTTTTAAGCTTGAATGCATCTTAAAAGAGGATATATTTCACTACAATCTGTTAAACGTGTGAAACATCTATTATTTGGTTTTGATTATTAAATGTATAAAGCCGGTTTAAACCTGATGCATCTGGGATCGGTTTAGGGTAAAACATATAACAATGTACAAGTACGCAACAACAACAACAACAAAAAAAAAAATCCAAACGATGGCTATATCTTCGGTTCTAATTATCGAAGAATCTTGCGGCTTGCACAAAAATGTTTTGTTTACGATTTTCTATGCGTCTAATGTAAACAATTCTTCATAGGGGCTATATACTAAGTACATTTAACTCTACCTTTAAAAATTTCAATACGAACCCCCATTTTTTTTACGTTTTCATTGGATTTAGAATACCTCGTCTATCCTAGATACCAAATTTCAGTTTATTATGTTGAGAAACACGTCACTTATGAGAGAAAATGTTTTGGACGATCTTGAGGGCAAATTTCTTTATCGCGGGAATGAATCGAAAGTTTTGCATGCTTCAAGACGTAATCTATCACTCGATCAAATAAAGTGAGCTTTTTTACAGTTTTGCTAAAATATCGAGACCCAAAAGTCAAAGTGGAACGAAAAAATTCTGGCGGAGTTTTCGACCATGATAGTTCTAATGGAAGAAACAAAAATATATACTTCTATTTAAAAATAATAATAATTGTTTTATTAATTAATAATTAATTATTAAAAAACTGTTTAATACCAAAGTTGCATGTTATTTATGTTTGGCTGTAAGCAAACTATCCATTGAAATAAAAATTGTTAAATTATATTAACTACATAAGAATTTATGGCCAAAAAAAAATAAATTGTTTTTAACATCAATTTTTCATTCTTTTTTTTACATCATTTAAATTACTAACCACTTATTAGAAAATTATGAAATTTGGTATTTAGACATTTTTTTGGATTCTAAATCTAAATATGGTATAATATTATGAGGTTGCCGTTGAACTTTTAAAAGTTTGGTTTAGTTTTAATATGTAGATGACCCCTCATGATAAAAAAAAAAAAAAAAAAAAAAAAAAAAAAAACTTATACAGTGACTAAAAACTTTCCACAATTTACAACGGTACTTGACTTTTGTTATTTCATCAATTAGAATACAAGATATAGCCGTCGTTCTATTTTTTTTTTTTGCGTACTGTACCTGGGATACCTGCGATTTCTAAGATATTTAACCCGGTGACCTAACATTACAGAATATACCTAGGTATTTCGAATATAAACTGAATACTTTTACATAGAAATGTTTAGTCTTCCCAACTCCATTAGCTGTCTAGTTCTACTTTATTTTTTTAAATATCAAAAGGAATAAAATAAAGATTTAATATTGAAAAATTAAATTATTCGTATTTTATGTTTGTTTGGTAGTTTTACAACTTCAATTTGTTCATATATCTATCAATTTTACTGGTATGTGAGCCTATACCTACACTTAACGTAACTACGTTACATTTTAACCAAATTTTAAAATAACTTTTTCGGGAAACACTTAACTCCTTCTCCAACTCCCTCAATTTTTTTTTTTTTAACTTTTTTTTATTAGGAAAGCTGATGGTTTTGGTTAGTCTCAAGGAAACTTAATGAGGTTATTAAAATATTTGATATTTTTTTAATTCAATTTAAAATTATTTAACATGCAAATTAATCGTTTATGGTTATGGTGCAGAGAGTAAGCTGCATATCAAAATTCTTGACGTAAATTCACTGGCTTATCTGGCAGCGTTTTGATGAAGTGGACAGCGTTTGAACCTCCTCAAATTTACATTTCATTTTTTTTTTTTTTTTTTGATTTTTACAAATGTTTTTAAATTTAAGCAAGTTTTTAAAACATTTTTTGAAGAGCAAGTGTTGGTTACTATCACTAAATATTTCCTTTCATAAGATAATGACAATCGAACTCGTAACCAAACAGTCTAGGATCTGATTGGGTTACCGTCTAAAAGTGCTAAGTCACTGACTGCGTGAATTCGCAGTTACAATAAATCAAATTAATTATCGCTCACATCTGAAACGATCTGTTATGGAACACTTGGTGTCTGAAGATTTGCCCTAGACCATTTTATATTTTATTTACTAAATAAAATTATATTTCTACTACAATTAAATAAGATGCGTTATACATTAGTTTAATTTATTATTTTCACTTCTTAAACCTCGTCTTCTCTGAGATATAAAAATAAGTAATCAATCAAATAATTATTTAATTTGTTTCTTCTTGCCTAGATACGGAGAGGTAATTGGAAGAGAAGATAAACGAGAATGGAATAAATGGACAATGCATGGGTCGAAATATATTAAATTAAGAATAAATAGTTATTTTGTAGTGTATCTTCTTAATAATCATGGTTTCTGTGGTTAACGATAATTCAGTATTTCAGGATATTGGCATAGACATAAAATATTATAATAGCATACATATTTCAGTAACAATTGGTAAGTTAAAGATCAAACATTTTTTTTTTTTTTACAAATTACAAAAAATTTAAAAAAATTATTAAATTTAATGTTCTTCAAATCTTTCTTGAATATCAGAAGGAAGTAAAATAAATTAAATATTAAATAGTAATAATTTTATATTTATGCTCAAGTGCCATATTTCTAGCAGATGGAAAAACAATTTGAAGGGATATATATATATACTAGCTGAATACCCGTGCTGCGCTACGAAATTTTACCATTAGCATTTTAGCGATCAAAAGACATTCATGTATTCTACACTTCAGACGTTTGCTCCCATTTCGATCCCGACAAATTGATTTATCAAAACAGGAACTTTCCTTTGTTGACATTTTAAACGAAATTTATAATTGTGAATAGTAAACTGGAATAGTTTATTGTGTTTATGTTTGCTCTTAGTTCTAAATTTCAAAGTAGTAGCTGTATTGGAATTAAGTTAATTAGACATTAAGTTAATCCTCGTATAGTTTCAATGTTGCGTCGTCTTTTCATCCCTTAACCTGTTCAGGACCGTGATCGCGTATATGTGATCAGACGATTCTTCCCTCACGGCCCGCGATATCGTATTTGTGATCAGTGTTTCCGTGCCAGCCGGCCCATCATCACACAGACGTGATTTCAGATTGGAACGTTTTATTTGAATTTAACGGGGCAAAATGCTTAACGGGGAAAAATGCCCGGTCCCGTGCGTGCGTAGTCTCTTTGAGCGCGCGGGCCTGGGGAAGCGCTTCTTTCTCCTTTCGCCGGTCCTGAACAGGTTAAAAATTCGTTAATCGATATTGGAATGACTTATTTTTTTAACATTTGCAAAAAAATATCAGAAAAATGACTACATTGGAAGAGGAACATTCGGATATCCCTCGTTTGGAACATTTAACCCCTTTTCGACCACTTAAAGTGTGTTAATCGAGATCGGAATAGTTTACTTTTTCTATTTTTACCATTGTTGATATTTGTGCCGATTTTCAGAGTTGTGACTATGTGGGAAGTAGGATTTTCGAATGTCCCCCGTTTGGAACGTTTGACCCCTTTTCGACCCCTTAAAGTGTGTTAATCGAGATCGGAATAGTTTACTTTTTCTATTTTTACCATTGTTGATATTTGTGCCGATTTTCAGAGTTGTGACCAAATGGAAAGTGGGATTTTCGAATGTCCCCCGTTTGGAACGTTTGACCCCTTTTCGACCCCTTAAAGTGTGTTAATCGAGATCGGAATAGTTTACTTTTTCTATTTTTACCATTGTTGATATTTGTGCCGATTTTCAGAGTTGTGACTATGTGGGAAGTAGGATTTTCGAATGTCCCCCGTTTGGAACGTTTGACCCCTTTTCGACCCCTTAAAGTGTGTTAATCGAGATCGGAATAGTTTACTTTTTCTATTTTTACCATTGTTGATATTTGTGCCGATTTTCAGAGTTGTGACTATGTGGGAAGTAGGATTTTCGAATGTCCCCCGTTTGGAACGTTTGACCCCTTTTCGACCCCTTAAAGTGTGTTAATCGAGATCGGAATAGTTTACTTTTTCTATTTTTACCATTGTTGATATTTGTGCCGATTTTCAGAGTTGTGACTATGTGGGAAGTGGGAGAATTAGTGATGAGTGAGTCAGTGAGTCAGTGAGTGAGTGAGTGAGTGAGTGAGTGAGTGAGGGCTTTGCCTTATATATATAGAGATATATATATATATATATATATATATATATATATATATATATATATATATATATATATATATATATATATATATATATATATATATATATATATATATATATATATATATTTATTTACTTCAGAATTACTCGTTTTAAATAGTATGACCTTTAATGTGTTTTACACAGTATGACCAAAATAAATATTAAATAGTGCACCATTTTTTTTTAAGAAATGTTCATTATAACATTGTGACTCTATACAGGGAACATTTAATTAGCATTTTATTTCCATGAATAGAGAATGATGATATAGCAACGATCTTATACTTCGAAGTACATGATAGTCAAAATAAAATGTTCCCTCTATACATCCATCTCGTTTTAATAAACGTTTCTTAAAAAAAAAAAAAAAAAATGAGAATACATCGATCAAGAAATCCCATAATACTCACCAAATCACATAAGGATACGACTTTTTTTATTTTTTGTCCAGATGCTGATTTGATGATGATCTTGTTAACCTGATTTTAAAATCTCAACAAGCAGTTATTGATCCTGATTCTGCATTAAGGCCTTTTTTTTTCTTACTACCCATCACACGAACGGATGCATCCTAAAATTAAGCTGTCCAGTAAATAGCCAAACAGCCATAATATTTATAAATAGTTGCTCCACATCAATAGAATGCAAAAACAACAACAATAAACAGCATTTAAAATTTTCTAAAAAAAGGCTCTTCTAAACAAAGTGGAAATGCCTGAAGGAACAGTGGTCAAAACCTGCGAAGAAAACAAACAGAACTGGGAGCTCCTAATTTAAAAAAAGAAACTCTTAATGGTGTTGCGCGGACATTATTGGAAGAATTTTACGGAAGAAAGTTTCGCGCTTGGTTCTTTTAATCTTACTTCCTGGAAGACCTTTGTTCCGAAATTACCTTGACGCTTTGATCTTTCGCTATCGTCCATCTTTGATGAAAGAGATTTTTTTCTTTCCATTCACGACAGCAGTAAAAACCACCATCGAAAGGGAAATGATTTTTAAAGGGTTTTCCCTCTGGTGAGATAATAATCATCAAGGATAATTTTAGCAAAAAAAAAATTCAAGCAATTTAAATTGAGTGGGCGAGATGGCTACCGAGGGTGATCTATGAAAATGAAAACACACTTAATTTTTTTTATGTGCGTGGGTATGTCCCAGGAAAAGTTTATTTACCAAACAACTTGCTGACCCAAGTTGCACAAAGGTATTGACCAATGTTGGAAACAGGGGTTCTAGGAAGATTGACCAATCCATGCCGAATCTCGAGCTTTATTTCAAAATACATTTATTATTATTATTTTTTTTAATAAACATGTTGAAATCAACATAAAATGTATTTTTACCCCTTCGTTCCTTCTAAAAACACTATATTTTAATTTTAAAACTCTGCATCAATATTTTGAAGCTTCCAGCATATGTTACCCATCACTAAACGTTATTGCCCAAGATCCGTTGCAACGACCAGTCTACAACGGTCCACATCTGCAATGACCAGTGTCGAGTTGATATTTATAAAGGGATTCATGCTATTGGATTAGGTGTCCGTGCTGTCTGTGATCAAATTGTTATGGCCCGGGATAGAAGGGAGCAACTGATTCAACTTGAGGCTGTCGATTGCAAGTTTTGTGTATGTCCCTTAACCCCATATATTCTATTTCGCCACCTTAGCAACAAAACATTGGGATGAAATTGTGTTCCCGATAACCTGGATTAGTAAAGATACTTATAGAAAAACCCAGTTCTAAAACATATAGTAGAACTCTAGTTAAGATCATACCAGCTTTTTCCCTCGATTTTATCATCTTGCATATAAAATAGGTAAAAAAAAAATTATGTTCCTGAAGATCTGTATTAACCAAGATACCTATAGAAAAAAAAACTATTCAAATTGGTTGGGATAGATCTCTAGTTATTGTCATACTCCGTTAGGCGTTAGGAAAGGGAATGGGGGTAATTTAAAAAATCTCATGTATCCAGCTACCTTCTACTTGTTTCGAAGATCAAGTTTGAAGCCTTTTAAAGTTATAGATTTTAAGAAATAACAATACCTAACAATAAGGGTTAAAAAGGGAGAAAAGAGCAGTTTTTCGTAATTCCAAGTAACTAGGAATCTTCCTCTATTTTTGAAGATCCAGTTTGCAAAATTATATCATGATCAGAATAAAATTGCAATTTCCTATAAAATACAAACATACAAGCAAACATAAAGAAACTCTTTTTTAAATTTGTAGACAGATAAGTGGATACATTTTTGGTAAACCGTTGCTGCCTCTTTCCCGAGATGGAAAACATGACATTTTACGTAGCAGGAGCCTGTTTTTAAAACCCAAAATACTTGTATGTAAGAAAAGCAATTGGAATTGGGTTGTTCTTATGAGAAAAACAAAGCTTAATATTGAATATTGACATTGCAAAATTTTAGTTAAAGAATGAACTTTTATAATTTATTCTTTAAAATGTACATTTTACACTCTTTTAACAAAAATTATTGATACTTGAAAAATCAAGAGATATCACCATCTCATAAAATTTTAAATAAGTTTTGTACGGATATGTTATAACTATTTTGCTTAAAATAATTACAAATCATATAAATAGATATATTATTAACGTAGTTGACTAAATTTTGCAATCAAAACCCTCCCATAATTATAGCAAAATGAGAAGGGAAAACCATAACATTTATTTCCACAGGTGCACAAGGTTCTCAAATTGGAAATCCCCAGGGGTAGTGTTCAACAACAATCATCCATTAATAGCCTGTATTCTAAACACATAAGTTCAAACTTGTGTAATCCCAACATGTTAACAAGCAGCACACATGAACTTCAAACAAATTACCAAGATCTTCAGATAAGAGCAGGGTATATTAAAATGTCAAGAAAGACTAAAATAAAAGTCTTTCACTTTGATGGATTTACCTAAATCCTTTACATCATAAACTCTCAGGCAATTATTTAGATTTACTCAAGCTCCGGGGGAACTAGTTTTTGTAGACGTTTCTGTGGTGTTCCATTTCGCCTGAAATAAGAGTTAACACCATAAGTAACCAGCTTAGATTTACAGATAAAACAAATGAGTTTTTATACGTTAAAGTTTATGCGCAAATGGGGTTTCCCAAACGCGAACAAGCTTTACTGGTCGTTGAGGAGACATTATGATTTGTTGTGGTAACTTTTCATTCCACAATTGCAAAAATCTAAAAATGTGTTGAAAAGTTTATGGAAGTGATGGTGTCATAAGAAGTTTTATCACTCTCTGCGTATGTTATTTCCAGACTGTAAATCTTCAAGTTTAGTTAAATTTAAATTGTGCTTATGTGAAATATGTACTACATAAAAACTGTTTTAACCTTCTTTCTTTCTTCTTCTATGTAAAAGATTTTTAAACCAGTGCTACGAGTCGCGACTAAAAAAAAAAGAAAGAAAAAAAAGATAAATAAATAAAAACTATTTTAAACATGAAATATATAAAGCCTCTTATGGCATGAGTAGAATAGCGCTGAATTAACAACGAATTATTTTTTATAAATTTAAATTACTACCCTAAAACTGCAGTTATGATGAAATTTAGCATACAATTATCAGTATACTTATAACATATCAGTTTTGAAGAAATATTTTATCCTCTTTCTCGCAATCATAAGGAAATTCTTTCCAGCGTGGCTTTTTTCTATACAGTTATGAGCAGGCACGAACATTACAGCAACTTCCCAAATTACAGCAGCACTCTAAATTAATTATTTGAAACGCTAACAGGGTAACTTTTTGTATGGGAAGCTAAAGAATGAAATTTCCTCATGGATAAATTAATACCATTTCAAATATTTATCCTAGCTCACTCTTAGTCAACACTTTCCTTCCCTTTACTGTAATATGCATAATTGCATTATTTTTTTTTCTTATCTGATGGTCAGCAGCGTATTTTAAATACCATCGCCTAGTTAGCATAGATAGCAAAAGCATTAACTGAAATTTCTAAAGATGTAAAACGTACGGCATTGTTCCAGGGCAGCTTTTCAACTTATGTAGTCATAAAGAATACAACAATGACCACCAGAGATAGAAAAAAAATCTCCCGAATTTTCTACAGTTGGTAAGCGGACACGACAAACTGCAGGGAAAGCATCGCTGATGTAATTCCCGTTGTAAAACACCCCTCGCTCACAACAATCGCCAAAGTGAAGAAACAACAAAAAGCCGACCCCAAAAGTGTTTCCTTTTGTTACAGACATTGGCGGTTTAAGCAGCATTGTTTGGTGCCCCTCTTTTCGGATCCGCAATTTAGAAGCTGCTTTACGAAAAACAAGTTTGTCCTTTTTTTTTTTATCTGTTTTGTTTTGACCGCTGAGTAGGAATTCACTTTCACGTAGAGTTTTTTCTGAATGATGACAGTAAAAATGAATTTAAGTGAAACACTCAAGCAGCCAGAGCTACAGATAATGAAGTGGATGTTAAATAGTTTTACTTATGCAAAAGTTAAACTGCAATTTACACCAAAGAAATGCGATAATTTATTTATGTTACTGCATCGTGATAAGGTATAATTACGATTTCTACCTATTACATAGAGCAGCGGTTCTCAACCTTTAATTGTGTGGACCACATATTTAGTAAAAAAAAAACTTATAGACACATTAGTTAATACAATATGTGCGTGCCTCAGTAATTAATAAAGCAAAGGTAGATTGGAAATACATTTTTATGGAAGAAAAGGAACTTTATTGTTTTCACTTTGCTGTTACAAGAATAAGAAAACTAAAAAACATGTGGTCAAAGTTATAAAAAAATTACTTTAATTTTTGACATTGTTTAATTCCCATGAGAGAATCAATATCTGGATTAAAACTGAATAATTTTAACCATGCTGTTGAATTCACATATTATTCACTCGTTACACCATCGAAGAATACAATCGAATAAGTCGATCGTTACTAACAATTGAATAACTCGATTGTTCACATCTCTACACCTGAAGCTCTTGGCTTAGATTCTTGATCAACGTCCACGACCGACCCAGTACTACGCTACTCGTGGCTCACTTGTGGTCCCCGGTCCATGGGTTGGGAACCGCTGTATAGAAGAATCAGTTATACCTCGGAAAAGAAATAACATACTCCTGTATCATTCACCGAAAAACAATAACTTTAATTTATTTTACTGTCACGTTATAAATTGTTATTGCTATTTTTTTTTTTCACTTATATAGAGAAACTTGCTGCAACTTGGACAAGATATATCATGGTCATGTATCATCTACAAAAAAAGTTAATTTTTATTACGATAAACTGCTATTAAGATTTCCACATATTATAGAGGGAAACCTCTTTTAACTTAGAAAATACGTACTATGGTCCTATATCTTTCATAGGAAAACGTAAATTTATATCACCTTGAAATAAAAAAAAATAGCATTACGATTCCTATCTAATCAGCGAAACATTTTGTTTTTTGTATTAGATGTATAATGGTTCTATACCACTTACACATTATCTTCAGCTCATTTTTTAAAGTTATAACCTGCATTTATGAATGGTTGTCACTACAGGTTATCACACAAGTAAAAGTTATAACTGAAGAGCATTTAACACTGAAAACAGTTAAGAATCAAGGTACATCTGGTCTAACTTACCATAAGTACATCTATTTTCAAGAAAAGAATGTCTCTTGGATTTCGATAAATCGTATACTTACCACTTTGTCCACACAAATTAGTTCTCAAATTTCATTTCTAAAAAGTGATACCATTTATCTTCTGCTCATTTTTTTAAATTATAACCTGCATTTATGAATGGTTGTCACTACCGGTTATCGCACAAGTAAAAGTTATAACTGAAAAGCATTTAACACTGAAAACAGTTAAGAATCAAGGTACATCTGGTCTAACTTACCATAAGTACATCTATTTTCTAGAAAAGAAAGTCACTTGGATTTCGATAAATCGTATACTTACCACTTTGTCCTGTCCACACAAATTAGTTCTCAAATTTCATTTCTAAAAATGATACCATTTATCTTCTGCTCATTTTTTAAAGTTATAACCTGCATTTATGAATGGTTGTCAATACAAGTTATCACACGAATAAAAGTTATAACTGAAGAGCATTTAACACTGAAAACAGTTAAGGATCAAGGTACATCTGGTCCAACTTACAATAAGTGCATCTATTTTCAAGAAAAGAAAGTCACTTGGATTTCGATCAATCGTATACTTACTACTTTGTCCACACAAATTAGTTCTCAAATTTCATTTCTAAAAAATGATACCATTTATCTTCTGCTCATTTTTTAAAGTTATAACCTGCATTTATGAATGGTTGTCACTGCAGGTTATCACACAAATAAAAGTTATAACTGAAGAGCATTTAACACTGAAAACAGTTAAGGATCAATGTACATCTGGTCCAACTTACAATAAGTGCATCTATTTTCAAGAAAAGAAAGTCACTTGGATTTCGATAAATGGTATACTTACCAAAATGTCCACACAAATTAGTTCTCAAATTTCATTTCTAAAAAAATTATACCATTTGACATCATCATTCTTTTTATTACTGGGCGAAATAATTGTCGCGTATTCTGTGCGTTAATAGGAAGTCCTACTAAGGATCATTCCCTATACTCGCTATGTTACAAATCTTCTAGACCAGTGCATTTAGAAACTACTTTGTATAAAACCTTGTCATTTTTTTTGGCGAATAGGTACGAAAAAGATCCCTTAATGAAATTACATAAATTGTTTTCATTTAAACTCTATGTATTATAAATAAAAATTAAACAAGAAATTGATAAAACAAGGTGGGTTGGTTGTTTTCAGATTATCTGGCGCCGTCAGCAACACGAGGGCTATAATACGCCGAAACATTCGTCATTAGACAAGTCAACTTACATTTACAAACACCCATGCCTTACATGGGACTCGAACCCGCAACCTAGCGGTCTAGAAGCTAGCACGCTAACCACTATACCGTCTGATCGGCCAAAACAAGGTGGGACCACTGCATATGCATTGACGTAAGGATTTCAAATATAAAATAAAATATATTACACGCTATTTTCAGGTTATTATTTTATGTAATTTTATCAAGTAATAATGTGTGTATCTACTCACCAAATTTCATGATTTTTTACGAAGTAGTTTCTAAATGCTTTGGGCTAGAAGATTATAACAAATCGAGTATAGGGAATTATCCTTACTATACCAAACTTCAACTTAACTTGACATCACTAGACGGTAGATCGTCACAGGTGTTCATAGACAATTTATCCATTTTGGCGGGGGGAAAGCATAATGCTCGCCAAACCACAGCCCTGTAGAGAACAAAAGGCTATAAGGTTTGGCGAGAATTATGTCTTCACTCCTCTAAAATGGATTAATTGCCTACGAGCACGGTGAAGATCTATCGTCTAGTGATATCAAGTTAAGTTGGAGTTGAGTATAGGACTTCCTCTTAAAATTGTCTCTGAACGACTGAAATGTGAGAAATATATGTCCAGCACATTTATTTCCAGAGAAACTTTCTCACAAAAGATCAAATTCAAGACAATGTATACTTGACTTGGAGTTTCGTGATAGCCTCGAGTTGGGTTCACCATCAATTACTTCATTTCAGTTCTATGATTGATGCGCTAACACTTGACTTTCCAAACTCCATTTCCTTTTCAATCTCTTAATAAAAAAACAATAATTGATCTAATTACGACGGGGAAAGATTGAAATGATCGATTATGGGCGTTTACAATTGTGTTTATTAATCTGGTGATTGTGTAGCAGAGTATTAGGAGCTTTGAATCATGGAAGTTAGATACCTTCCTTTTCTTTGCCTTTTCATTTATCATCATAAGCTTAATTTTTTTTTTCTCACAATCATTAAAAGGTTCTTCCTCTCATGTGAGAGACACTATTATATTTTATATATGGAACCCATTGCTTAAATCAAAATGTATCAAAAGTTTATTATGTAAATAATTTATTTCAAAATCTTAAATATTTTGACTTTTACAGGAAATAAAGCACTTAGATGTTTTTTTTTTGTTTTTTTTTTTTTTTGTTTTTTTTTTTATCAACTCTTTAGTACTTTGACTTTTCTTGGAAGTAAAATTATTCCCTATTTCAATTTTTTTCACTTAATGTTGTGTATCTCGAATTTCCTGTTACGTTTCACAATTTTCTGTTTAATTATCTCCCTTCCCCGAATTATTAAAATTGCAAATTTTTTTTTGTATAAAAATACGTCATATATTTTCCTTTCCTCTTGCGCAATTCCTAACTTCATTGTGCAAATAGCATCGCGATCATACTCAATTAAGTTAAGCACAGAAGAGATTTGCTCAACGCATGTACAAAAAAACCTGGCCTACATACTTTGCGGGATATCCTTCAGTGTACGAAGTCAATTCTAACCATATAAACTACCAATCAGCAGCATTTTCAACACGTAATCAAACGATACACGAACAAACTTCCGACAACGACTGTCCAGATAACACTCCACTCTCCATTTCATAACAAAAAGAGTTGAGTGACCATCAACAAACGAGATCTGACCACGCAACTCTATACATATTCCACCCATCCACGCAACCACGGGGCTTTGCATAAGTAAACGTAACCAAAGTGATTGTTGTTATTATTTTATTTTTGTCTCCTTTCTTCTGTAATAACTAAAACGGTAATCCTATCGACCTATATTATTCCACTGAACAAAAAAAGAACGTATTCTTCGATTGCGAGGGGGAGGTCAGAGGTTTCTTCCTTTCTGAGGGAGTTCTGAAGAGGATGAGTGTAAAATTGCAATCGTTTCCTGATGGAACGTTCGCTTTCAGAAGATTTATTCTCGGCCGATCTGGGATGTTCTCAAGTCGAATGAATAGTTCCTTTGAATAGTTTATTGTGGGTGTTCGAAATATTAATTTGTGGATTGAAAATACACTATTTTCGGAAAGAAAGGTTATTTCTTTTGAGAAAAAGGTCTCATTTCCTCAGGTTGTCAAGAGATCCAGTTCAATTACATAGAAATTATTTTGGATAAATTTTATCAGAATAATGGATGTGAATTTGAAATTTGAAACTGTGAAAAAAAAAGGGAATTAAATTGAAGAAAAAAAAAAAAAAGCAAAAGCCACAGGGCAGTGACTTTCACAAAGGCAAACCGCTGTGCTGAAGCTAAAAAAAATTCTGTTAATAACAAGCAAAGCTTAAAAAATTATGCTGGTTCCTTGAATTTCTCATATAAGTCATAGTTAAAAGTCTAAATATAAATTGAAAAATGTCACTGGTTCCTCGAAATTTACTTGTCAGTCATAGTTGAAAGTCTAAATACAAATATAATTGGAAAGTCAAAATAAAAATGCAATCTTGCTGTTAGCGCCGATTTTCAGCGAAGTTTTAAAAACCAGTTTTGACAGGGTTCTGGTTTGTTTTGTCATGCATCAACTTACAATTTAGGCTTCGTAATTCAAGTAATGTTACGACTGCTTCAAAATATCATTGCCACACTATATGAATTTGAAGAGGGATGACTTTTAAAAAGCAGCCGGAACTTGCATATCGAATGTGAATAACAGAATAGTTTTCTCCGGATTATTCAATAATGAACTTGAGATGACCAGCTTCGATTGCAGTGGCATAAATTATTTTCTTTTAAATCAGAGATTCTTAAAAAAAAAAAAAAAAATTAAAAAAAAAAACTGCTCCAAGGAATCGAAACCGATGGTTTTCCCATGCATTACGTGTATATCGTTTGTGAGCTATGAAATTGACATTGATACTTTTGTTACTGTGGAGACAAAGTATTGTATTCATAATTCTGTAATTTTAAAATACTTAGTTTTTTAATTCTAATAAAGTTAATAATTAATTATTGAAAGTCTTAAGTATCACAGTGACTTGCCATTAATTAATATACAGTTGGATATTTTTGTTAATCCAAGCCAATGTATCATTGGGATTTGTCATTTAAAGATTTTGAGAGGACTTCCAAAAGGACGTTCTTCGTTCTTTCGTACATGTAACAAATATAGTTTATTAATGGAATTGTGAAAATTACCAAGCAATGCATTTGCTTGTAATTTAACGTTAAAATATCGAATACAAATAAAACGTTGTTAAGCAAAATTTTCAAGTTTTATTGAGACTTATCAAACCGATACTAGTTAATTCACCGGTATACAATAGGTAATTGCGAAGTTTTAGTAACAGAATCAATAAAATTCAATACACATACTTAAAATTTTTTAAGAAGATTTCCGTGTGAAACGACAATCAAAATTTATTTTTTATACTGTAAATCTACTAGAAGAATTCTCAAAAGCAATTTTTATAGTGTACCCAAAAACATAGAAATCTACTTGAAATTGTTTACATGAAACTATTACTACTACATGATTGTGACATGAAACTGTTATCCAAATATTTTTCACCCCCCCCCCCCAAGTCCAGTGTTTACCGGTTTATATAGCAATAAAAATGTTTTTATTTGTAAAAAGAGGGTTGCATAACATTTTGATGAAAAAGTGTAGTGATAATCTCTCCCATTTCATAACCCATTAAAATGCCACCTACTAGTAAAGTAATAGAGGTGTTTTGTTGAGAGCAAATGATGATTCCGTTTTGTGAATAGTTCTTTAGGGAAATCTTTTATAAGACTGGCTTAATCTGGTCTTCATGAGATGGCAGTTTTCCTCTGTTCATGGGGTTACAAAGCAAAATAAGATCAATGACCTAATTATACTTAACAGCTCTTTTTGTTGTTGATTTTATGTGAGGCTATGGTCTTTACTACTTTTATGTTATGATAAGAAAACAGTTTTTCCTTATACGTTCCTACTTAAGAAAAGAAGTATGCAAGCATAAACAAAATAGACAGATAATGAATTTTAAATTTTTTAAATTTATAGATTTTTTCTGTTCCTCAAGATTAAAAGAAGCTTGAATATGAAATTATTTCGTTTATTATCTTACACATTTTTTACGTGTACTTGTTTGTAAAGAGCAAATTGAACTGATTGCATTGACGGATCTAGGGAGGGGCGGAAACGGGCGATCGCTCCTTCCGTTCTGGATTAAATAAGAAAAAAAAAATAGTGACTATAATAAATAAATGTCTAACGTTGGCATCCAAAACTAACTTAAGTATTCAATTTCTATATATTTAATTATATTACATTTAATTATAATACTGATATTTTATTATTTAATTTATACAAGTTTATGAACTTGTGAAAGATTGGAATTATAAATAAAACAAAAATGTACTAAATTTTTTTACCGATCCCATTGCGCTCCACTCAGCCTTTGGATGAAGTTAATCAAAATTTGACGAATCCGTACTGAACATCACTTTTTAAATGCTCTCTTCCCAAAAATTGGGAGTTGAAAAAGCCGAGGACGAAGCACGTCAACAAAGCAAATTACAGTTTTGGTTTTGTATGTATATTCTTTATTAGATTATCCTTTCTATCATATATAAAATTAATCCTGAACGATATTGTTAAAGACAACTCTAATTTACAGTAGTAAATTCACACATAGCGTCGCTTTGTCAGACTTTTACCTCTCTGTATAATCAAGTTAAGTTATCCCATGGTATAGTAAAGTAACTTTTACCATAGGCGTCAACTACACGGGGGCAAAGGGGACGATCGCCCCCGTGCTACTCCAACAACGGGGGCAAAAGTATCATTTCGCCCCCGCTCCAAAAATCTTTAAAGATGTGTTTTTCCTTTTTAAATTTGAATATCTTGCTTAATTTTTTCTAGTTTTTGTATATAAATGCAAACTTTCAGAAATATTGGAAAATCTCTTAACTTTTATTAAAATGTGCTCTCGTTATTTTTTGTACAGTTTCATAAAAATATATATTTTATAGTATTGTATGATATTGGAGTGAGTAACTTTGTAATGGTAAGATTACAAGTCCATGTATTCAGTAGGTAGAAAACAAAAAATGTGGTGTCCTGAAATTTCGAACCTCTTCTCTCTTTTATGGACCAAATATCTTATGGAATATTGCATTTTGTTTATGTGTGTTGTTATTACACACTTCATCAAAAAATAAAAATAAAAGATGTATTATAAATACTATTAAAAGCACTAAAAAGTTAAATTTTTGTATTTGAATGGAATTCGCAGCCTCCTTAAGCATGGCATAAAGCAGTGTAATTGCGAAGGAAAAAATCATGTAATTTAGAAATTGCTTTTTATGGTTAATACATTTTTTCGAATGCCAGTAGGATCTAGAATGCAAGAAATTGATTAACGGTGCCAATATTTTTCGATCTTTTTAGTGTATTGGAAATCTTAAGAAACACTATTATAGGAGGAAAAAGACGCAACTAAGTTTGTTAGTTCAAATATTAGAGAAATTAACCGCGCAGAATTATGTTAAGAATACTTCTTTATTTAAACTAAGAATTTGTATGATATTAATAAATGTGTCTTTTGGAATTTCCTTTCTTACAGCAAGTTCGATTGTAGTTCCATCAAGTCTTCTATCATCAGAAATAGAAAATTATATGAATTTTGAGGTGAAATATTTATTCACGCTTTATATAAGCGTTCATTATAACCTTAAGTATAATATTTCTTAAATGGTATAGAAAGAACAGCTTTCAGGACAATATATATATATATATATATATATATATATATATATATATATATATATATATATATATATATATATATATATATATATATATATTCATTCTTGATTCTAATACAACAATAAAAAATGAAATTCCAATGAAATATACGAATATTATTCATATCATGGGATTTGAAATTATGGTAATTCATCATAAATTGGATTGTTACTTCAATTGCAAATAAGTGAGAGTTTATTTTTGAAATTTCATTTGCGATACAATCTCATTCACTGCCAATAGAAACTAAATTCATTCTTCATTGATTGATTCCAAATACTAATCATATAAGTCTACAAAACATTTTATCAAACACATAATTATTTCTAATAGAATTTAGTTGTTTTATTTTCTATCTGTTAGTATAATAAACCAATAAATATTTTAAATTGATGTTTTCATACAGCATGTGGTGAAACAGTTTCCGTTAAATAACAACTAATCATTTAATTAGAAACAGCGAATTATACAACCCGTTCATTTCCTTATACATGAGGCTAAATATCTGTAATGTGATTTTTTTTACTGGCCATCGAAACATCACTGATTTAGATTTGAGGACACATTTTGGCATAGATAAATCAAGTGAAATAAAAAGTACCAAGTTAATTATAAATAACGAGTAAGTGTGATTGAAAATTAACAAATCACAACTCTTCTTCCTAAATGGCGCTAGAATTTAAGTTTTTTCCCATGTAAATTATTACTTTGTGTTCGCTTTTAAGGTTTAAATGTTTTAAAAAAAAATTGTTCCTTTTAATTAAATTTTTGTATTTGAATGGAATTCGCAGCCTCCTTAAGCATGGCATAAAGCAGTGTAAATTTAAGCGATACACGCATAAGTTTTAAGCTTTGAGAAATATATTGTATCTATGTTAATACGAGTAAGTAAATTAAATGTAATTAAATTAAAATGTGATGGTGACTATGTTTGCAAATTTTACCTATTGACTTTGGCTGTACACCAATGTCATTATTGTCAGCATCACTATGCCTCGCCTAACGTGGGATCTTTTCTAAGTCATTGAAATATGGTATATAAATCTTCGAATATACTTTAAAATTCTGATATTAACTTACTTAGATTATTGGAGTCCCGAGAATCTGGTAGAATTAATCAAATGCGAGTCACAAACAGGAAAATGCGAAGTGCTCCTCTTTAAAACTTAATTTTTCAAAAATTATAATTAGATTTCCTTTACAAATATTAAATATTTATAAATTGGCATCCTTTTCAAATTAATAATTTAAAACTCATACTATACTTATTTATCCTTTGAATTATACTAGTTTTCTCCACTTTCGTTTTAAATTTTAAAATGACCCCTTTTGTGACCCATGGTATTTCCTTGACACTCCTTGATGAACCTTAGATTGGGTCACACTGTCCTAAGAAGGTATAGAAATTAAAACAATTCTATAGTTTCATCTTTTAATTTTTATGTGCAAGGTTGATAACACTAAAGTATCAAGGGAACGAAACTATTACATCTCTTATCTCTTTTTAAAGATGCTATTTAGAATTTAATTGTATAAAAAATTTGGATCATGCTGCCCTCACTGTGGGGTGCATTAGAACATTTCATTTAAGTTTGGGCAATGTGAATGTATTACGTTTTCCTCCTGATCTATGAATACAATCTGGCAATGAAAATAAATGATTCAATACTATTCCATTAAAGTTTGATACTTTCATGTACTCATTGGTAAGTTAGGGGTAGTCTTACGCGAAATGATTTTTTACTGGAAACTGTCTTCTTATAGTCCTAAAGGGAAACTTATTTAACGTCTGATTGCAGTAAATAAAATTAACTATTGTTAAGTAGCATGTTAATTGCATTGAATTTAAATTCAAATAGATAATAAGTTACTAGCCTTTTTTGTACTATTATATACAAAGGGGAGAAAACTGAGGGGAAAGTGATCCCATTGAGAAGAACTAAGAATTAGTGGACCGTGACTTTTTTCGATTAAAAGAATAAAAACTATTTGTGGTTTTTATAGAAAACTAAGTTCCGATTAAAATGTTTAAATATTTCGTTCGCTGACAGTACTTGACCTAATCAACCAAAAGGTAAAAAATATTTATTGGTTTAAAAACTGAAGTAAGACGAAGGTGAGTTTTTATAATGTTAACATTTTTTATATTAGAGAAGTACTTGAAATATTTATATGTTCTTACGAATAACCACTATCAAATTTATAGATGTCTGAGTTATTTAGAATGCTGCAAAAAATTTTAAATTGACCAAAAATGTGCAAAACAATTTTCAAAACTGAAAATCATTTTCAAAACTGAATATCAAAAAATTCCCCTTTATTTCTCGTTTCCAAATGCCTGCTAAGAATAAATAAATAATAAGTATAAGAACTGTATTTGTCAGCTATAATGCGTGAAATTAATTTTATATAAAGTTTAGTATAAAGGCTATACAGTTCATTTCATGTATGTGTCTCAAGGAAATGATGAAAAAACGGAGATTTTATCACATCCCTAAGGTCTGTTGACGGCAGATGTAAAAATTACAACTCTATGGGCCAAAACACCAAAAATATCCTTTTTGTGTTTAAAAATATCAGCTTAAGTAATTACTTCTTTTGATAATTAGTTTCGAATAAATAATCTGTGTTTTAATGACTATTGTTGTATTAATTACTTTGCATTTATTTAATGCATGGTTTACTAAATAAGTACTTTTAATGTCTAAACAATATTATTTCATCTTTGTACTAAAAGAGTTAAAGGATTTGATCAAATCTCCTACTTTCCTTAGGGAAATCACCCCACAAAATTTAATTTTAATATCTTCCGTGAATTGATCATCAATCTTAGGGATGATCTCCTTGATCTTAGGATACATTTCTGTTTTTATCATCTCTATGCGACGGAATTTTCATATGAAAAATTAATACTTATTAGTATGAATTTTTTTCAGTCCTTAGTGTTCAATAACCACTTAGATATTTTTTCAAACTTTAACTTAAATTAGAGGTATTGTAGTTTTATTTATTATGTTACTAGCTGAATGCCCGTCCTTCACTACGAAATTTTTGACGGCCAAAACTACTTATGTTGAAACTTTCAAAGCTTTAGGCCTATTAGAAGTCGCTTTTTGTGAAAATATTGATTAAAAAAATTATTTAAAATTTTAATATTCTTCTTTTCAAAAGTCCAATTACTACTCATGTTGAAAATTTAAGAACTGTAGACCAATTAGAAATCGTTTTGCAAAATATTTTTAAAATTCTGTTTTTTAGAAGTCCAATTAGAAGACCAAAACCACTAATGTTGAAAATTTCAGAGATGTAGCCCTGCTACAAATTGTTTTATAAAATATTTATAAATTAATTAAAAAAAATAATTAAAAACTAAATAAAATTTTTAAATTCTGTTTTTTGAAGTGTAATTTAGGAGGCTCAAACTACTCGTTTTGAAAATTTCAGAGCAGTATCTCTATTTGAAGTCACTTTGTAAAAATAAAAAATAAAAAAATAAATAAATAAACAAAAAAAAAACACCTTAATTATAAAAGAACTAATAGAAATTTTAACATTCTGTTTTTCATAGGTGCAATTAGAAGGCCAAAACTACTTAAGTTGTTGAAAATTTAAGAGCTCTATTCCAATTTCAGTAGCTTTCTATAGATCCACAGACAGACAGCTTGTTTTATTTTTATAGATATACAATACCAGAATCTTCAAATTTTGTTTCGTATTTTGATAATATAATAAATATTATGAGAATTTATTGATATTTAGGAATTGTCAAAGGATTTATACGCAACGATTGGTAATAAAAATTTGAATGCCAATATTAATTTTTGTTTTTAAGATAGGTGAAAACATATGTAAAAAAATAAATTGAAAATTACGGACACATTAAACTTAACAGTTTAATAGTAAAGAAGAAAAATTATCAGTGGTTTTTATAGCAAAATAAGTTCCAATTAAAATGTTTAAATATTTCGTTAACAGTAAAATTAAAGTCAATTATTAAATTTAACATTTCTTTGATGTGATATTAAATATATGAATGTTATGTGGCTTTGATGGAACTGATAGAAACACTATTTTAGAATTTATAATAAACATACAAAATAATAATAATAAAAACACTATAGATTTTTTTTTATTATTTAACCAGCTCTTGATATGGAACATGATATGAGGTATGATATGTAATACAAAACTTCTTTTGATAGAGTAAAAACTAAAAACTAGTTGTTTACACACGATCAAAATAAAAATAACTAGTTTTACTCTAATTTGATGAATTAATTCTTTAAAATTGAAACTAATGGTAATGGTTAGAGAGAAGATTTATTTTTTCAGTAAAATAGGTTTTAGAGGCAATTGGTAATATCGCCAAAAATTTGCAATTAGTTTTCTCTCTCTTTCCCCTCAACGTTTTTTTTTTTTTTTTTTTTTTTTGCCCTTTCAATCGCCCCTCTGAAAGAAAAAATTGGCATGCAAACTATGTGTTCAATAGAGTAAATTGAGTGAAAGACAAAGTAAATTTAATCAATCCTCTCAATCCAATACTTTATGGTGGAGTTAGGAAGAAAATGGCTTCTTCCAAAGTAATAGGAGCAATTAATATACAAAGAAAATGGAATACAAAACCAATTGCCAAATCTCTTTTCTAGTCCCCATCTATTAAACAGTTTCACTTTCTTAGTCGAGTAGCCAAACTTAAAACGTGAATCGAATATATATATCACTCTCAAATTGATATTACCTGTTAAGCGACGGGGTTCCTCAATACTTCATACGAAAAAAAAAAAAAAAGAAAAAAAAAAAAAAACTCCATCACTTTTGTTAACATGTCGATGCTAAAAACCAGGAAATATAAATCCAAATTCGATTTTTCGACCTCATCTGTAATTTACAACTAACACCCGCAACCTTTGAGTTCAAGAAAACGATGTTACTCTCAATTGAAAAATTAAGTAAATAAAAACAAAAACCCTGAAGGTTCGAACACTAAGAATGGCCATTCACTCAAACAGGTTACGCTCCTGGACATCATGGAAAGGGAAAGGCAAAAAGGTGAGAAGGGGGGGGGGGGGGTCGATCGTGACGTCACGGGAAACGATGAAGATGATGGCGATAACGGAAAATAAAATATCGTCAAGCAACCATCGTGCGTTACTGTGGTCCTGCTAACCTAGTTAGGGCCACAATCCAAAACAAGGTCCACCATTGGCTGGATACTAACTTTTGTCGGAGGCGGAGATTGCGGGTGCTACTTTCTTTATTTCGTTTTCTTTTTTCTTTTTCAAATAAAAAAAATAAAAAATGGCGGGTTGAAAAAAAAAGGAAGTTCTGGCAACTTGATTTTCTTCTTGATGTCCTGTCCAGCGATATATAAAGAGAGACTGGCGATGGAGTGGACATTCAAAAAATCTGTGTTCTTCTCTCCTCTTCTGCGAACATGGCATCGCGGAAGGTAGGTGATCTTTTGGATGCTTCTTCTGTTGGATTATATGGTTAGGTTTGTGATGCTTTGGTGAGGATACTTCGATTTGACTTCAGAGTCGGTGCATAACTTGAACGTCGATTCTTAAATTTATTGAAAATTACGCTATTGTCGAATTGCAAAGAAATTTCTTTCGAGAGTTTTTAAAGCGATGCTCTACAGTACAGTTTGTTAATTTATGTACGTGGAGTACTTTAACTGTGATATAAATTTGATGTAGTTGTGTTTGATTTATACTTTAATGATCTTTTGAAAACGTAATTTTATACAAAGTATATTTTAGTTTCTTCAATTAAATTTATCTGTTTTAAAGTTTTTTTCCTTTTAGTTAAATATTTATTATTTTTTTCTGAAAGCTTTTATTTAAAATAAATAAATATAAACCATAAAAGATTGACTAATTTTACTTTATGGACTCAGGTTACGTAACAGATTCTACTTTAAATGAAAATATATTTAAACTATTAATTAAAAAAAATTTCTTAAAAATAGGCTTTATAATTTGTGAAGAATAAAATTTACTAATCTTTATTAAGAAAACTAAAAAGAAGCAATTATTTCTCTCAAATGTTTTGGCAAATATTAGAATGAATGCTAAATATCTATAATTTTGTAAAAAATTTGTTGCACAGAATGAAAGTGTCAATGAAAAGAAATCATTGAAAACGTTCCAATTCTGTGACCTGGGGCTTAGTCCTATTAGCTAATTCCCATAATATCTAAAAAAAATATAGTAATTATCTTTCAATGCAAAAAATTCGAAAAACTGAAAACAAGTTAAATGCCTTGAAAGGCTTTTTTTTTAGGAAAATCCCAAGTGAGTAGAAAATTAAATAAAAACTCACACATTTTACAGATTTTTTTTATTTTCAATTCATTTATATATTTAATAACAATTAAATGTATTATGTGTATAATTAAAAGTATTGGAATTTTTATTTCCAAGTTTTTAAACTTATGAATTAAAGTTTCGCTTAAAATTTCTACAAAATATTACTTAGTCATTTTTGATTTAAAAATTAAAATTGTTGTACAAAAAATAGTTAAATTACTTAAATCTTTTTTCTTTTTTTTTTTCAAAAATCAAGAAATATCAAATAATTTTAGTTGAAGTCAAATGTTGAAAATCAGTTCTTCTTCCAAAAACATGTTTCAATAATTTTGATAATCTTGTGTTCAGTAGTTCACATAATATTGTAAGAAATTTAAAAAAAAAATATTAAATCTAATTAATTGAATTTTATCAGGTCACATTTTTATTGATTTTTTATTACTTGTGCTTCAAAATATTATTTTCTCTAAAAAATGTTGATCTAGTTTATTTCTAAGAATATCAGCTAAAGTAACTGTATTGATTTAATAGTTGTTAATTTTTTTTTTATTGGAATGATTTCTAGTTTGAAAAATGAGCTTGATTTGAAAAACCTTTTATTTAGAAAGTTTTCCATGTATAAAAAAAATCATCTATAAAGTTATACGAATAACTAGTAACAGATATAAATGTCAGACATTTTTTGTGATACAAGAAATGATAGAGAAAAGTTAAAGTTTCATATAAATAAAAAAAAAATATATCTTTTTTTTTTTTAATTTTGTAAATATTTTCATTTATATAATAAATTCAAAAGGTTTTGAATATATTTTCTTAACGAAAGTATTTTAGAATTGTCATCGTATTAAGTAACTTTATTTAGTAACTTTGATTTTCAAAATTTTGATGAAAATTATGTGTTTAATATTCATAAAATAATAAATGGATCTTTGAAAACGTTAAATATAGATCTCTCAAACGTATCGATTGTCATTTAAAAATCGGAAATATATAAATGAAAACTATTAAATTGATCTCATTTCAATTTTATTTATTCTATAAATTTACGGTTTAAAATTGAAAATGAAAAAAAAAAAGAGATTTATGAAGTTAAAATTAAAGCACGAGAAAAGTATTAGAATACCATCTGCTTCAATGTGTTTAAATTTAATTTTTACTATGATACTATAACTTTAAACTTTTATTTTGAGTGTTTCTTATACTTTCTAAATTAAATAAACTGTTATTATTAATATTTCCTCTGAAATCTTTCTATTACTCTGCTATCATATAATAATAAGAAAACGATTTTGGAAATTGTTTCCTTACAATTATAAATTCAAACAACAATTAAGGTAGTTTTTACTCTGCAATTCTTATCTAATTACTTGAATATGTCATATTTTTTTTAAATAAATTCATACAGAACGATTTTTCTTAAATTTTGGACTTTCACACATTTAAATAAATAATTTTTCTAAATGATTTTTGGAATTTTCTCATGATCCAATAAGATTCTAATATGTTTTGAGTTCAAACACTTCCTACATATATAAAATATAAGAATCTATGTAATTTAAATTAAATTAGTAAATACAGAAATGTGAAAGGAATATTGAATCATTTCTAAAAGACGTGTAAGGTTTTACTTTAAAGGTTAACCGTTATACAACTAAAAATGTAAATAATAATAACTTAATATTTTTATTAAATTATTATTAATAAATTATTTATTCCTTTTTATTAAGGTTACTCCATAGAAAATCATGGCCTTTTAAAATTTGAATTGTTCTCTTCCAATTAAACTAAGTTCCCCGAAATTAATTGTGCTTTTTATATTGCCGTATTCTTAATAATTCTTTCACCTCATTCGAGTTTTTCTTTTAATGAGATAAAAGCTTCCTCCAGTGATTGTCCTATCTCTAACTTTGTTTTAACTTTTTACCCAATCACCCATTGTATACTTTCCAAAGAAAGGAACACTTTTTTGTTTCTCTAATTCCACATCTGTATTCATCTATCGAACAAAGTGCAAAGAACCAATAGAATAATGATCCCCAATCCCTGATCAATAACAATCGTCTGCTTGATCGGATCGGATCAAAAGTGAAGAGGGAAAAGCATGACGTCACAAAAGAGACTATCTTTCCGCTTGCCTGGCTCTAACAATGGCAGAAAGAACTTACGCAGGGATAAAAAAAAATGTGAAAGTTAGTTGAAATGCTGAAAGTGAAACTTTAGGATCATCGCGTTACTGACCAGGAAATAGGGCATTGATAACTGTCTTCCACCCACGCAAAAATATTGCGATTGTTACTATGAAGTTAAATAAATTCCTTTGAAGGTAAAAATAGGCAATTGTTTATAAAGAATTTATGCTTTAGAAACCATTACCTAACATAAACAGTTACTATAACATGCAGGATAGCGTTTCCGTTTAATACAAGAAGCAGGTATAGTGTCCATTCATTCAGTGGTTAAAATGTGTAGCCAGGGAAGATGTTATTTTTATTTGCAAATGTTTATGGTTTTGTATACCACGATTCTATTGTGATTTTGTACTCTTGCATCCTTCGCCTTGATAACCATAACTTTGAATCAATTGCACATGTGGTATTCTAACGAATTCAATTCTTACTTAGGCAAAATCAGTCTAATATATGAAAATAGCTTACCGCTAAAGCGTAGATTTTGGGAAACGAAGCTAATTAGGATATAAATAATAATCATTAATATAAGAAATATGAGACATTTTACAATACATAATTTACTTAATTTATAATGGGTTTTTATTAATGCCAAATAATATTTTATTTATAAGTTAAATGTGTTGATAATTTTACAACATTAGACAAGGCATTGCTTTATTAATTATAAAGTTCATAATCAAATTACACAAAATTCGTTACATTGTTGCTTCAAAACAACTTTTTTAACTAATAAAACACAAATAAACAGTTTATTTAATGGTGTTAAATACATATTTGTTTTGTTGTTGTAATGACATATAATAAATCTTGTTACTAAAACAATACACAAAAGTCAATCTGGTTATAAAAATATATTGGTATATTTCCTTTTACAGATATATATCTATTAATAAAAGGGAATATCTTATTACATTTTAATTCTTTTGACTTCAATACGTGATTAATCTCTTATTTAAAAATCTAAATGTGTAAAACTATAACCTACTTAAAAGGTAATATCCATGTAGGAAGTTTACGATCCTATCTAGTTTAAATACTGCAGCGTTTATAAATAAAGTTGTTAATATGTTCCATTCTTAGCTCAAAGCTACATTGTTATTATTATTATTTCTTATTATTTTTTTTTTTTGTAAAAGTTAGAAAGTTAATTATATAAATGTGTACGTTCATGTTTCTATAGAACAAAATGAAACAACAAAATAATGTTTTCAAACTTGAAAAAAAAAAAAAAAATAATATGTATATTTTTTTTTTTTTTCAACAATCAAATGAATTCAATATTCTCAAATACTAAATGTTGACACATTTGATTTTGTCCTATTTTTACAATGAATTACACTTGTAGATTTTAGATATCATAGAATGTCGATTGTTTCATTATATTGGAAGGAATTGATCCTTTCATATTAGTGGTTTCGCCAATTTATTACAAATTTGACTATTGTTTTATGTGGTGCAATTTATCATCTGTATCTTTCGAAAAACCCATTCCTATTGAGGTTTTTCTTTCCTTAGCTATTTAATGTGACGGAAAAAATCCAAGTATTGATCTTTTTTTTTTTTTTTTTTCAAATTCGTAAACCATAAGGGAACAAAAGAAAATATAATCTGAATTACTTACTTTAATTTCGAAGTAAGATTGTAACAAACTTGTTTCATCATAATACAGATATTTTTTTTTACTAAAAGCTATGAAACTTTTCCTCATTAAGTAGCAAATTATTATCATTTTTACAATACAAAATTTGTATCTAATTATAATAAATAAATCTAATCTAATTATCAATAAATTGGCTAAACATCTTATAAGAAGGAATCAGTTCCTTCCAATTTAATGAAACAATAGACACTCTATGATATCTATAGTCTACAAATGTAATTCATTGCAAAAATATGACAAAATCAAATGTGTCAACATTTAGTATTTGAAAATATTTAATTCCTTCGATTGTTGAAAAAATTAAATATATATTTTTTCTCAAGTTTCAAAACATTATTTTGTTGCTTCATTTTGTTGTATAGGAAGTCTAGTGGATTTAAAGGCATCTCTGTGCATTTTGTTTTGCTACCAAGAAGGAAATAAACATTTTGTTAAAATTTGGTAAATTTAATTCAAAAAGATAATTCGAGTGATACTAACTGTTAAATTTTCATTTTAAGGGACCTTTTTTTACAATCAAGAATCTTTTTTTTTTTATATATATGATAGTTGTTTCTTTACATCAATTTTTGTAATTTTAAAAATGCTAAAATATTAAACTTTATTTCTTTTTAAAGCCCAACCTCCGACAGTAACATGTGAATTAGTATAAATAATGGCATTAAGAAGTAGTAAAATTACGAAAATCATATTTCAATAATTTATATTAAATGTATAAAAGATATTTTACAATTACTTCTAACACAAACTATTACTGCAAGCTATATTTCTTTAATTTCATAGCATAACGTTATGTCTTGGTCATGTAAAATTCAATTCTTGTACTTCCCCAAGTAACATTTTATTTTAATCATATTTCAGACATTAGTTTGGTTCATAGCAGCAGCATTGCTAGCTGGAAGCATCAGTGCCAAGAAACCGAAAGCAAAAGATGCCGAAATCACAAAAGCGGAAATTGAAACTGCAGAAATCATCTCCGACTTGATTGCTGAGGCAACCAATTATGGAGGAGGTGCAGTAGCCTCAGCTGGTGGATACGGAGGAGGAAACGCCGGAGGAGGGTACGGTGGCGGTGACGCCGGAGGTGGGTACGGTGGAGCCTCCGAGGGTGGTTACGGAGGTGGCGGCGGCGGTGACGCTGGATATGGTGGAGAAGAATCTGCTGGAGGATACGGCGGCGGTGCATCTGAGGGCGGATATGGTGGTGGATCTTCCGGTGGAGGTTACGGAGATGCAGGATCTGATGGTGGATATGGAGGCGGGTCTTCTGCTGGTGGATACGGTGGTGAAGCTTCCTCTGGTGGATATGGTGGAGGTAGCTCGGGAGGAAGTGGAGGAAAGCACGCTGTCCTCTTAGCAGTACCTGTTACATTCGCTGTTGCTGATGGAGCTAAAGGTGGATCTTCTGGAGGTGGTTACGGAGGAGGATCTTCTGGAGGAGGATACGGTGGGGGATCTTCTGGAGGAGAATATGGTGGGGGATCTTCGGGAGGAGGATATGGTGGGGGATCTTCTGGAGGTGGATATGGAGGAGGATCATCTGGAGGAAAGAGCGCCAAGGGAGGTTCCGGTGGTGGATATGGCGGAGGACAAGGAGGAGGATATGGTGGAGGACAAGGAGGAGGATATGGTGGAGGACAAGGAGGTGGATACGGAGGTGGACAAGGAGGAGGAAAAGGAAAAGGAGGTTCTGGAGGTGGTTATGGAGGAAGCTCAGGTGGAGGAGGAGGATATGGAGGAAGTTCCGGTGGTGGAGGAGGGTATGGAGGTAGCTCTGGTGGAGGTGGAGGATATGGAGGCGGAGGAAAATCTGGAGGTGGTGGAGGAGGATACGGTGGTAGCTCCGGTGGTGGAGGAGGGTATGGAGGTAGTTCCGGTGGAGGTGGAGGATATGGCGGTGGTGGAAAATCTGGAGGAGGTGGTGGAGGAGGATACGGTGGAAGTTCCGGTGGTGGAGGAGGATACGGTGGAAGTTCAGGTGGAGGTGGAGGATATGGCGGTGGTGGAAAATCTGGAGGAGGTGGTGGAGGATACGGTGGTAGCTCTGGTGGTGGAGGAGGATACGGTGGAAGCTCCGGTGGTGGAAAATCTGGAGGAGGTGGTGAAGGATACGGTGGTAGCTCTGGTGGTGGAGGAGGATACGGTGGAAGCTCCGGTGGTGGAGGAGGATATGGAGGAAGTTCGGGTGGTGGAGGAGGTTATGGGGGTCGATCAAGCGGTGGCGGTGGATATGGTGGAGGAGCTGGTAAGTCAGGAGGAGGTGGAGGAGGATACGGAGGTAGCTCTGGAGGAGGAGGTGGATACGGTGGTGGATCAAAGTCTGGTGGAGGAGGTGGAGGATACGGGGGTAGTTCAGGTGGTGGGGGATATGGAGGCAGCTCAGGAGGTGGGGGATATGGTGGTAGCTCTGGAGGAGGTGGTTATGGCGGTGGAAAGTCTGGTGGAGGAGGAGGTGGATACGGAGGAGGAGCAGGAAAGTCTGGAGGAGGATATGGTGGTAGTTCTGGCGGAGGTGGCGGATATGGTGGAGGAGCTGGAAAATCAGGTGGTGGAGGAGGAGGTTATGGTGGCAGCTCCGGTGGGGGAGGAGGATATGGTGGCAGCTCCGGCGGTGGAGGAGGTTATGGTGGTAGCTCCGGTGGTGGAGGTTCAAAGTCTGGTGGAGGAGGGTATGGTGGAAGCAGTGGAGGTGGTGGAGGATATGGGGGAAGCAGCGGAGGTGGTGGAGGATATGGTGGCAGCAGCGGAGGTGGAAAATCAGGTGGCCTTCAGGGAATTACACTTGTCGGCATTAAATTGAATACAGTATCTTTAGGAGGAGCTTCTGGTGGTAAATCTGGTGGAGGAGGAGGATATGGTGGCTCCTCAGGTGGAGGAGGATATGGAGGCTCCTCAGGTGGGGGAGGAGGATATGGAGGCTCTTCAGGTGGTGGAGGAGGATATGGAGGCTCTTCTGGAGGTGGAGGCGGATACGGAGGCTCTTCTGGAGGTGGAGGAGGATATGGAGGCTCTTCCGGAGGTGGAGGCGGATATGGTGGATCGTCTGGTGGCGGAGGAGGATATGGCGGATCTTCTGGTGGTGGAGGAGGAAAAGGTGGAAAAAGTGGAGGATATGGAGGAGGTTCCAGTGGATACTAAGAACAAAGTATCAAGCCAAAAATGTAATTGTTTTTAGATTTATTTTGTTTAATTTCAAACAGATTCTTATTTAAATATTAAAGATTTTCACACGTACAGGTTTACATTCTACACTACACTATTATAATTAAAGGCGTACACAAATATTTTTTCAGTATTTTTCTCTGACGTCAACTTTCCAATACGAAACTTCTGACATTAACGGCACGTGCTCATCGAAAAAAGCTCAAATATAAAATTTCAACCGGAGATTACTAGCTGATATATTAGAAATGAGAATAAAAGCCTAAAAGCATTTTGTTAAGCTAATTCGATAAATACTTTAGGTATGTTTCATGTATAAGGTTTAAGATATTGATAATATTATATAATTACATAAAAATCAAGTGGTAGTGCTTTAGAAATGTCAAAAATATTACTCCGTAGTAACTCAATGGTAAGATTGCAACATGGCTACAAAGGATACCAGATTAGTTGGAGTAATCAGTGAAATTTATCGATAAGCTTTCCAACTTTAGTTTTATGTTTCATTCCTTAAATTACATCAAATTTTGCATTCAAGGCATATAAACCGGATATACCATCACAAAAACATTTTAGAAACAAAATCTTAGTGACAGTGACAGTCGCAATCTAATTTTCCTAATTTCACTCAATAATTCAAATATTTTCAGATAGAAACAGAGTTACTAAATTCAATGTATAATATAACATTAAGGCAGTAAAGATTAAATATAATATTTAAAAACTAGGCGTTGTAAGGCCCTCGTTGAAAAATTATGAATCTAACAAACACTTTAATTTAATATACATAAACGAGGTTGCGGGTTCGAGTCCCGTGTAAGGCATGTGTATTTGTAAATGTATGTTGGCTTGTCAAATTCGGCGCATTAGAGCCCTCGTGTTGCTGACGACGTCAGATAATCTGAAAACAACCAACTAATATACATAAATGAAAAAAAAAGTTATGATAAGAAAATTATGGTGTCGTAATATATAAATATATATATATATATATGTATGGTTAATATAATATGTATATTTAATAAAATATGTATGGTTAAATATAATTGAAGTCAATACAAAGATTAAAGTAAAGTTAACCATATTTTACAGAACTTTGGTTGAGGCTTCTGCTTTTCAAAAGAAATTTTCAACATAATTTTTGGTAAAAACGAACAACATTTGAAAATTAAATATACTTCTCCTTAAAATACAATATTTTGAGTTTTCATTTTGCTGCAATTTTCTGAATAGTTTCATTGCTTATAATTTTGTAATTTCCTTCCTTCCAGAATAATTTATACCTGCCAAGTGTACAGATATCCCCATGTCAATCAAAAAGGATTGTTGCGTTTCAAATCAACGCCTACATGACTCTGAGGAATGATATGGAGTAACAAAGATCTCTGTGAAGCAATAACGCCATTGGAATCGTAGTAACTGCGACAAAAGTGGCTTGAAGAACTTTTATTCTTTAAACGAAAGTGATGTTAATGTCTTCCCCAAAATAATGACTTACAAAGAGGTCGTTTCAACAAAAGTACGTACAAGTCGTCCACTAGTACCATAAGATGCAACAACGAAGGGCATTGCTTGTGCAATACTACAATCAACGCATCATTTTCACCATGTGATTACAAGCCTTTTGTTGTTGCTCGTAAACTTGTTAATAGCTCATATGGTTGAATCTCTTTTTGGGACAATTGTAATTAAAGTTTTTGTGATAATGAAAATGTTGTGGTTTCATTTTACAAACAAAGTACACTTTATAAAGATGAGACTCTAAGTAGAACGTTAAGGTACGATGTTTTTTTAAAAAAAACAACTTCCTACAATTCAAATATAACCTACACATTTAGGAAAAGCTACATTTGAAAAGGTGTTGTGGTCGTCCTAAATTTGAAGCTATTTTTATTTGTTATTAACAGTTAATTTTAGGGATAAAATAACCTTATATGTCATTAGTTGTACTTACTTAAAAAGCAATTTGTACAGTTCAGTATTAAGTGGTCAACTCCACAAACTCCAATATTTTTTATTTTAAATGATGATTGTGAAAATACTATATTTTATTACTTTCAAAACACATAATTTTTTTAAGGAAAAGCTACAATTGATTTTACTTGAGTAGTTAATTAATTGGATCAACTTTAAAAAAAAAAAAAAAAAAAAAAAAAAAAAAAAAAAAACCTCATAAAAGCACAAATTTTATGATAAATCCTTTATTTCTATTACTTACTTTTATTTGCAATTGCAATTTATTTAAATAATATTTAGTTCATATCGAGTTTGCATTGGATTTGACCACTATGTAAGAAACCATCGATTTCGTAACACTAACTTATTTCCCCTCGAAAACTTGCTCGAATATATTTTACAAGCAATAAAAAGTCCTACCTGGAAAAGTTCTACTTATCAACAATGAATTTATGTGGATATGTCTTGATCGGATAATTTTAAATGGATTATTTAGCCCTCCGAAGATGGAAACCGCACACACACAAACAAATTCGAAGTTAATATAAAGGATTTAAAAACATGAAAATGATAGTGCTTTTTATTTTATGTGTCGTCAGCTACACTAAGAGAACATTTCAGTTATTAAATATTGCCCAAGTTGTTTATGCTTGAAAGTGGCTTGATAATTGGAACTGACGTAAGGTAATAAAAACGTTTGTAAAAGTTTCCAAAATTTTATAGAATGCATTTTCACTGACAACGAGTCAATCTACCAAGTTTCTGCTCGATTGCGTGATGACAAGAGAATTAATCAACCTTCCGTAGATTTCCCCGCCACAAATGCACATAAAGAAACAGAATCGAAGTGAATATAAAGGATTGATAATGGAGATAACATAAATGATTTAAAAATGTGCATGCAAAATCATAGTTAATATAAAGAAGTTAAAATTGGAGGTAGTATCTGTACCTCTAAGGTACGGAAATGAACTAAGTGATATTTTAACTTGCAATTTTCAATTTGTTTTTGTTTGAAAATTCTGATTTACGTAAGATAATTTACAGAATAATTATTGATTTTTTCGACGCATGAGAGATTAAATCTTTCTTTTCTTTTTTCTTTTTGATATCGTTCAAAACTTCTCCATACATTTTCTTACAAAACAACCTGAATATTTTGAGTAATTCTTACCTGCGATAATTTATTTTGTTGGAAATCTGTCTGAAAATAGGGCGGAATACACTAATTAATCTGAAAGATACCATAAGGTATATTCCTAAACTTTTCTGCAAGTTTTGGTCAATTACTTATGATATCTTTCAGATGATATGCAATTCGAAGATGCATGGGCGCCCCCCAGAAGGGTGCAAAGAGGTGCACTTGCACCCCCGTAGCTTATGAAAATTAAAAAAAATATATATATATATATATATATATATATATATATATATATATATATATATATATATATATATATATATATATATATATATATGAGATAAATTCCAAGATAAAAAGAAAAGATGCCATTTCGGTTTTTATGCATTTTGTTTTTCTATTATTTTAGTCTTTTGTTTCCTCTCTATGTCGTTTTTCTATAGCTACTGGCCCCTATTGCTTAGGATTATTGGAGGCTGAGTAGAAGTATTTTTTTTTTTTATTGTACAATCATTTCCTGTGTAGTTTCAAAATTCTAGGAAAAATATTTGCTTTTCAAGTCATCAGGAATACTATCTTGAAATCTATTTTTAGAATATACTTACTGCCTTTGTATTTCAATTTGAACTTTTTTCTTTTTTTAATTATCTCCAAACCTCGGAAGAAAAATAATGTTACTCTTTTCTATTTTTGCATCTTCGTGTTCCTGTTCTAAACACTGTCACTTGAATGTCGTGATATCTAGTTGGATGATAAAAAATCTTTAAAAATATATATTTTTAAAAAATATTTTTACTATTTTTTTATTTTTTTTAACAGGGTTGAGCTTTCAAAAATATATACCATGAATTTTTTTAAACTATTCTCAAAGAGTATAATTTAATATGATTAACTAGTAATAAAATTTAAAACAAAATTAATGATTTTGATAAAAATCTAGTCTTGCACCCCCCCCCCCCCCTGCAAATATTTTTGCTGGCGCCCATGCCAAGATGGGTGCAATTCCAATTTCCAAACCAATTTGCCGCATATTTTTTTAAAAGGAGTTAGTACCCTCTCTTTCGGTAACATTAATTTAGAATATTTCATGTAGATTTTTCTCAGAAAGTAATTGCCTGGTTTTTTTCATTGCATTTAGCAGACACTTGTTATTCTACTGAAGTTAGCTTTTGGTTTTAATTCATTTCCTTTTTTTTTTTTTTTTTTTTTTTTAAAGAATTTTTGTGAAAGTCACTCAAATTGGTTAAAAATTACAAGTTTTTTTTTTTTTTTCGAAACAAGCAAAAGAAAAAATAATTTTAAAATAACAAAATCTCACTTCAGTATATATAGATACATAAAAGAAATAAATGTTAAAAATATTAGGAAGATGGCTTTTGCAGTTTCTGAGAAAAAGGTACATGAATAATGTAAAATGAAGCTTTAAGAAAAAGGCATTTTAAAGAAAACTTTAATTACACAAATAGTTAGCAATTTTGTCTTCAAAGCATTATTAAAAATACTTCTGGTTGAGCATCTGATAGCTATCCGATTGGACAGCACCCGGTGCTCTCCAATGTTTTTTTTTTTTTTTTCTGGTAGATTACTGAAAAGGAGTAACATCAACTTGATTACCTCTTTACTATCATCTCTCATTAACTTTGATGTAACTACAGATAAAAGAAAGGCAACACTTTAAACTCTTTGGCGTCTTAAATAATTTATTTAGAAAATTTAATAAGGGCTGGAAGGTTACTTTTATAAACGAATTTTTTATACGAAAAATTTAACGGCAAACAATTCTAAAGTGATCTAAAAATCGAGGTTATCATTTTGAAAAGAAAGATATATTTGAAAGTTTAAATTTGAAAGGGCAAAACCATCTATCGAAAAGAAAAATTATTAAATGCAGAGCCGGATTTCCCGGAAACCGGATTTTTGCTTTCTGAAAGGTCTATCGCATGGAAACTGGGAATTTTCTGTCTTGCTAAAAATAAAATCACTCATAAAATTTGTCGTTCAAAAGATGGTTAAATCTAAAAAGAAAAAAGAAAAGAAATACAAATTGTTGAAAATGTGTGATAACATACGATAAGGACCATACATTGATCTATGTGATGTTGATGTATGTAATAATTGTAACAATAAATAGCGATTGTCCATTGCTCAACTTACGAAAACGTGTGGGCGAAACGGCTTCGCCGTGTATAGAAAAGTTTCAAAAGCGGTTCATGATAGTTCGAGCAGTTTAATAAAATGTGAAACTAAAGCTATTAAAACTTAAATAAAGACTATCTATAGAATATTTTAGAACCAGTGTTTAAGAAAATGTTTTAGTTTTTTTTTTCGGAAAGAAAAGTTGAGCTACCCTTTTGGCTCTCCTGATTGACAAAACTTCTAGTCACGCGTCTAAATCAACTGTTGCTTATTTAGGCAATAAAAATTCAGAAATAGGAATAATGTATATTCCATTTGATGAAATACCTTTAAAATTACCTGAATATTCTATTAAGGACTTAGTAACATTCAATTTGTTAAAAGTTTTTAGTAAATGGCAACTAAGAACTGAAAAAGAGAAGAGAGAATGCAAATAATGTTACGAAGCTAAGATAAATTTGCTTTCAGAGAAAATTCAAGCTATAATAATGTGAATCAAGGTTATCAGATAGGAGCAAATCGCCGCAGGAAATGTTCCCTTTCTGCATAAAAATTATTTATCGTTTCCAAAAAAGGGCGAACGACCTTCTGTATATGACATTTCCTATCATATTTAGAGCATTTTTAATATTAGAAATGTCGACATTCAAACACTGTTAATGCGAAATCGATTAAATGGAAATCCCGTTTAAAGCGAAGTAAAAGCAATTATCTGTATGTACTTAAAACTGAACGTTAATTTATTCGTTTAACATGGAATCGGAAGGGGGGGGGGGGGTAATTTTAAATTTTAAATCGCTGCCAACTACTTTTGAATCTTGAGGCAATTAAAATTCTATCCGTAATCAGGGTTCGCCCTTTTTACTAGAAACTTCACGCGGCCGTATCTATTAACAACCCAATATATAATACATAAATCAGACCCCATCTCTCCAACTCGCTAACGCATAACTAATGACAAAATAAAGAGTGGCTTCTTCATTACACATCCTTTATTGAACAGATACGAGTTTGTGGAATGCGAACTGAAACCCTCGTAAATAACATTTTTGAAAAACAAACATTGTTTGCTGGCACTTTCAATACTTTCTATTTTGCTTGTAATTTTTATAACACCAACAATTGAAAGGATCTGAGTATGAACATCTCGCCTTACTAATAATGTGAATGAGTATAAATATTTCGTTTTCTGAACAATTAGAAAAAGGCAAACAAACAATCGATTTCGATAAAAAAAAATTGGCTGGTTCTGGGACTCTCAAGATGTTAGAGTAAGAACATTGATTTTTGTAATCGGCTCTTTTAAGTTGCTTGAAAATCACCAAATTTTACATTTATATAGGCTTGCCTGTTGCCAGATATTGAAAAGCCAAACTAAAAATGACTTATTTGAACTTGACAAAATATATTCAAAGCAGCATTGCTTACTCAATCTGTAAAAATAATAATCAAGGGTGCGCGCCAAAGACGTATAAAAGAAGTAGACATGCACTCCCCCCCCCCCCCATCTATTAAAACAATTTCAAATCTGGAAAAAGCGAAAAAATTCATTGGTTATAAGAAACTTTATGCCTAATATATGTAACAGATTTTAAATTGGTCATTGTGTAAACAGACAAATATTTTTGAAAATTAAAGGTTTCAATAAAAACTCTTAGGTGTTGGTACTACCCAATGGGAATATAATAATTTCTCTTTTAAGAAAGTCCCCCTCAAGATTATTTTCGGTGGACTAAGTATTTTTTTTAATTTTTTTTATTAATATTTCATGAGAAAATCTAATCAACAGTTATTTATTAATTTTATATCCTGATAAATAGTTAAAAATCCATATAAAGTGGCACGTGGACCTTTTTTTGTAGAGCTTTTTACCCAAGATCGTCTAAGTTATATGCATTTTATTAAAAAAATATATATATTGTTAAAATCATTTAGGATTTACACACATTGTTGCAGAATTTCATGGTTCTATGCTCAGAAAACTATGTATATTTTATCTATTTCAAATTCAGAAATGGTCCCTACAAACTTTATAAACTTATATTTAACCAAACGTAGAGTGAGTGAATTGTCACTATCATATTATAAGCAAACGTTTATTACCATACATGTGTATTTCGTATATAACTTTCAGAACTTTGTTTGATACATAAAAGTCATATTGAAATTTTGCACCGCAAACAAGACAGTTTAATTTAGGCCAGATGTTTTGTTTTAAATTTTAAGAATATGTTTCAGAAATTAGGATAGTGACTTTTTAGGCTTTCAAAATTCTGGCGAAAGAATTCCAATTTAACAAAGTATATAATAAAGTCCTCAGCTCATCATTACTTTTCATTTGATAACCAACGTAATATAATGATTACATCTTTTTGTATCAAAAATTTAGAAATATTAAAATCCAGCAAATTCAAAATGGGGAAGGGGGGGGATTTTCGGAATTAGGTGGGGAGTGCTTCATGAACCTTGGGGGGGGGGGGGACCAGCACCTCTGTGTAATAATCATAGACAACAAGCCCTAGAAAATCGTCACGCAAGTAGTTATAAAATAACGACAAAGGAAAGAAACAAAAGACTAAATTAATAGGACAAAAATCTCATTGTAACATAAAAGTATAAACTGCATATGTGTCTTTTTTTTTATCTTGGAATTTATATCTTTTCCCTCATTTTTGAAAAAAAAATTTAAGAACCAGGTTTGTGCAAGTGCACCTCCTTGCAACCTCCTGGGGGCGTCCATGGTACTTGGGGAGGGTTTTAAAATTTTCCTAAATTTCTCACTTTCTTACGCCACTTGCTATAAAGTTATGGTTAATTTTAAATAATACTATAATACTCTAAGTTTCATTTCAGAAGCATATTTCGTATAATTCAAGTTGGTTTATTTTCTTTCGACATTATTAATTTTATATTGATGAATAACTTTTATATCCTAGTTTGTGCTGCCATCTGTGAATCACGATTTAAAATATTTGAAGATGTACTTTCATTTAAAGTATTCCAATTCTATATATCTATAGATATTATTATCAGAGACTTGTGTGTGTGTGTGTGTGTGTGTGTGTGTGTGTGTGTGTGTGTGTGTGTGTGTGTGTGTGTGTGTGTGTGTGTGTGTGTGTGTGTGTGTGTGTGTGTGTGTGTGTGTGTGTGTGTGTGTGTGTGTGTGTGTGTGTGTGTGTGTGTGTGTGTGTGTGTGTGTGTGTGTGTGTGTGTGTGTGTGTGTGTGTGTGTGGTAGTTACTACACCTAAATTACTCAACAAATTTTAATGTTTAAGGTTTCATTTGAAAGAGATTGAACTGTAAATTTACAAAAACGTTCTAAAACTAGACAAAAAATATATTAACTATACTAAACTCCAACTTAACTTGACATCACTAGACGGTAGATCGTCACAGTGCTCATAGGTATTTAATCCATTTTGGCGGCGTGAAAGCATAATGTTCGCAAACCACAACCCTGTAGAGAAAAAAAAGGCTATAAGGTTTGGCGAGAATTATGTCTTCACTCCGCTAAAATGGATTAATTGCCTATGAGCACTGTGAAGATCTATCGTCTAGTGATGTCAAGTTAAGTTGGAGTTTAGTATAGTTCAATTAATTACGGCAAACATTTCCGATTATCTGAGTGACAACAGTGTGTTTTTTCGTTTGTGATATTTTTGAAAGCCACATTTTTAGATGAAATTAATAAACCATTTATTTCAAATCGAATGGATTCAAGCTAGAACGTACCAAATGTGGTTTATCTAATGGTCAATTTACCAAGTCTTACCATTAGATAAACTATATTTGGTATTAAGGATTTTGAAGAAATGTGGAAGAAACATCAAAAATCAAATTGTGTGATGGTCCGCTTTGGTGCTTAACGCCTCATTTGTCATGCGGCTGCACTGTTCCTAAAATGATAGAGTAGATGATAATTTTGAAAGACGAAATTCTGAAAGATGTAGGACAAGCACCTCAACTTGTATTGGGGCGTTTTATTGAGAAACATGATACAGATTATATGTAGGGAGATTGTCCTTTCTGTGGAGCCTACATCCGGAAACAACTAAAAATAAAAAATTAAAAAATACTGAGAAATATATACGAAAGGATACGATGAAGATTAACTTTTGTGCTCTTCTATTTTGAGAAGTTTTTTTAGAGTGTTTTTTTTTTTTTTTTTTTTTTTTTTTTTGTGCTGTTCAGGGAACGTTTATTCTCATAGTTACTTGGTTCACAAGGCAAATCAATAAAACATGTGTAGCAACTCTCAGCATGTGTAGCAACTCTCAGGTGTTGGCGAGCGTTAGTGGGCAAAGTGTGGAGATTTCCAATAGAATTTAAAGTGTCAAACTTATTACAACATTGGGTCGAATAAATGGGTAATTCCCGCATTTTTTATATTTTTTTATTCAATTCTAAATATTTCGAAAAGGTCATAAACACAAAAATTTCTAATCACTGCACTTTTTTTTCTTCTTCTTTTTAAATTTGCAACCGAACTTCCCGGGTTTATTTTGGCGGAAAAAACAACAAACTCGGGTCGATGCGAATGTGACGTCTCTTCATCTGAAACAACTTGGCTTGAAACGCAGTAGTGGAAACCAGTTTTTCACAAATCGCACCAACCAGTACGGGATATGGAAATTGTCTACCAAACACACACCAAGTATTTGGTAAACCTCACGATCACCATAGAAACAGAAGGATGTCGTGACGTCACAGTTATAGAGAATCGTTTTGATCAGATTTCGATCGGACCGGGATTTGGAGCAATTTATTTTCTTAATATTTACATAGCTATTTTTTTAAAGAACTTTTGTTTGATGTTTGGAATCGGAAAGAAATTCTTCATAAATATAAACTAATTTCACTCGTTTTTAAAAAATGCGAGAATTGTCCATGTATGAAGTTTAACTACATAATATACTTGTAAAAAACATTGAAACTCCGACAAGTGTTAAGAATGTGAACACAAGGGCGTATCTTTTACAATGCCTAATAAATTGGCAAGTGACCAAAATACTGCATGTTAAGTTCAAAGGTCATACATGCATTTTTTGGCTAAACTGAATTATAGTTAAGAAATAGTTCACTGTGGTTTGTTCTAAATAATACTGAATTTAAAAATTCGCATTTGTAATACTAAAAAAGTTAATGAGTTTGTAAAAAGGTTAGCTTCAATTACATGAAAATGATAAGTTTTAACCATGCAGTTGATAAGATACTAACTTTGATCTTAGTTGCAGGTACGACTACTTCTGGGCTTAGAATTGAAGAATTGAGGTAGATCACTCAAGTATTGCATCTAAATGTTATATACGTTACAGTGAAAACGTGAAATCAGTCAAAACCCGAATTAACTACGGAAAACGTTTTCTAACTGAACGAACTCTCTCTGAAAACTCGTTTTAACTCATTTATTTTAGTTAAAATGCGTTTTCCCTGATTTATTTCAGAGAAAACTCATTGAAGTGAAGAGTTCTAGGAAGCCCCTAAATTAATTGATTTATATTCGTACAGTGGAAGGTTTAGTTAGCAATGAAAATCGAAAATCAGTCAAAACCCAAATTAACTAGGGAATTTTTTTTTTCTAACTGTGCAATTCAGCATTCTAATCTTAACGCATTTTAACTGATTTATTCAAATTTAAACCTTTTCTAATTGAATAGTCTTGTTTCAATGATTCATAAGAGAATTATTTAATTTAAAACGTGTTTTCTATCTAGTTAATTAGAATATGAGCTGATTTTGGGTTTTCACTGTTATCATATGCGCAGTAGAAGATAAACCAATTTCTATCTTATTAAAAAAAATAATGTTTCAGATAAACTCCAGAATATGATATTACACAGTATGATGGATTCCTTACAGTACACAAAACCGAATCTCAATTTTAATAATGAATAATTGTCTCATTTTAATTATAAAAGCGCTACTAAAAGCGATGTACTTTTGTTACAAAAATATATTTAAGTAAACTTATATTTAAACGCCGACATAAAAAAAAACTTCTTTTAATATTCTTTTTCGTATACTCGGTCGGACCTAAGAAGTAAAAAGACACATCTGGATATTTCACCTGCAATAATATGCTATCACTAAAATTACTTCACGGAGAGTAGATAGCTCAGGTTTATAAGGGATTGGTAATCCTCAAGTCTCTTGAGAAGATTGCTTCCTCATGGACAAACACACGTCTGATCACTGTCAGCCATCTTTTCGTCCCAGGTTTTCCATCTCACTGATATTGAATCAAGTAAAAGTGAAGTGATATACAAAATTTTGGTCAAATGAGATAAAAGCTGATAACAAGTGAAAATGAATGCTTACACCCAAAATGCTCTAAATACAGTGTTGTATCCGAATTCAATAAATTGAATGAGATTTTGAAGAAACCGAAAATTTGAAGGAGCAGAAGGAGTGAGGTGCTACCGAGATTGGGAAACCAATTTACAGTAGTTTTCAAGAGGGGAACTGTAAATTATTAATCAAAAATTCTCTACCGCTCCCTTTTTCAATGGTGAATTACCAATGCATTTATTTAAGATTGAATTTGATGACGTTTAGACCCACTACTACATATCTACCTCCATCGTACCTCCCTTTTCATGCCACTTGAAGCGAAGTGAATGAAAAGGTTCAATGCTTATCTTAATGTTAAGCAGTGCTATTGAAAAGTGCATTTTTAGCAACAATAGTACTTTTACTCTATATGGGTACATTTTATGCGGTTTTCAGTGGGGTGTAGCTGCTCAAAAACTCTCTGCTTGATTTTTGCATAGCCAACAAAGCTCAGACTTGGAGCTTCGACATTTTGGAGACCCTAAAATTTCCAGATTGTGTGGTCAAATTGAACTCTGGTACTTTTTTTTAATATTTTCAATGACCTATCAACTCAAATAAATTATAAATGTAAACCGAACTAAGCATAGGCGTTAAACAACTAAATCTCGATAAAACATTAGCTTGAGTGAATTTCGTTTTGGTTGATTTTCTGTTGAGAGATTTTTTTTTTTTTTTTTTGAAAACTGTTTATCAATGAATTTGTAGACTAAAAGCAAAACTGATTGTTTTTAGTAATTAATAACACTGGCAAATCATCTACATTTTTTAATTGTGTGTTTCCCTAGCTGGAAAAATATTTGTAATGTAAAAATAAACTCGTGATTAGTTTAAAGCCAAATTCGATGACATATTAATTACAAAAATACTTAATGTACCTAACAAAACCAATTTCGATTCATGTGCTAATTGCTTTTAATATTTGTAACAAGTTGCTGTTCCATAACAATGATTAAATCAAATAATCTCTACTATTTTACACTTTATGTTAGAATTGCTGTAGCGTTTGCCTTACAAACTCTGCTTTAGGTTATGTATGTTCGAAGAAAAATCCTTCCAACCACCTATGTCAATACATGTTTGTAAATAAGGTGCACCCAATTTCCTTAATTTTTACGGGCCCTAAAAAATGAGAGCCGAGCTATGCATGTACTGTCCTTGAAGGCGTTATCAAAAATATATAAAACAAAATAGTGGCTCAAAATTTTCAGCCATTAAATAACTATCAAAATTCTGATTTTCTAATTTTTTTTTTCTGGGAACTCCTTTTGTGCTTAGGTAAATTTAATGAAAGTTTTGCTATCCTTCCAACAACCTTCCCTCAGTGTAAGTATAGTAGTAAGTATACCAATACCCCTAGTAGTAAGTATACCAATTTTCATTATCCCAGCAAGATGTCTACTAGAGTTGTATTATTTACAAAGGCACTCATACCACATCAAAGAAATCATAACCTTTTAGACACTCTCTAAAAATATTCCAATTTCAAATAAAAACAAGAAATAAGAAACTATATGACTTTTACATTTCAATTCTGAAACATTTTGAGAATATCCCAGATTTTCAGCAAGTGCTCTTTATATCTTTTTCATAAGTGTTCATAAGTGTAATTTATATCTTTTTCTATTAAATTGAGGCAATGTACGATCCGATATACAAACAATAATCAATTTTGTTCAACAACAAAAATTGTGTAGATATATATGACAGTCATCAAATATATGGTTTGAAATTTCTATTTAAATATCGCACAGCTATTGGTTTTTTCGGTTTATGATGGATTTTTAATGTTTTATAGTATTATAAAAGAAGCTTGCGGCATTAAATATTTCAACAACATATTTGGGAAGAATTTTGTTTGGTACTCTTTTCGTAATAGAGAAAAAGTGTATTGGAGAAATCGTCTTCTAGTTTCCAAGTTTTAGTTTTCTTACCACATGAATGTATTCTCTACTCTTAAAGGATCTCTTTTTGGTTGCAATAATGGTGATCATGTTTGGTAAGTGTATATTTATTATTTTCCAAATAACAATGCAGGGTTGTTTTTTAATTTCTGCAAGAGAAGACATTTTAACAAAGAATTAAGTTAAAAAAATCATAAATTTTCGTAGATTAACGAACAGGTGCCATCATAGAGAGAAGATGTTGGAAGTATCAAGACATTTCCTCATTTTTTATTGAATTGAATTTAAAAAAAGTGTTTTGGCAAAGCAAAACGTTAAAATGATATTTTAGTATAATGAAGCTTTAAGTCACTGTGTATTTTAAAAATTGCTAATTTTAAGATGAACGTAAAATTACACATTTCATAAAGCTAAAATAACCAAATCTCTATTATTTAAGCTTGCAGAGAATCAAGATAGTTTGCATAAAAGTAATTGTCCCGATGACACATATATTGTGTGTCTATCTAAGTTAATGCTACTTTATATCTCTGATAACAAGACATTTAAAGTTAGTCCATATTCAGACTTCAACCGACATTTTTTTTTTAACCTTTTATTTGTTAGAAGCATTTATTCAATTAGATTAGTTTCTTATAAGTTCAGTTCTTTAAGAAGTGATGCTTATTGTACTCTACACTGATAGATATACCGAGATATATATATATATATATATATATATATATATATATATATATATATATATATATATATATATATATATATATATATATATATATATGTCGTATCCACAGTGGAGATGAGTCAGTATTGACTGCGGCGCCACTTGTTTAAAACAGCTTAATCTGAGAGGAGCAAGAAGATTCTGCTCGAAGCCGCCCTCGCGATCTTCTAGTGAAGGCTTAACACTCTTCTTTTGTAATTTAACCAAGATGAAATAATGAAATTAAATAACTTTAAAGTAATAAAACTGCATCGTTCCTGATTTCCCCTAGACTACCGACCACAACTTGGGGTCTCCACTGGTTCTGAATCCGAATACTTTTCGCTACATTTACTAGTTGCGTTCAACTAAAACACTCAACCTATTAAAACTTAGCTTCGAATCAAATCATAAAATAGGGCAAACAAAACCCAGCAGGCCATCACAGAGCCTCTCAAACTCTTTACTTACAAGAAAAATCGGGCAAACAGAACTCAGCAGGCCCATCTCAGAGCCTCTCAAACCACGGGCTAAACAAGCCCGGTGAGCCCATAACAGTGCATCTCACAACATTCATCCCAGAGGAGAAAATTGACTTTCCATTGTCCAATGCGACGAGCCAATCTTACCTCTCAGCAGACACCGCAGAAAATGAGAAAACGCCCTTCCACAAAGTTGCCTTTCCAACACCAGCAGAGCCAATCTCACCGCTCCAGAAAATCATCCCTTCAGCACCTCACAGGAAAGCTTCTCTCGTCTCTTACGATCTTCACCCTTTCTAGAAAACCGGAGTTTCTTCCCTCTTCGTCCTCTTCGAACTGGGAGATTCAGCGGTGGCCAACACAACGTCCCCTTCCCAACAATCAACGCAGCAAAAGCAACACCACGCGTGTTTCCTTGCATTTGTCAAAGTGTATTACAAAAAGAGTGATCGAGTGTGTGCAAAATAATGAAAGTGATCTTCAAGTGTTCCCGAGCATTTAAGTGTCTTCCTACTACAATGTGCGTGATTTTGAGCAAGTGTCAAAAAGTTCTTTAAGCGTCATCAATATCAATAAAAAATTAAAGGGAAATATTGTCCTTGTTCACCGAGTCGCAGATATCCAGGTAGGATTTAAAATTATCCTATCTTTGTTGAAAAAAATGTATAAAAATTCTAAGAAGGACGATTTAATCAAAATTTCTAAGGAAATAGGTATCAATATCCAAGAAAACGCAACGCTGTTAGTGATTAAACAAAAAATCGAGACATGTCCTGTATTTAAAGATGATCCACAGTTCGTTATAGACTTTTCAGATACAATCGCAGAACGCAAGGCAAAAGAACAAGCAAATTTAGCACAAGAGCAACTTGCTCAAGAATTAGAGCTGGATAACTTAAAATTAACACGAGCAGAAAAAATAATTAGAAGTTGCGGCTCTTAGAATAAATATTTCGGAAAACCCGACCAATACAATTACAAATAATTTCGTCCCCGGCACTTCGACATCCAGCCTCGAAAATGAGCCATTGCAATAGTTTCATTTCTCTATGTTAACACATGAGTAAATGAAAGTAACTAATATTATGACCTATACATTTCAATTTTGAAAAATGCTATGAATTCACCCAGAATTCCAGTAAACTACTGCAGGTGTCTTTTATAGTTTTATTTTATTAAATTGAAGTATGTTACTGGGCTATACTCAAACTATAAAAAAATAATTGATTTAAAAAAGTCTGTTTGCGTAAATATATATGATAGTCATCATAAATGTTTTTAATTTGGCTGAAACATCTCATAGCTGTTTGTTTTCGGTTTTTATTGTCCTATTTTTTCTTTTTTCGGACTAAGGACTGATATTGGAAGTATTCTACCCTTACACGTTTTATTACAAAGTAAAATATAGAATATCGTCTACTGTATATCAAGTTCTAGTTTTCTTTTAACGCCATGTATTCTCTGGGTAGTTTTCAAAAGGTGGGAGCTTGACACACTTCTTAATTTTCTGCTCTGACAGCAAAAAAAAATAATAATAACTACAATAACTTAAAATATTTTTCCCACTAAGTTTTTAATTCTGTTTAGAGACAAGAAATGGTATATTTTATTTCCAAAAGATGTTCTAAATATCTTAAAAGTTTATTTTTTTACTGTTAATTAGTTTAATAATTTTAATACATGCATCACAAATTGCATGTCAAAAAATTTACAAAAAATGATTGCTCACAATTTTTACTAACATATATTGTATAACATTATATGTAAAAAATTTCAATTTACTCTAATCCTTTACAAATATAATATATAAATTAAGACAGGTTACTTTTATTTGAGAACCAATCGAATATTTTTTTTTTTTTTTTTAATTTACATACCGAATTACAAGGCAATTTTTAATGCATATTTCAATTGTTTCTTTAGTAAAAGAAAAGTATCCCCTTTTTATCACACAATGAGACGGTGATGGCAATTTGAGTAGAATATCTTGCACGATCGTGTTTTGCTGGATCGCGAAACATCTTTAAATTAATATATTTTTCAAGAAAGAAAAATATTACATTTCATTGATTATCTGCGTTTTGATTGTTAAGTGGTTTCGACATCGCTTTCTATTTTTATTATTTGAAAATACTGTTACAGCAAAGAAAATGCATGAAAACAATAAAAACATTTGAAATTTCTTTTTAAAAATAGATCGGTTGGTTTTAAACATAGGTTTAAATACCACCATTTTGTTCCGATCGTACACATAGTTGGACACGATGTTTTTAGTCATGGTTTTAACATTTTACGACCTACATATAATTTTTTTTTTTTGCAAAAAAAAACAACTCTTGGTGGGTAAACAAAAGTAATACTATAATTAATACTTCATTTCAAGTTTTAAAATATTACTCTTTAAATAGGAATACCTTTATTAAGAAGATTATCGGCGTTTCGATCGTTACGCGATTAGGACATTGTGGTTTAGCAAATAATAAAAGTGTATTTACAAGAAAGAAAGTGCACAAAAAGATACAAAAAAGCACTTTGAAACATTAAAAAAAAATTTAAAAGAAAATAAATGATATAAATTACCTACTTCATATGCTTCATATTCAAATACAGCTTTGTTTCGATCGTTACTTTTGGACATAATAAAAAGTGAAATATTTCTTTCTCGAACAATCCTTCCATATCACAAAATTATTTAACCAGTTCTGCCAGCTATTGTCCTCAACTGAAAGTACTCATCTCTTTCCTTGATACATACATTATTTTTATTTTAAAATTCCTGGAAACAAGTTTTAACCATTTTTTCTTAGTAACACTGAATCAGTTAACAATTTAGGTGTCCAAAATGAGCCAGTTTTAAAGATGATTTAATATCTTACAAATATTAGTACATTTTAAGAAAAATGTTCTGTTGTTATGTAAATTAAATCAGTTTTCTATTTATCAGATAAATAAGTGGAGTATCAATTTTATATATTCTCCTTATACGTCCTTTTAGTGAAAGTGGCAGCCCCCTAAACTTGATAGAATCATCAAGATAGCATCTTGATGATTGATATCTTGCAGATAGATATTGATATAGTGATTGTCATCACTATACCAATATCTATCTGCAAGGTTTTAACACTATTAGTTTGCGGAAAGTGGCAAGTGTTCATTATAGTCTTAGAGGCGACTGCAATTTTTGGACCCCATCGAACATCATTCTGAATTTTTTATGGAAATTAGAGAAAAGTGAGTAGATTAGGAATCCACTGGTCTGCCGTGGCAAAAATGGCCGAAACTGATCAATAATCGACTTGGAATGAGTTGAACTAAAATCCGATTGCCAAATATGTCATAACTTGCCAAAAATATAACAAACTTATTCGTCTGGCAACCCACTTCATTTTGATTTTCAATGAGAAAAAGCGCAAACGATTTCTGATCTGAAAACTTATATCTTTTAAAAGTAAGCCAAATTGGCGACATCAGTTACGTCATAAGTAACGTAATATTTTTTTGCCAACTTGGCTCTCTTTTAATTTTCGTAGATGCATGTAAATGTTGTGAATTCGATTCGTTTTGGAGTATTTTTTTTTATTTCAAAGCTGTGAAATTTCAAGACATCAGACGAAAAACTGCTGGTATGTCATTGAACAACTCTTTTAAAATTAAGGTAAGTTTCTTTTATTACTTATTTTAGTAATTTGTTGAACTCTTAAGCCTACTAATGCGAAACTGATGTTCTTATAGTGCTTTAATATTTGAAGGATTATTGCTGATCATTGACTGTTTTCAACATTGGTTTACTTAATTTCAATGGACTATTTGTCTTTGTAATAAAAAGATATTGCTAAAATTTGCTGAACATCTTTTACGTTTCATTAAATAGCGTTACTTGCAATGCTACAGAAGTACACGCAACTGTGTTTGCAACTTCCAACTTATAAGTCATTTGATTGAATTATTATACTTGTATTTGACAACTTTGAAGTGATGACTGTTGATATTCAATATAAAGTGTTGTGATTAAGAGTTTTTGCATAGTTTGAACATCAAGTTCCCATTATTTTATGATATAGTTATAGTAACATTCTATTAATTTTTTGACCAAACATAGCTTCATAGATTTGTTTACAATTTTCCACATTACGTATTTCATTGAAACATTTTAGTGGGTAATTTTAAAGCTAAATATGTACAATTTAGCTCATTTTAATTTTTACACTAGTGTAAATGGCAGTGCAAGTTTCAAATATTTTATGATATATAGTAACATTTGCTGTGTAATATGCCAGTTAAATTTTTGATAAAGCATAATTTTTTGGCTAACTTTTTAAAATATTCTACTTGCCTATTTGGTCAATTTCCTGTTCTGTTTTAAGTTTATCTGGATCACAAATCTGTGTACACAAATGTCATTAACAAAAATTTCCTGCTAGTCTAAGCGTTAAATTATTTAAACGAATTATACTATTTGAGAATTTACTGTTATTTCATTCAAAACCTTCTAGAAACCTTTTTTTTTTTTTTTTTTTTTTTCAGCCACAACTTTTGTTGGAATATTGCTATGAGGAATTAAAATTTTATAACAGGCAAAACATCAGTTTTAAAAGTTTGGTTAAAATTTACTGTATGGTCCCGGCAACTTGATAAAAGTTGGCGATTCGGCACCGAATGTGCAACCCGTCGCCAAGGTTTTCCGATAACTTTAGTGACAGTTTGAATTTCGAGACACGACGTGTTTTGACTCTATTTTCAATTTGGCGACGCAGCCTTTTGACGCCATTTTCAATTTGGTGATTTTTTTTAAAAAATCGCCAAGGGGGACCGTACAGTAAATCTTAACCAAAAGTTCTTTATATATGTACCAGTATTTATTTTTACTATCACAAAAAAAGTTGCTATTTCATTTTCATTTCCTGCGTACATTATATGTGTGTACATCCATTTTATTTGACCCAGACTTTCCTAATTATTCATCAATAATATATTGCAGTAAGAATCCTAATTTCCACTCCTGCTTTAAAAGCCAAACAACTTGAACCATATCGTATTACTGCTCAGTTTTAAATAATTATTCATTTTCCTTACATTTTTTTTCTCCAGGAAATACCATCTTCTTGCAGTGTTCCTTGATGTAAATCCAACTACAAAGCTATTCAGCGAGAATTTTTAAATTTTCAAGCCAAGGAACAGGACTGTAAGACAGATGGATGAGAAAAATACCTCAACAAGATTGGAATCCGGGTCCTCGAACTGTTGTTTGCATCCTTCATTTTCACGAAGAAGATGTTATTAAAAACATCTACAGACAAGCAAATGGAATTGAAGTTACTGCGCATCAAAAGCATTTCAAACTACATGAACAAACGGAACCTGCTATTATTCCATCTTTACTGAAATATCTTTCTAAAGAAAATAAATTTACTAGAGCTAGTCGGTAATAAACGACGTGAAATGTGTATACAAAGAGGAAAGGATTAATTGTTTTCTAGAAAACAATAAAGTCTTTTGAAGATTTAAAAGACATCCCGAAATAAGAAAAGTAACTGGAGGTGTTTAGTGGAGAAATGCTTATATTTGTATGCCATTGATGTATCACAAAATCCCCTTGCAATTTCCCACAGCATTGCCATTTGCGAAGATTTGTCTAAATGTATTCGTTAAAGATACTGAGATTATGCCAAAAGACTTCCCTGACATGTAAACCAAAATTCTTCCAAATCTTTAGATGAAGTAATCAATATTTTTGAATCTCATCTTTTGAAACATGAACTGATTGATTCCGAATTTGATGCCTTGAACTTTATGAGCAGGTGGTTTTAACGAATAAAACTGTATCTCGATACAGCCCAAGTATGCTGTGCTGGGCAATGCCATATCTACATACACTCGCCTACTGCTAATGAAGAAATGTCAAAATCTAGAGTTTTAATTCTGCCTAATGTTAGGTATTTAAGAACAATTTCTTCTGGTAAATCCTTTTCTAACACAGTTGAAATAGCTGAGCACAACAAATATTTAACATCTATTTTGTCACCTCCCAATCAAGTTTGACGTTTCGTTTTTGATTTTAAACATTTCAAACATTTCTTTTAGTTAAGCAATCATATTTATTATTGTTTAATTAGTTTGAAATATTTCCGACCTCGAAATTAGGTAGCAAGTTTTATTTGGATATTGGTCACATTTAAATCAATTCTTATTAAGAGTTTTGTGTCTTGTTTTGGTTTAAGTTAGAAATTCTTTTTAAAGTTTCTTGTCGAAACTGCTGGATGTTTACATGATGCCAAATTTATACCAAATATGTGTTCAAGTATGTGAATTATATTCATTAGTTCTATTAAAGTGAATTAAATATAAACATTTTCTAAATAAAACAAATATTAAAACTGAATTTTATTAAAATCAATTTAACTTAAAGATTTTAGAATTTATTGGATTTTTATTACTTCTGTATTCTAATTTCTATCAATTACTGATATGTGTGTCTTCCATTTTATTTTTTTCAATAAGATGAAAAATTTGCTTTGAATAAATTTCTCTCTTGTGGTGTATGAATTTTGGTGAAAACTTCCTTTTATTTTTAAGTTTTGTTTCTTAGTGTGCAAGTGGAACATATCAGTAGAAGTAAATTAACATGTACTAGTGAATTAAAAAGTCCATAATAAACTTATAAGTATCTTAACATTATAGATTTACTTTTTTATTTTATACTATTTTTTATATATATTTCTTGCTGAGTAATTATAAACATATATCGAATTTCAATAAAATTACTGACGAAAATTGGTTTGTTTTATTTTGCTAATAGAATTGGAATTGCTTATTTTGTTTTAAGAAAAAAATTCTTAGAAAACCTACGCATATTTACAAAGTGATACAAATCTGAAAACACTAATTTAAAAATCTAACGAATTTTAAAAATTGTAAAAAAAAAAAAAAAATCATCAAACTCAAATTTGCTCAAGTACAAAACTTTGAAAAACAAAGTAATCATTTAAGCAAGTCGGGCGGTTACGAAGTAGAAATCCCATCGCTTAGCAAAATCTTGTTAAAGCTTGTTCCTGGCCCGCTTAGGGTAAGAAATCGCCATCTCGCGGCGGCCCCGGTAATAGAGATAACGTAAAATAGTTGAGTTCACATGACGTCATTGCAAGATTTCACATTGGCAAGCTTATCTCTCTTTTTGGTTTCACTTGGCGTTAAAATTTTATGCTTTTCCAGAAAGCTTTTATCCAAATAAAAAAATAAAAAAAAAGAACAAGTCTGCCTTGCTCAATAAAGTTTTACTTGGCAAATTTACACTTTCCGCCAAATTTACGTTAATTTATATTTTTAGCTGAGATAATTTAATACTATTTGAAAGAATCTTACCATACCACTATAATAAAAGTTCAATCCTGTAATCAAATACGATTCCTAATATTTGATTTGGGTTTTTTACAGCATATATTCCTGTAATGGTGAACTTCTAGCAAGTTTTCGTAAGAAATATGAACATCAAGATTTAACAAAATTACTAATTATAAAATTGTTGAAACACTTTCTAGACGAAAATGTTTCCAAAAAAGTTTCCATGCATTCTTCAAAGCAGTACATTTCGATTTGGAACCAAAAGATATTAAGTTATTAAATGAAAGAAAATTAAATGACATACAGCTACAAAAACGTTTAGAGATTTTACTAACCTACTGTTGCCAATAATCATTTATTTATAATTCGTCGTCAAATAAAAAATTGCAATGGTAATTCAAATTCGCGTCAAATTTCAAAAAATCATAATTAACACATAATTGAGTTCATTTATATAACTATACTAAACTTCAACGTACACTACGGGAAAAAAGTAGAAGGACAGTCATATTTTGTAATTTATGCATTGTATTCCGATCCTCCTGATATAAATTTCTTTTTTTATGTAGTTTGGCTATTTTTTCTTTTTTATAAATGAGTAAATTTTATCTACCGCCAGTAAAAATTAAGGAAAACAGTACTTAACGATTTTTGGTGTGTGAAAAAAGTAGAAGGACACGTGCTAAAATAATTTGTTTTGGAATATTGTAAACCTCAAAGGTAGGTGTTTCATTCTTTTTAACTGTTTTTGTTAAGAAAAACATACTATTTTATTGAAAATCCGTCGTTTTCATCTTTTTAGAATGCCTAGAGGAAAACCTTTAAGTGAGTTTGAAAAAGGCCAAATTTATGCATACAAAAACGATGGCAAAGGTGTGAGAGAGATTGCACGCCAGCTACGTATTAGTCTAAATACTGTTTCAAACTATATAAGAAATCCTAGTAGTCAGGGAACCAAAAAGAAGACTGGCAGACCTAAAAAACTGACGCAACGCGATCAAGGAAAAATCATTCGGGAACTAAAAAAAACGGATGGAAGTATTGCCAAAGCTCAAAATAATGCAGGCATCACACACGTTTCAAGAAGAACTGTCTACAATTACATAAAAAGGTCCGAAAATGTCGTATTCCGAAAAAGGAAGCACCATCTCAAATGGAATGAAAGGCACATTGAACACCGACTGCACTGGGCTAAAAACCACATGTCCTGGACGTCAGAATGGACCTCCGTTATATTTTCTGACTAGCTGAATACCCGTGCTGCGCTACGAAATTTTACCATTAGCATTTTAGCTATCAAAAGACATTCATGTATTCTACACTTCAGACGTTTGCTCCCTTTTCGATCCCGACAAATTGATTTATCAAAATAGGAACTTTCCTTTGTTGACATTTTAAACGAAATTTATAATTGTGAATAGTAAACTGGAATAGTTTATTGTGTTTATGTTTGCTCTTAGTTCTAAATTTCAAAGTAGTAGCTGTATTGGAATTAAGTTAATCATTAAGTTAATCCTCGTATAGTTTCAATGTTGCGTCGTCTTTTCATCCCTTAAAAATATCGATATTGGAATGACTTATTTTTTAACATTTGCAAAAAAATATCAGAAAAATGACTACATTGGAAGAGGAACATTCGGATATCCCTCGTTTGGAACATTTAACCCCTTTTCGACCCCTTAAAGTTGGTTAATCGAGAACAGAATAGCTTACTTTTTCTATGTTTAATCTTTTTTGACATTTGTACCAAATTTCCGAGTTGTGACCATATGGGAAGTGGTACATTCGAATATTCCTCGTTTGGAACGATTAACCCCTTTTCCACCCCTTGATCCACCGGAGATCGGAATAGTTTACTTTTTCTGCGTTTGTCTTTATTGATATTCACACCAGTTTTCAGAATTATGAAAATATGAGAAGTAGGACATTCGAATATATCGCTCGTTTGGAACGTTTAACCCCTTTTTGACCTCTTAAAGTGGGTTAATCGAGATCGGAATAGCTTACTTTTTCTATGTTTACCATTGTTGATATTTGTGCCGATTTTCAGGGTTGTGACTATGTGGGAAGTAGGATTTTCGAATGTCCCCCGTTTGGAACGTTTAACCCTATTTCGACCCCTTAAAGTGGGTTAATCGAGATCGGAATAGTTTACTTTTTCTATTTTTATCATTGTTGATATTTGTGCCGATTTTCAGAGTTGTGACTATGTGGGAAGTAGGATTTTCGAATGTCCCCCGTTTGGAACGTTTGACCCCTTTTCGACCCCTTAAAGTGTGTTAATCGAGATCGGAATAGTTTACTTTTTCTATTTTTACCATTGTTGATATTTGTGCCGATTTTCAGTGTTGTGACTATGTGGGAAGTAGGATTTTCGAATGTCCCCCGTTTGGAACGTTTAACCCCTTTTCGACCCCTTAAAGTGGGTTAATCGAGATCGGAATAGTTTACTTTTTCTATTTTTACCATTGTTGATATTTGTGCCGATTTTCAGAGTTGTGACTATGTGGGAAGTAGGATTTTCGAATGTCCCCCGTTTGGAACGTTTGACCCCTTTTCGACCCCTTAAAGTGTGTTAATCGAGATCGGAATAGTTTACTTTTTCTATTTTTACCATTGTTGATATTTGTGCCGATTTTCAGAGTTGTGACTATGTGGGAAGTAGGATTTTCGAATGTCCCCCGTTTGGAACGTTTGACCCCTTTTCGACCCCTTAAAGTGGGTTAATCGAGATCGGAATAGTTTACTTTTTCTATTTTTACCATTGTTGATATTTGTGCCGATTTTCAGAGTTGTGACTATGTGGGAAGTAGGATTTTCGAATGTCCCCCGTTTGGAACGTTGGACCCCTTTTCGACCCCTTAAAGTGTGTTAATCGAGATCGGAATAGTTTACTTTTTCTATGTTTACCATTGTTGATATTTGTGCCGATTTTCAGAGTTGTGACTATGTGGGAAGTGGGAGAATTAGTGATGAGTGAGTCAGTGAGTCAGTGAGTGAGTGAGTGAGTGAGGGCTTTGCCTTATATATATAGAGATGAGAAAAGATTTAATTTAGACTGTCCAGATGGCTACAAATACTATTGGCACTGTCTCGGTTCTGAAGAAAAGACTTATTCTACCCGACAGATGGGTGGAGGGAGTTTAATGGTTTGGTTGGCAGTCGGGTACGGAGGAAGAACAAGCCTAGTGTTCCTGAGTGGCAGGCAGAAATACACAGATCACATCCAAGTCTTGAATTCAGATCTCCTTCCCTACGGCGTTGAGCTAGGCGGAAATTACTGGATTTTTCAACAGGACGGAGCATCAATTCACACAGCTAATGGGGTTAAAAATTAGTTTGCAGCAAATAATGTTCGGGTTTTGCCATGGCCTGCTAAAAGCTCGGACCTCAACATTGTAGAGAACATATGGGTAATGATTGTTCGTAGCGTTTACGCGGAAGGTAAGTAGTTTGAATCTATAGTTGAGCTTCGGAGAACTTTGAATTATGTGTGGGACAATTTCTGCCAAACAGAAATTCAAACTTTATATGATTCGATGCCAAATTGAATTTTTGAAGTAATCAAAGCCAATAGTGGAAGAATTCCCTATTAATAAGACTTTTATTTGCATTATTTAGAAGTGTCCTTCTACTTTTTTCACAGAGTATGATGAAGTCAAAACTGATTTATTGCTGTACTTGACCTGTATTTTTTTTGCTTCAATTTTCAGATACAGTTATCTGTTTGTAATTAGTAATTTAAAGTGTTACTCATTAAATTGTTATGGAAAAAAATCAGTGTTTTTTATTTATAAAAAAAAATCATGTGTCCTTCTACTTTTTTCACGCAGTGTAACTTGACATCACTAGACGTTAGATCATCACATCCCTACTAACCATCTTTGTCACAGTTACGTCACTGCAACGAAGTTTTTCGTCGCAAAGATCACGGTCACAATGTGACTTGCATGGGATATCGCAGCGATGTCGCAAAAGTTCACGTCACTTTCGACTTCCATGTGATATCGCAGCGACATCACACTGTGACGAAGTCGTGATGTTACTTTGTGATATGGCAGCGACATCCAGTGATATCCCAAAATAATTTTATATAATGAAAATCACAAATAAGTCATTTTGTGACATGTATGTGATATAAGACGTAATTTTGCGATATCACAGGGATACACAGGGATATCACATTTTAACATTTATGCTATTTTTGTGGTATCAGTGTGATCTCTATGTGATTTTGGGGACATCTATGTGATTTTATCAACGAATCTCACGTCACTGCTATATCACATTGTGATCAGTATGCGATCTTAGTGACTTTGGCGACATCTATGTGATTTATGCGATTTTAGCAACGAAAGCTTTGTCGCTGCGATGTCACATTGTGATCTGTATGTGATCTTAGTGACTTTGGCGACATCCATGTGATTTATGCGATTTTCGTAACGAAAACTTTGTCACTGCGATATCACATTGTGATCTGTATGTGATCTTAGTGATTTTGGCGACATCCATGTGATTTATGCGATTTTCGCAACGAAAGCTTTGTCACTGCGATATCACACTGTGATCTGTATGTGATCTTAGTGATTTTGGCGACATCCATGTGATTTATGCGATTTTCGCAACGAAAACTTTGTCACTGCGATATCACATTGTGATCTGTATGTGATCTTAGTGACTTTGGCGACATCCATGTGATTTATGCGATTTTCGCAACGAAAACTTTGTCACTGCGATATCACATTGTGATCTGTATGTGATCTTAGTGACTTTGGCGACATCCATGTGATTTATGCGATTTTCGCAACGAAAACTTTGTCACTGCGATATCACATTGTGATCTGTATGTGATCTTAGTGATTTTGGCGACATCCATGTGATTTATGCGATTTTCGCAACGAAAGCTTTGTCACTGCGATATCACATTGTGATCTGTATGTGATCTTAGTGATTTTGGCGACATCCATGTGATTTATGCGATTTTCGCAACGAAAGCTTTGTCACTGCGATATCACATTGTGATCTGTATGTGATCTTAGTGATTTTGACGACATTTACATTACCCATTTACATTTCCACCAGCATTCAATTGAAATTGCCAAATTATGAAAATTGTGGAATTCAGCTTTAGTTTGTCGGGAAAACTGCAGATATTGAAAGAACATTTTCTATTGTTAGTAAAATTTGGAATTCTGAGAAGGCACAACTTTCTGCAATTACTCTGAAATCTTTGTTAATAACTAAAATTAACTTGTCATATTTCTGCAGAGTTTCTGGATTATAGCCTCAAAAAAATATATTAAGTATGGTTGAAAGCTAATAAAAAAGTTAAATAAACCTATGAATTACAATGTATATTGTATATCTTCCGAAAAAACCGCAAACATTGAAGATTTTAGAATTGTGTGTTCCGAACTCCATAAATAAATACGTAAAAAAAATTATCCCTTTCCCATAGCAGAGACATGTCCTGATTTTTTAATCAGAAAAATCTGATCGTATTAGATATGACTCGTGTCTTTTAAACTATATATATATATTGATGATATTTATTTCCCATCTCTTTATTACTTTAAAATTTTGCATTTTCCCCTATTTAGTCCCCCAGTTATAACTAGATGGCGCCACTAGAGGCATGATCTCCTGAATTACTTCAGAAGTTAATTAGTTTTCGTTTTTATTCGCAACTAGCTGAATAGTACCCGTGCTTCGCTGCGAAATTGTGCTATGTGCAATATTTTAGTTAGAGTTGCGTTGCCGACCGAGATCCGTAATTGGTGTATAGGTTCCAACTTTTGACGCTTTGTTCGCAGGATGATTCATTGATACCCAAAACCAAGCTGGCTTTGCTCTCTGAAAAGTTCATTGACACATAAGCACAGGCTTACTTCACACGTTGAAAGGTTCATTGCTATGCAAGCATAAGCTCGCTTCATTCCCTAAAAAGTTATTGCTACGTAAACCCTTAATATTAGAAGCCCCTACCCTGTCAAGAAGCAAAAAAAAAAAAAAAAAAATCCCTGGTAATACAATAATATAACACCCATTTGAGAATATTTTAACACTTATTTGTAAAAAACAAAATTAGAAGGCCATAACTATGTTGAAATTTTCAAAGCTCTAGGCCTATTAGAAGAAATTCTATTTTTCAAAAGACCAATTAAAAGGCAAAAACTACTTATGTTACAAATTTCAGAACTATAGCCAATTAGAAATCGTTTAGTAAAATATTTGTTAATTACAAAAATTAATTAAAAAAAAGCTAATCAAAATTTTAAATTATGTTTGTCAAAAGTCTAATTAGAAGGCCAAAACTAATTATGTTGAAAATTTCAGAGCTGTAGTCCTATTAAAAATCGTTTTATGAAATATTTGTTAATTAATTAAAAAAATTAATTTAAAAAAAAAGAAATCAAAATTTTAAAATTCTGTTTAGCAAAAATCCAATTAGAAGGCCGAAACTATACTTATCTAGAAAATTTCAGAGATGTAGCTTTATTAGAAATCGTTTAGTTATAATATTTGTTAATTAATAAAAAAAAAATTAAAAGAAAAATTATCCCAGAAACCTTATATATATATATATATATATATATATATATATATATTTTGCATGCAACATTAGCTAGGGGCTCACCATAAGGTCGTTCTTGAAGGGGGGGAAAGAAATTTTCACTATTGGAGTCTACCCAGAGGGGTGTTCCTTGGCCATTGTAAGGTACTGGTAGTAGTACAATACAGTCGTCCATCCTTGAAGACAGTCATTCACGCCCCTCACAGGTGTGGAAGATTTGGAATTTCAAGATTGTGTGGTAGAAATAGAAAATGTACATATATTAGTAGCCTACTTTTTGTTGGAAATCTAATGACGCAATTAAAATTTAGGATGCTAATAAAAAATGAGATATAAAATAAAAATTTTGCACACTTTCAATATAAATGTTAAAATTTAATCTGTTTTTCATTTCTATTCAGATTTCCAAAATATAAAAATACACCTTAAAAATGTTTCTCAATGCGGTATGAAATATTTGAAATCAGAATGACATTTTTAGTGTGCTTTTAACTATTTTCTTTTTGCTTGTATGCAATTAGTTTTAACTATTTGTATAAATCTTAGTTTGTTTCAATAGTGAACGATCGTATAAAACATTTTATCATTATTGGATAATTGATTGGATTGCTGTGTAATTATTATGTTCTCTTAAATATTCTAAATAGTACTTAACCATTATGTCACAATAGTTGAAAATTATTGCATTTTTTATATAAACATAAACTATTTTCTAAAGTAAGAAACTGCAATATTTTACTATAAATTCAAAATGCTCCAATACAGAACAACGTACAAGAATAAGGTATAACGATTCAATACTTTGGACAAGAGAGGTAAAAGGTGAAACGTTTATTTCCTTTTTTTATTCAAAAATATGTTATAGAAACTGTACCTATTGCTTGTAATGAATTTCAAATACATATATGCGAAGAACTATAAAAGCCTGCCATTTATATATATAAAAAAAGTAAAGCAATTGTACAAAAGCGTGAAAGGATATATATTGATTTATTTTAAAAACTGCTTATTAATGTTATATTTATTACTTTTGTTTTTATAGTGAATATACCAATTATTGTTTATTACTTTAAAAAAAAATTTCAACATCCTCACCACTAAAATTCGCGTAAAAATTTACAGAAGACGTAATCAACCAAATTGTAAAATAAAACAGTTATTTTGCAACAGTTACTGACTGTTTTTATTCACAATATGTTTATGACATGTGAACTGAAATAAAAAAAGATTCGCGTACACTTCTCATCTTCCTTACCTTCTTTTTTAAAACTACGTCATTTTAGCCCCTGTATTACACTGTGGAGATAACTTTCTTCAAGGGCCTATGTCTTTCAATTTCTTCAGATCATGTTTCAGAAATTTACACCTCCTCTTATCGGGAATTTCACCAACTAAACAATATTTGTGTTGCTACATATCGTCAAAATTGAAGACATTTTTTTATTTTTATATATTTTTTTAATAAAAGGATGAAAACTCATACGATAAATTATATTATTGTACTTTTCGTCTGTATTATTTTAATTTCACACCTTTCATACTATAATTCTTCAGATTATAGAAAATTTATCTATCTGTCTTTAGTAAATAAAAGTAATAATACAACATAAGTGTAAAATATAATATACCAAATTTATATCCCACATTTCTATTTCATAACCTGTAAATTGATAACAATTGGTCATATGACTATCGACACGCAATAAAGGGAATTTTGATTTTAAAAATTTTGTTTAAAATAAACACTTTTAAAATAATTTGATTCTACAAAAATTTAAATTAAAAGTTGAAAAATATTAAAAAGAGTTTTACGACAAATTTTAACAGATTTATGGAATCAGAATATTAAATGCTCTTAAAATTCACTAAAGTTAACTTAAAGTTAAGTTTTTATTTATGGTTTGGATACTTTAAACATTTGCAAAATAATTTAGTAAAAAAATATCAAGACTTCATAGAGCCAAAAGAATAAACATTCAGCAAAGGAAATCGTAGAAATGCAGTTAGCGAAAACCCGCCTAGCAGGTAAAAGTCACTTATCATTTACTAAATTGCCCCCCTGTCAAGCAGCTTCAAAATACCCCTTTGTGTCCCAACTGAATGGGCTGGCCATGTGTGCTGTCGAAATTTCTTCCTCTCACCCCAATTCCGAAATTGTCACATGCCCCCTTCCTCTCACAGGAGCCCATGTGAAAAGGTTAAATTAACAACTTACACAAGCAGCCGGTAATCGGGTAATTACCTGCAAAAATTACCGTATTTTAAAGTTTGGCTGGTATTTTGGAAGATAATTTGAAAATGAGGGTATTTGAGGATTTTTTTTAAAAAAATGGTGTATTTTTTATTTATTTATTTTATTTTATTACGGAAGAAGTATTTCTTTGGATAATCTGATAATGTGAAGCTTGTGTTGAAGAGACAAGAGTCTTTACAAAACCAGCAGGCGATGAAATACGAGATCAATTCAAGAGACGCGAACAAATAATAAGATCGATTGGCGGGATAACTAATTGAAATGGTTATAGAGGGTCGCTTTAGGTCAGTTTGGCCTCTGGCCTCCAGTTCCTCCTTTTTTTTTTGTCTCGCAAGCAAAATTCAATGAACCAAAGAACCAAGATTGCACATCTGTTCCGTTTGTTAAAAGACTGGTCGCGTTGTCGGGTGAAGGAGAGGGGGGGGGGGGGATGAAAAGTTTAGTATCTTTCCCTTGATCCAATCTTGACAGAAACCGATTCTATTTTCTCACATGATTTGTTAGGTTCGGCTTTTTTCTTTTCCATTTTTATCTATTAATTGGGTTAACGTTCCAAATAATATTGAAAAATATTCTTAGATATTCTTTGGTTATTTACTAATGCTTTTCATTTAAAACTTAACAAAATGAATAATAAATAACTGCAAATAATGATTTATTTTCAATTTGATTTTGTTCAATAAAGGAAGCAGTACAAATGGAAGAAATACTACCAATCTGTTTGGTTGGTTTATACGCTCAATGACCTATTTTTATGCACAATGACGGCTAATTACGACGGGACCTACAGCTTAACGTGGATTCCGAACCACAACGAACATCCCTGCTTAATCCGGGATTCGGATCCAGCACCTTTTGGCATGTGTGACCAGAGAACTAACCACACAGCCATCAGATGGGCACCAACCAATCTGGAAATGATGTTGAAAATGGTAGATAAATATAAAAATAATACAACTTTAACCGCAAGATTATTATTTCTAAAAATAGTTAATTAACTTGAGAGAGCCATGAAAAACACATATTGACAATTAAAATACTTTATTTTGATTTGGAAGCAAACATTATTTCCTTTTATTATTTCAGTAACGATTAAGAAGCATGATGCAATCGAATAATTTATTTACTATATTTGTAATTTTTTTCTAATTCCTATCATGCTCACATATCACATATATTCACCGAATTCTGTTTCACATTAAATAGTTAAAAAAAAAAAAAAAAAAAAAAAAAAAAACGAAAACTATGTAAGTCTGTTATTGTATAAACTTACAGAGCCAGCAGAAGACAAATTAAAAGTAACAAATATTTTAATAAAATAACATAACGATACGTATGTTATATTTTAACCTTCCAGTCAATAAAAATGTGTAATATATATATATATATATATATATATATATATATATATATATATATATAAATTTAAAAAAAAAATTAAATCATTTTCACTACTTAAATTCATTCAGAAAACAGAGCATTGTAAAAAAAAGTATGATAAACCGTTTCAAACGAAAGCGTCTAAAAGCCCTGGTTTCCTAGGAAAGCGTCCCGTGATCCAGCGTTCACTTGAAAACGGGGAGTGACGTCACGAACCGGTCAGATTTTCGACAGAACGTGTCGTTGATCATTTGCTGCCACTCTTTCTGTGGGTCCTTTCAAGGTCAGATTCTGAAAACTCTGATGGGGATTTCATTGTTCATTCTTGTCCCTTGTTCCTTCATTCTCCGCCCCTCGTCAAGAAAAGTATGTTTGAGAACACATGACCGGCAACGTACGAAATGCCGATCTACCTTATATAATGACCGACATTTTTAGCAAAGTATGAAAAAGAGCCATGATAAAACTTTGAAGAAAAAAAAAAATGTTCTTCCTCAACAATACATTTGTAATTTTGAAAAAATAATGAAAAACAGCCCTTGAAAAAGCTTTTATTTAAAATACTTAAAAAGAATTTAAGTAATAAAAAAAAAAAAAATTATGAATTTTATTAATGAAACAAAATAAAATATGAACCTTTTTGTTGTACCAAGAAAGTTGATAATTTACTTAATTTCAATTTCACTTAACTTTATTTCTTATAAAAAGTAAAATCGTTATTTATATGAACTATACAAAAAATTGGTGATGTATTTTATACTTGGTCGGTTTGTCATTTGGCATTCTTTAGAATGCCTGAGCAATGCGTGAAATGTTTAATCGTTTTATACTTTGCCGGCTAATTTTTGGAATAATTTAAAATGCCTAGGTGCAGGTATTCTATAGAATGCCGGATTTAATACATTATTGCCGGTAACAATTTATAAAACATAGAAAATAATGTAGGAATTGAAATGCAAATCGTCAAAGAATTCCCTTTGAATTTGATCGTTCGGTTATTGGTCAATCTAAACAACACAATTATAAAACTGAAACAAAATTATTGATGCGACAAATTTATTTTGGTATTGCGGATTTAATACTTGATTGATTGTTAAAGAGTTTTTAATAATAATAGAATGCAAACTACTTTATAGTATTCAGCAAAATTTAATTCTTACTTTTTGCAAGGACAAAATAAAGGATACCATATTTATTTTAAATTTTCTTAATTCAGTTAATGTTTGTATGCTTTTCGAGAGCAGATAATAATAATTTTTTTATATATATATATATTTTGGTTTTAATAATTTCAATTGCAACAATTCATAGTGATCGTTTAATTGTGCCAGTATTAAATTCCGGGTAAAAGTTGAACGGTCAGAATCTCATTGACTTGAGCGTTCACCATTTTGTGCATAAAATGGTAGATTGCGAATGTGCCATGATTATAGAGGAAAATACATTCCATGCACAGATGTAAACAGAGGCGATATTAGATGTTATTCTGGTTCATGAGAAATTAGAATTTTGCTATAAAAGAATCAAATGTCATAGTTGTTCGTTTTATACGATTTTACAATTGGTAAAATTCACGAAGTTATTTTAATTTGGGCTATAAACCAAATTCCATGTTACTTTTATCCGAATTGTCAAACCATTACAAAAATTTAAAATCAAATTTCCGATTTTGAATAATATAATCAATATTGGCCGGATGCCTTTCAGTAAGTTATTTCAAGAAAAAACTCACCATTCTTTACTATAATTACAGTAAAAGTTAACTATTAATTTATTTGGATTCCGGATATCCAAACTGCATGTATTCCGGAAATGAATTTCTTTTCAAAGCAATAAAAATATTTGTTGAAATAAATTTGTTGAATATTGGAATGAATGATAAAAATTATCATCTTATCGGAATTTCGAACAAATCATTATAAAATTTTAGTCAGATTTTCGATTTTGAATTAATCAGTTTTTCAATGTGGAAGATGTAATTTCGATTGTAAAGTTACGTTTCATTAATATAGACTATAATTATAATAAAAACTAGGCGTGTTGAACATCGCACAACTCTCAATTACCCTATAATACTGATGTGGATTTGTGTCATTTACGGTTTTTATATTTTCATCATTCATTTAGCAAAAATGGCCAGTTAGGTGATATTTTTTGCGATAATTCTTGCATGGGTCTTTAAAAAAAAAAAATTCGCCAAAATGATGATTTAGGCAATTTACTTTTCTATAATTCGTATATTATCGTTTCCCATAAGTGAAACTGAGGAGAGAAGAAAAAACAATCGTTGATGAGGTATGCTCAAGGAAAGAGAACTCTGTGTTAAAGGCATACATTCTTCAATTTTTTAAGCCATTCAAACATTTTTACGGGAATTTCGGAGGTGGGGATGATTAGAACACCTCAAGAGGAATTATCACAGCAATTTTGAACAAAATCGTTTGAGACGTTTTTTAGCAATTACTGAAAAATACTATTTTTTCAATGGCAACTACCTTATTTGCATGCGCGGTTTTGACGAAAACCCTAATGGTAGATCCCTGTGCCATCATCAACTTCCACACCAAATTTGAATATCGTAAGTCAAATTGTTCGGGAGTTATGCTGACCACAGACACACAGACACATTTTTTCTAGATAACAGTTTTGAATTCAGGATAATCCAAATCATAGAGAAATGCAAAAAAAAAAAAAAAAAAAGCCCACATTTTTTTTACTGAATACTATACTTTCATTACCCTATGTATACAAATGGGTAATTGAAAGTAATAAGTAATAGATTTACAAGGATTCCAGACAAATAAATTGCATTGTATACCGAAAACGAATATATTTTTAATGCAATAAACGATGCATATATGACATATCTTTTGGATATCAGAATTCTGTATAAACTTGACTTTTGAAAAATATATCCTGAATGTTATGGATAGATAATAAAATATCTATTACCCCCCCCCCCCATATTTATACAATTAAGCAAACAAAATTTATTAAAATAACATGTTTAGATTTGAGTGTTTTCTGGACATATGATGCTGATGTAAACTGATCACACAATTTATATGAATATGAAAAACACTACTTGCAAAAATGTATATCATTCGGATAAAGAGTCCTTGCTACTTGCCAAATTACAAATACACTAAAATCCATCATAAGTCAGCTTAAACTTTAACAAATACGTCCATGATTAGTTTAAGCAAATGAATAACATGATCAGTAAGATTGATGATATCGAATAAATCAGCAGAATATATGGAAATTATGATTTAAATACCTTTATTGAATATTATGTCAAGTCAGAAGTCACAAAAAAACACAATAGACAGGTTTTAATTAAAGATTCGCTTATTTTTTTAGACTTGATAATCTAATGCTTGATAATCTAAAACTTGAATAGTTTATAATAGTTTTTTCTTAATAATCTAAAACTTGATAATCTTAGCTAAAATAATCTAATGAGAATATTTTTTTTAACTCCTAAAAATGAAAAAAAAATAAAAAATAAATAAATATATAGGAATCATTTTGGCATATTCTGTAAAAATCTGCGGCCCACAAAAAACTGGAACATAACTTATACCACTCATCTCTAAAAGTTAATGGCAAACGCTGCTCTAGAATATTTATAAGCATATAGTGTTGTAATCAGAAAATAAATTCATTGTGTGTGCTTATATGTAACTTAGGAAATTTGTAAGCTGAGCATATTTATATTTAATAATGCACGTGAATGCATTTGATTGAAACGAGTTTTTCAATTCGTTATATAACTCAGCATGTCAATAAAAAAATAACACATAATTAAAAAGGAAAGGAAAGTACGTGAAATCAAAAATTTGGAAACTAATTAAGAAGTAAAATTTTTCATTTCATGACAAAAGAAATTTTTGAAGCACATGGTATCAAAACCCAACTAATGAAAAGTACAGATTTAAAAACATATTCAAATTTGAAACCAATCAAAAATATCCATTTTATTTATACGTTGTATAAGCAATTGACTATGACGTAACCATACATAAATTGTATTAGTTTTAGATATATGCAGTGGCAATACTCTAGTTGACAAAACGTTGTTGCTCCAAAACTCAGCTCAAAAAGCATGGTGATCGGTCTCCCGGGAAGCATAATCAAGCAAAACCACCACCAAATCAAATCAAAGCATGGTAATCAGTGTTTTTTTATTTTTTATTATTATTATTTAACTTAAAATTATTTTTAGTCAATTAAACTTTTCTTTATCAGAAATGTGTTCTCAAACTGAGTTAATTACAGTGGGTAAAAAAAGTCTCCGTACGATAGCCAAAGTTGCAAATAAATTAGCATTATTTCTAATCTTTAGCTTCATATCTTTAGTAACTATTGAAATATGTTTAATTTGACTCTTTAAAATAAGTTAATAATAAATGTCTGTTTTTACAAAACGCAGCAAGTATTTAAATTGAAATATTTAGGAGATATTGCTAAGTGCCATGCAAAAAAAGTTTCCGTATGCAATATGAAAATGAATTCTGATGTCTTCCATAACAGATTTGCAATAAATTTTCCAAGCTGAAGTGTACGCAAGTGTTATGAAGACATGATAGCAGCAATTGTTTAATTTTAGCTTGTAGCTGATTGTCTTAAAATAGAGTTCCTAAATCCATTTGTGAGTTGGTAATTCAGTTATGGGTCTATTCCTAGTTGACGTTAAAATATCGCCAAGCCGATTTGGCGCTGTTTTGTAGGCGATACAGTTCTAAATTTGGCAACCTCATTTTTTTTATTGACGTGCTTTGGCTTCAACCTTTCTATACCACAAATCATAGAGCTGGTTCGTTTCTCAATTTTTCATATTGGAATTCCGAATTGGCGACATTCTGGCTTTGTCGCCAACTTTTCAAAAGTGCGCCAACCCATAAATGTGAACTAGGAATTTACCCAGTTATGAAATGATGGATTATCTATGAAAAAAATTGGTGAAATCTTTAATATATATTATTGAAAGGCACTGTGAGCTTCAAACTTTTGAGGATAGGGTTTGATCCAGAAGATCTTCAAAGCTAAAACGCTTTCATAAAAGAAATATCCTATTGCAAGGTTCAATTTAATCCGCGAATAAGTGCACCTCAAGTCGCACTTGGCTTAAGAATTAACAAAAGCATGGAAGACAATTTCCCAAGTGACAATTTCTGTGCACTGGTTAAGACATTTTGTGTTAGAATTTCAAGATACACATATTTATGCTTGTTTCCTTCTACATAACGTAAATTGCGACACACCAACAGCTCTCGTACACCCTCATACTATAACACCTCCTCCACTGTGTTTGACAGTTCCACATAAATTCTAAATTAACATTTGTTGGTTTGGTTTTATCCAGACCATAACTCGATTATCTGACCCTTGGATATTAAATTTTAATTCATCATTAAAAAGAACTGATTCACAGAAAGATAACTGATAACTTACATGCTTTTTTGCAAACTCAAGGCATTTTTTTCTGTTACAGGTACTTGTTTAAGGATTCTTACGGGCTGCAAGTTCATTCAGACCCGCTATTTTAATAATATTTCTCACCGTTTGAGATGTCCCTTCAATATTTTTATAAATTTTTAAGCCATGTGCGACTTAAGCAATATCTCCCAAGTATTTCAATTTAAATACTTGCTGCGTTTTGTAAAAACAGACATTTATTTTAAACTTATTTTAAAGAACCAAATTAAACATAATTTCAGTAGTTACTGAAGATATGAAGCAAAAGAGTAGAAATTTTGCTAATTTATTTGTAACTTTGGCTTCCGTACTGAGACTTTTTTTACCCACAGTATATGTCTACAATCAAATAAATCTGGTGACTAAGCACAGAACATAAACTTAAGCATTTAAATATTTATGAAAAGTAAACTAAAAATAAGATAATAAACAAAATACTATATGCAGTTACAAATTTCAAACTTTTGATTCAATGTGTTAAAAATCATGCGGTAATACACAGTTGAGGGGTGTGGCTGGATAATAAAGGTTTAAGCCTCTTAAAACTGATTTTTAGATGGCTTAGTTTGGTAGATGTATGAGAATTTGTCTTCATTAAGACTAACGTTAAGTGCCCGGCCAATAAACTAGTGATTATTCTTTCCAATATGCAGCATACCACTTTCCTGAGGTAATATTCATCATGTGACAATAACTTTATTTTTTACTTGTTGTACAATATCACTCTCCATTTTCTTTGATGTATAGACAACTTTACCTTGAGGGTAATTAAAAGTCACTAAGCAGTTTATGGTTTATGAAGAAACTGATACGACACAATGCACTCTCCGTATTAGTGGAATTGGTTGCGCATCACAGATCTTATCCAAAACTCCGCTAAATTCCAGATCTTATCCAATTCCTCAAGGCATTTTCTACTTTTTCTTTGTAAAAAAAATTACATTAGTTTTTGTATTTTTGGCAAATTCCGCCGATATAATATATTTAACAAAGGTATTTGCATCCGTAAAAACATCATAATTCATAAACTATCTATCATCTACTACTCCCTTCCCTCAAGAGGCCACAAAACAATGCCAGTTTATAGGTTGCCCTGCTCCATCAGGAAATTTGTTGATGAAAAATTTTGTATGCTTTCTTGGTATGTCTCCTCAATTAATAGGAAGTTACAAAAATGCTCTGCTATTTATCATGATGGATAGAATAAAGCACAATAGCATAGCAAAGTACCTTTTCTAAGTAGCATATACAAGCTGTATATAATATAACCTGGTTTTGTTACAAGTGGGTACTTTAAACCTCATCTTGTTGAATTATAGAAAACTTATTGCTAAAATCAATTTTTGATTAGTATCTTTTTGCAACATATTGAAATAGCTTGATTGTTTTTTTTTTACATTGTGATGCCATAAAAAATATGGTAATTGTTTTTTGAGGTTGTACATTATTATGTCTTACGTGTCTTCTTATTAAACAAGGCATAATTTTACCTCTTCTTCTGTTATCCGATAAGCATACTGCAGCTTAGTCAAGACATCATCTCTAGTTTAATTCAAACATATATCTTATTTCCTTTTTGAATGTATCTTAGCAATCATCGTATTTTGGTAAAAGTGCCTTGCTGATATCCGAGCTACATGTGAAGCTGTGATGACCGATGATGAAAATTCACTATTCAAAATGTTTCATCTCGTGTTAATGATCATCAATTCAAAATGTATAACTTTTTCTAAACTTTAGGTTCAGATCTACTTTAGTGTAATATTACTCTTAAGTAAGGTTATTTGTAAAACCTGTGATATAAAATATCTATAGTTTTGTGTTTAATAGCATTCTTTCCTGGTTTCATATGGTTGTTATGATGCTGGTACCACATTTTATCATATAAATGATCTGTTATCCAAAAAATCAGTCACCTAATTTTTACTATTTTGTAGTCAATAGGTCCTTGCCATATTTGAGAGAAAGTTTCTCAAAAGCACCTTTGGGGAGAATTTAGTTGATGGTTCATGGAGAAGTATCTGACATGGGACAAGAACCTGCTAAACCAGATGGATAAAGCAAGAACAATGAAAAGACAACATGGAGCTGAAGACGATTATAATAGTCAACAGGTAAATTACTCTTTTGATAGCAAAACTAGTTTTCTGGCTAAAATTTTTTAAATGAAAAATGCCATTATTGTTCATGTAGTTTTACTCATTTTATAATTTTTGTGCAGGAAAAGTGTGCATAAAAAACATTCTTTTCATAATAGTCGAATAGAATTTATAGAATAGAGACTACCTGGTCTCTATTCTATAAATTCACATGTCTATAAAATCTATATATCTAAAAGTCTATAAAATCACTAAACTCTCGACTAAAACTCTAGACAATTTCAATTTGCTTATGATTCTTAAATATATTTGAATCATTAACTTCAATTCCATTGACTATCCATGCACAATATTAATTTTTAACTAAAAATATTTCAATTTAAATTCTTTATTGTTTTGAAATTACTATATGTATTTATGTATGTATATATATCCCAAGCAACGCAACCATGTTGTTTCAATGTGGTGTCAACGTTCAATACCAACATGCACAATGTTGTTTCAACGTGGAACTGCAACGTTGTTTTCAAGCGGAAGTGTTCACTTAAAGGAGCGTGGATACAATGTTGAGTGCCAACGTTGTTTCTACGTAGATATATCACACTGCTTCCACATGCTAGCTATTGCCCACGTGGTTTCAATGTTGAATGTCAATATTGGTTCAACGTGGATTTGTCACATTGTTTCCACATGAGTGTTCATTTTTGCCCATGTGGTTTCCACGTTGAATGTCAATGTTGTTTCAACATGGATCACATCAGTAAAAATAGATTTGAAATGAGAAAAATTATTACGATGATCATAAAAGATACTTTTAAAAACAGTATCAGGGGTTTCAGACTTTTTAAAATTTGAGAAAGGGTTAAAAATTGTAGTTTCATGATGATGCCAAGGTGAAATGGGGAAAGTTGGAGGAATAACTCTAAGGTTTTCCACCTGATGGAATGAGAGAATGTTTTTAACTCTCAATGAAAAAGATGGTCGTGCATGTTTTTAAGTAGCTCTCTTCTTAGTTCGAATGAATAAGCACTTTTTGGTGTTAAATATAGGTTTTCTGCAGATCGTAAGAATTCTAGTGTTCAATCATGTGTTGAAATAATCCGATGCAAAGGTGAAATTTGCACTCCAAAATTGTTATTTGCGTTCTGTCTGTTTACAATTTTAAAAATGTGGTAATCATAATTTTCAGTGTTTTTTTTAGTAATATACAGTCAATAATTAATTCTTTTCTTTTTAATAGGCATTCCAGATGAATGTTTGGAGTGCAAAGTTTACACTTGGACAAATAATTTTTAATTCCACCCCTTAAATTGTAAGTACTGAATACTAGGCATTTTTTTCTATGCTATAAAAACAAATTTTGTGTAAAAGTCCCTTTTTTTTTTTACAAGTACCTTTTTTTCAAACTTTTGGTCCCTTAGTCCCTTTTTTTGAAGTTCCAAGTTGCTAAACACCCTGAAAGTTGCACCCTGATGAAATTCCAAATTTCTGCCGTTTTTCATTTTATTTTGTTTGTATATCTAAATATATATATACCTAAAAATATTTATGTAATCCATGAAGCAAGAACAGTGTTACATAGATGGTTAAGTATGGCTGCTGTCAACATTTTGCAATACTAATTGAACATAACAGCATTAATTTCTTTCAAATTTCAAGAAATTGTAGTCTTCAGATAAATCTTCTATAAAATGTAATTGATTTAGAAGAAATACAATAATGCCACTAAGGAAAAAGTTAAGTCTGAGGATGTTTTTTTTTTTTAGCTTTTGAATTCTCTAATTGGACCATATATGTTATGCGTGTGTTATTGTCAATGTATGAAAGTGAAATTAGTTTTTCTATATAAGGACTGAAGTACTTTAAGCAAAGTTTGAAACAACATATCGTAGAGGTTAAATTGTGAAATAATTAGTTATAACAGTTGTCTAGTTATTCTGTGATATAACTAGTTTTTGTATAAAATTTCTAATGATAGACAATTAGATAGTAAAATAAAAGCACTCTATAATTTTTTATTTTATCTTTTGTTGCAAAACTCTAAAAGTAACAAAAAGTATAGCAGGCATCTTCTTCGAACAGTCGTTTGAAGCCCCTCAAATTGCCTTATTTTTTTAAAATCACTTACTGTTGCCAAATTTATTGCTTTTAATAATAGTGTTCTTAAATATCAATTTTGGGGAATTAGAGGTCCCAAATGGTTGTTGGACGTAACAACTTTCAGTAACAAGTCAATTTTTTAGCAATAATTAAAAATGGAATTTTTTTTTTTTCACTAATTAGGAAGTATTAGTCTGATAAAACCTCTGTTATCAGAGTGAGTCATAGATAAACATAAATATCAGCGTTAGGTATTGTATTCTTTTACTAAGATATGTATTGAACCTTGATTTGAAAGACAGAACTTGGCATGGCTCGGATATCTGGTCGTCTAGTGATAAATTGTATCTTATGAATCCATTATTCAATTCAATGGAACTTTTTTAATATATAAGTTATATTTTTTAAGAAATAATGGAGGGAAATGTTTAAAATTAAAAACTGTTTTAAAACAATTTTTTTTTTTTTTTTTTGTAGTTTTAAGTCTCACAATTGAAAAGAGGATCATTTCCAGATCGAGTTAACATATTTCCTACTGCATATTCATTGAAAGCCAAAAACAATAAATTATTTGTCAAACAGATAGCAATATGTGCAATTGTAAATAAACTATTTGTCAGAAGCAGAGGTGTTTTAGCTTTTTAATTGGTATACCATTTATCAGTTTTAGTTTTACAAAGGTAAGGGGGAAAATATTAAAAAAAAAAAAAAAATCAGAAAATAGTAAGTCATAATATTCCAAATTAATTTTTTAGCAATTAATGGATTACAGTGATGGAAGCTGTAAATAATCACTTGTAACAATATCAAAATTGAGTGTAATTATCAATTATTTATGTTGGCATTACACATTTTAATTACTATTATAACCTTGTTATGAATACTTAAAGTTGGCACAGAATTTCTGTTTTTATTTTTATTAACTAGCATCTTGTGCTATAATTGCATTAGATTTTTAAAATTGTATTGTGAGTGGCAATTTTAAAAATGGTGTATTTTAAACTAAAATTTAAGAATAACCTATTTTTTATTTTCTAGGTCCAAAGCCTACACCTAATGCTCTGAAACACGAAGAAAGAATAGGCTACATTGAAGGAAGTGGCTTAATTCCTGGCAGTCAGATGGACAGATACCTTGCTGAAAAGAAAAGCATTCTGCAATATTTAGTGTAACAAAGAATATGTTTGCTTTGTGTTCAATAAAATAAACTTATTACCTTTTTATGTTTTTACTCTTATTTTAATTGCATATTTCCATTTTTGCTTGATTTGTTCAACCTGTTTTTAGTTTTGTATTTTTCTTTTATGCTAAACTTATAAAGGAGAAGATTTGCACAAAATGGCAAAACAACATTGTAATCTGTTTAAAAGAAAAATTGAGATGTATGAGATACATTACATTGTGCTTTAATAGATTTAGTCATGTTTTGTCTTATTTTTAAGGTATATATTTAGCTGAGAAATCTATTGGAATGGATAAATTCTCTTGGTTAAAGGCTAATTAGGTAGTTAACTGTTTCATTGGTTTTTAATATAGGAGACTAGTTTTTACTTCCCAAAGTCTTGTTGAAGACGAAGAAATATTTTCTAATGCTATGATTCTTTAATTTATTATACCATTAAGTTCATGTATATTAAGTTTAGAAAAGTTCATACTTTTAGAAAATATTCAAATATTTTCTAATACTATGATTATACCATTAAGGCCAGTCATTAAAGTAATGACTGGCCTTGATAGTATAAATTATATTACCATAGTATTAGAAAATATTTGACGTAAAGAAAAGATACTGAGCCTCTTCATAGTGAGAGTAGGTACTTGAAGCAGATATAGGTAGTTGATAAAAAAAATTAATTGTGAATTTTTTGTATAATTATGTTGCAGGAACAAGGCTTTTGTTGTGAAAATCACATAGATGTCGCCAAAATCACTAAGATCACAATGTGACATCGCAGTGACAAAGCTTTTGTTGCGAAAATCGCATAAATCACACGGATGTCGCCAAAATCACTAAGATCACATTTAGGTCACAAAGCCATATCGCAGCGACAAAGCTTTCGTTGCGAAAATCGCATAAATCACATGGATGTCGCCAAAATCACTAAGATCACATTTAGGTCACAAAGCGATATCGCAGCGACAAAGCTTTCGTCGAGAAAATCGCATAAATCACACGGATGTCGCCAAAATCACTAAGATCACATTTAGGTCACAAAGCGATATCGCAGTGACAAAGCTTTCGTTGCGAAGATCGCATAAATCACAAGGATGTCGCCAAAATCACTAAGATCACATACAGATCACAATGTGACATCGCAGCGACAAAGCTTTCGTTGCGAAAATCGCATAAATCACACGGATGTCGCCAAAATCACTAAGATCACATTTAGGTCACAAAGCGATATCGCAGTGACAAAGCTTTCGTTGCAAAGATCGCATAAATCACACGGATGTCGCCAAAATCACTGAGATCACATACAGATCACAATGTGACATCGCGGTGACAAAGCTTTCGTTGCGAAAATCGCATAAATCACACGGATGTCGCCAAAATCACTAAGATCACATTTAGGTCACAATGTGACATCGCAGCGACAAAGCTTTCGTTGCGAAAATCGCATAAATCACACGGATGTCGCAAAAATCACTAAGATCACATTTAGGTCACAAAGCGATATCGCAGTGACAAAGCTTTCGTTGCGAAGATCGCATAAATCACACGGATGTCGCCAAAATCACTGAGATCACAATGTGACATCGCGGTGACAAAGCTTTCGTTGCGAAAATCGCATAAATCACACGGATGTCGCCAAAATCACTAAGATCACATTTAGGTCACAATGTGACATCGCAGCGACAAAGCTTTCGTTGCGAAAATCGCATAAATCACACGGATGTCGCAAAAATCACTAAGATCACATTTAGGTCACAAAGCGATATCGCAGTGACAAAGCTTTCGTTGCGAAGATCGCATAAATCACACGGATGTCGCCAAAATCACTAAGATCACATTTAGGTCACAATGTGACATCGCAGCGACAAAGCTTTCGTTGCGAAAATCGCATAAATCACACGGATGTCGCCAAAATCACTAAGATCACATTTAGGTCACAAAGCGATATCGCAGTGACAAAGCTTTCGTTGCAAAGATCGCATAAATCACACGGATGTCGCCAAAATCACTAAGATCACATTTAGGTCACAAAGCGATATCGCAGTGACAAAGCTTTCGTTGCGAAGATCGCATAAATCACACGGATGTCGCCAAAATCACTAAGATCACATTTAGGTCACAATGTGACATCGCAGCGACAAAGCTTTCGTTGCGAAAATCGCATAAATCACACGGATGTCGCCAAAATCACTAAGATCACATTTAGGTCACAAAGCGATATCGCAGTGACAAAGCTTTCGTTGCAAAGATCGCATAAATAACACGGATGTCGCCAAAATCACTAAGATCACATTTAGGTCACAAAGCGATATCGCAGTGACAAAGCTTTCGTTGCGAAGATCACATAAATCACATAGATGTCGCCAAAATCACTAAGATCACATACAGATCACAATGCGATATCGCAAAAATCGCAAATTCGTCCCCAATGTCACAATGTGACGAAAAGCGATATCGCAGCGATATCACAAAGTTACGTCGCAAACCCCCCTCTAAAACGGACATTGGACGAGTATGTGACCCCTGTGTGATATCGCCGTGACATCGCGTGATCTCTATGCGATATCGCTTTTCGTCACATACTCGTCACATGGTTATTAGGGATTGCTCATAGGCATTTAATCCATTTTGGCGGAGTGAAAGCATAATGTTCGCCAAACCACAACCCTGTAGAGAACAAAAGGCTATAAGGTTTGGCGAGAATTATGTCTTCACTCCTCTAAAATGGATTAATTGCCTATGAGCAATGTGAAGATCTATAGTCTAGTGATGTCAAGTTAAGTTGGAGTTTAGTATAACAAGTTATAAACATTTATTCAAGCGATGTCAAAGTAAGAAAACAGATAATTTTCTGCAAAGAAAACCTTAAAAAATAACCTATATTTGACATAAAACATGTCTGCTGAATGAGGCGAAAAATTAACAAGAAGCGATTAAGAACACAAATCATCAAGTTTTATTACACTGCAAAAAAATTTCCTTTTGTTTTTCTAAAGAAGAAAAAGCAGGTACCGCAGATATAAAGACAAACATTTCAAAATTGCAAGTGATTCGTTAAATGTAAAATGAGGTATAGTAAGAAAAAAAAAGTCTTCAATGGGACATGACCCCTTTTTACATTTATCGAGTCAAGTGAAATATATACTTTCTGGTAGAGACCACAAGATATTAATATATTCTTTTAAAAATATATGCGTTATTTACTGGTGTCATAAGGCAAATTTTGATACCCATTCTGTTAAATATTTCTAAAAAAAAAAAATAAAAAAAAAATTCGGTCCGCCCTAATGGTAAAATGCTTCATTTATTGGTTCCTAAACCTAACTGCCAAAGTGACAGGGAAGTAGTAAAAGGAGAATACTTTGGAACGATCTTCCAATATGTTAAAAAATTAAAATTTAATCAGATTTCGGACAGAATTTTTAGTTGAATTTTAGCAATAATGACCAATGTTATTTTATTTTACAATACAGCATAATAAAAGGACAATTGCATAACTTCCAGTGTGGGCTAGCATGTTGTTTATCGGTATGTTACTAGGGGCAAAGAAAATGTGTCGTTAGTTTTAATGCAATCAAACTTTTGAAAGTAGTAAATATTTACATGAAATTGATATTTGTTCATACGATGTGTCGATCTATTATTTGTATTCAAATAACTTTATGATAATTATTGCATTATTTCCGACGATCAAAAATCAACATACATATAAGACCATAAAACCTTATTTCTATATTGCCTCAGTACCAACCGTATTTTTCTTTATGTGTATATTCTAAGCCTAATTATATAGATGGTATAACTCAGTTGATTTTTTTTTTTATCGGGAGCTTCACATCTCACTAGTTTTAATGGAAGAGTAAATATTTTTAAAATTATAGGCATAGAAGTGAGTATTAACCCCATCGAATGAATGTATGCTAAACCATTAGATTCAATCTGATGAGTAATGGATAAAGACTAAATCTCCAGAAGAGTGAAAAGAAAAAATCACATTTTGGAATTTTAATCGGCAAGGTTAATAAAAATTGCATTTTCGGTTTATAATACCATAGTTAAAATTTTATCAAAAACCGTTAATATCTTTCGGTGTCACAAGCCCACTGACACTGCACTATTTGTTTTTAACAGAATATATACTAAAAGAAACACTTCGTAATTTCGTAAAAAAAATTCGTAACCGAAAAAAAAGTATTTTAAACTAGTTTCATATTTTGCGGTTCCTCTATCTTTTTGAAAACGAGACGAAAAATCATATTTTTCTGAAAGAAAAATGGTTAACAAGAATATAATTATAAAATCGAAGCTAATATTAAAGAAGACGTACTAGATTTTATTATAATTATCCTTCTGTGAAGGAATAAACATTTTCAACCTCCTTATATGGTACCTTCATTTCCAACATTAGTTTACTACTACCTTTAAATAAATTCACTACTAGCTAGTTGAAATTAAAGTTTATAAGTTTATTTATTATATTCTGAATTTGTGTAGAAAGTTTCTTTAAAGGATCTTGATAAGTCGATTTAATATGAAGTTATGTCACTACACTTTCTCATAAACACTTTGTGATGCTTTGTAGAGTAGTCGTACACCACTTTCGACTGTTTAGTTAGGGTATGTGGTTCATTCCACTGCATTTCTGCCATTCACTGCGCTCTCAATTTCAACTTTTGAGATATTTCTCTTTACAAGAGGATCGTAACGACATACTGTTTGCTTTATTTATAGGTTCGTTTTTGCCCTCTGATTTGAAGTTAAGTTGAAACATTTAAACTTTTGAGGTTTCTTTATTTTGACTTCTATCAATTACTATTTTTTAATTGTAACGGAACTTATATGCTATCTTTCACAAATAGTATGGCTATTAATGCATTTTCGGAATGACAAAAGAAACTACGTCGTTGAACTGACTTTGAATGTGAATGACATAATACTGAAAGAACATTTTGTTGAGTTTAGTTTTGATCACAAATATGATATGTGTGATATTCGAATCCACTCCCAAAAATTCTTAACAATAAATCAAACGTTATAAATAATTAAGGTACAGAAAGTGAATTGGAAAATTAGTAGCATAATCTAAATATGATAAAATATTTATTAAGCACTGTACTAAAGTTGGGGGGATGGATGGTATATGACCCCTTAAAGATACATTGGACGGGCTTATGGATTTTAGACTTAGAGAATGGATGACAGATGAAGGTGCTCGTCGACTGATGGCTGATGTCACTGGGGAGTTTGGCGAGTGTCTCTGCGAGTGAGTATCACTTTAAAAGGGTCTAGGAAGAGGAAGAGAGTGAGTTTGGCGTCGAAGGTGGGCTGGAAACCTTCTGTAAAGGAGATGTCAAATGTCTGCAGAATAGAAGCAAAGTACAGGAACACCTCCATGTTTGCTAACTGCTCGCCGGGGCAACCGCGCTTGCCTGTAAAAGGAAACATTTCTGAATATCGATCAAGTTTATGATTCTATTAATGTTGAAACCCAAGAGAACGAAACGGCCCTTATTAAATCAACTACTTATTGCCACAAAATGGTTTATTCCCCAGTAGCGTAACAATACTGACCAATGTGGCTCTACATTGGCCAAATACTGATACCAAACGTTGTAAACTGGATTTTGTTACATAATGTGGAAAATCTTGCCTCAATGCTGTATAAAATATACCGAAAGTTATGAAATGTTGATGCACAGTTTTAAAATTGAATGGCTTTATTTAAAGGAAATAACGAAGAGATGGATAATATGTTTTTGTGATGTTTTTGCGACATTCAATTTTAAAAAAAAATCGTACATTTTGGAGCAAAGTTCAAGTTTTGGCATGTATTGGTCAATCTTCCGAGATCCCCTGTTTCCGACACTGGCCAATCATTCTGCTAAAGAGAATATTTAATATTAAGTTTATTTATCATGTATTTAGACATGCTGTTGTGTGGCGGTCATTGTCACTAAAAGGTTCCTTTTATACACAGATTTTTTTATTTATGCAGGTCACTTCTACATATCAGGATGAGAAAAATGATTCCCTATATATTACTTTATTTGAAAAATTGTCATGCACATATTGATTTGCGAAGCTTGAGGAATTTAAAAGTTTTTGTTTGTGTAGTTCTGAGTATCATAAAAGAAACATTTCTTTCTCGAAATAGCCGAACAAAAATCCTCCATGTTCTGCACATGCGCTCCTCCTCGCGGAAGTCTTTGAAAATTTCACGAAACTAAATCTGGATTTTGATGAACTAGACGTGGACCACCTAATAGTATCTTCAGAGTTAACATGAAAAACCACCTTAATGATCATCATTACAAAGTTGGGTTGATTCAACAATCTTTGTTGTCTATCGAGATGGGGATCCAAGGAAGAGTTTCCGTAACATCACGAAATGAGGAGGAAGTCAAACATTTTATATCAAGTCAACAATAAGCATTGCAGTGATTATTTAATTAACTTATACTTTTACATGTAAATATTCTTACATCGTTAGCAATTTGTATATTTTTTCTTTTTTTAAGTTGAGCTGTTTCACCAATCCTGCTTTTTGGATACTTCTGCCGAGTATCTCTGAATGAAACACACCTTCTGTATATCCTCAGCGAACAAAATGACGTTGCTGAGAGAATTTTTTTCAAAACTTGATCTGGATAACGAAGTGGATCCCTCTTATATTCACAATAAACATTTACAAGCGATTGATCTTGTCAAATGTTTTAAAATCAATATCAAACAACCAGTGCTCTTAATTTCTACAATCAAGAGCACTGCTTGTTTGATATATAAGCAGTAGGGTGGAGTGAAAAAATGAAAAGTAAGAAATATATAACGCCTATATGTGGAAAAATTGTCTCTTACAAAGCCTATGTATCATGCAAAATTTCAGCTAAATCAAATAATATCTTTGGCTGTATAAATGACTTAGAATTTTAAGTTTTTAGCCTAATTTCTCACCAAACTGACTAAAACGGAATGATAAAATTTAAAATCTCTCATTTGAAACTACGAATGGTTGAAATTAAACTTTATATGAAATAAATAATCAATCAACATTTGAATGACCTTGGAAATCGCGGGATATCCTTTAAATGTGCATTGCTAACGCGCATGCTCTTCTAACTCTGGCTTATGGTTTCTCTGTGTCACTATTATCAACTACGTTCTTTGTTCGAGTCGGTTGTCTTTCTAGAGCGTTCCATTTAGTTTGTGTTACGTAAATGCCATATTTTTTTCATGTTTGTTGATGTGCATTCCCATTTAATAAAGATGTTAAATGCTTATGGGAAAAAAGTTCACTTCATAAGGTAAGAAAACCCCATAAAAATATCGTAATATTAAGAAACCTTTAAAAAGAGAATTCATATTAAATTTTTTTGAAAAATGTTTTGTCTTTTAAAAAATCAGCTGTGTAAAATCTGTTTGATACTTCATTATGAAAATCTAAGGGCATTCTAATCTGTAATTGCAAAATTGTATTTGTAGCTGAAAGAGCTTTTTTACGGATCAAAGAATATTTCATAGAATGGTAATTAGAAATGTTGATAAAAATGCAAGCAAAATGATAGAAAAGAGATTGAAATGGGAAAAAAAGCAGCATAATTAAGTAAAAATGCTCAAATGCAAGATATTGTGGAAAATACAGGTAATAGACTTTTTAGTTCTGATACGAGACAGATTTTGGTATCTTCAAGTTCTTCAAATGAAAATGAAGATTTTGAAATACAAACAACTTGAAATGAAAAAGATAATTCTAAGTCAAGATTCCCTTTCAACTACACAAATGAAAACTAAACTTCCAAGTGTAACACAGGCTTGTGACAGAACTGGTGTGTCCTATAAATCAGCGTCAATTCTTATAAATGCTACTTTAAACGATATGGGAATAATTACCAAAGAAGATTCTTCTAAAGTAGTTGATCGTGTTCCAAAACCAGAAAGGAAAGAATAAAAAACAGTATTGAGTTGGGGGGGTGGGGAAAGGAAAGCACTCTTCATTGGAATTTGCGATATACTTGGACTGTCGAAAATACAAGACTTTGATTCAAATTAAGAAAGGAAAAGCACAGTTAAAAAGATAACAAGATAACAGAAGAGCATGTGTTGTTTTACTTTCAGAACATGGATCAAAATATGTTGAGAGTGCTTTCCTCCTGCCGCTCCCCCCCCCCCCCGCCTCCCAAGTCAATTAGACATTTTATTCTTTCCTTTCTGGTTTTGCTACGATCCACAACTTTAGAAGAATCTTCTTTAGTAAATATTCCTATATCGTTTAAAGCAGCATTTATAAGAATTGACGCTGATCTATCGGATACACCAGTTTTGTCACAAGCCTGAGCTACATTTGGAAGCTTAGTTCTCATTTGCAAAGTTAAAAAGGAATCTTGACTTTTTCATTTCAAGTTGTAAATATTCAAAGACAATATTTTTATTCTCATTTGAAGAATTTGAATATTCCGAAATCCATCTCATAGCAGAACTAGAAAGTCTATTACCTGTATTTTTCACAATATCTTGCATTTGAGCATTTATACTTAATTCTGCTGCCTTTTTTTTTTTTTTTCGTTTCAATATCTTTTCAATCATTTTGCTTGCTTTTATATCAACATTTCTAATTACCCATCTACGAAATGATCTTTGATCCGTAAAAAAAGCTCTTTCAGTTACAGATAATTTAATTTTGTAATTACAGATTACAAAGTACTTTCATTTACATAATGAAGTATCAAACAGATTTTCCTCAGCGGATTTTATAAAAGACACGCATTTTCCGAAAATTTTAAATATACCTTCTTTTTTTACCTTTTAATACACCTTCTCTTTTCTTATATTATGTTTTATTTGTTGATCCGATGTAATAGGAAGTGAACTTTTTTCCCACAAGCATTTAACATCTTTATTAAATGGGAACACACATAAAAAAACATGAAAAAAAATATGGCATTCACGTAACACAAGCTAAATAGAACGCTCTAGAAAGACAACCAATTCGAACAAAGAACGTAGTTGATATTGGTGACACAGAGAAACCATAAGCCAGAGTTAGAAGAGCAAGCGTGTTAGCAATGCACATTTGAAGGCCATCCCGTGATATCCAAGGTCATTCAAATATTGATTAATTATGTATTTCTTCTAAAGTTTAATTTCGACCATTCGTAGTTTCAAATGAGATATATTTATATTTTATCCTTCCGTTTTGGCCAGTTTGGTTAGAAATTGGGCTGAAAACTTAAAATGCAAAGTCATTTGGGCAGCCAAAGATATTATTTTATTTAGCTGAAATTTTGCATGATAAAAAGGCTTTGTAAGCGACAACTTTTCCACATATAGGCGTTATATATTTCTTACTTTTCATTTTTTCACTCCACCCTAGTAACATAGGCCAATGGACAAACTAATTTAATTTTTCTCGCATAGTGTGGATCGCTGTTTTCATGATGTTTGAGATAACGTAATATATTGACATTTTATCATAGATACAGTGGATTAGAGGATATCACTCTAAATTACAAGGACACATTTTAAAGACAAAGTCCTACTTTAAAATGTATTTCGAACCAAATTAGTGTTGTCATACTCACCGTACGAGAACGGCATGTAGTGAGGCGACTTTTGCACTACACGTTTGTCGTCGCTGAGGAACCTCTCCGGCCGGAATGTGTCCGGATCCTTCCAGAGAGCAGTATCATGGTGCGCATTCCACAGATTGGCCAGCACGACAGTCCCTTTCGGAATGGAGAAACCTCTCAAAGTGACATCATGCGTCGTACTGAAATGAACACAAAATGGGGGGTACTTATATGCTACGTGTTTCTGATTACATTAAAAAATAAAACATAAAATTAGAATTTTAGAAACGTCTGAAAATAATGGTGTGGCTGGAGGTGTTCTAGTGCAAATGCAACACGAGGGCTAGACTGCTTCAGAACTATCCATCATCATAAGTTAAAAGATCTGTCTGAAGGATATCTTTCGAAGAAAAACCAGGATATTATGTCACTGACGTCATAATATTTATTGCCAATTTTGTTGACTTTTAAAAGATAAAATATCTTGGAGACAGGAAACACAAATCTTTTGCAACCTTCCTAATTGAAAATTAAAACGCCGTAGGTTACCAGAAGAAAAAGGAGGTTCATTGTTTGGCAAATTATGACATATTTGGTAATCAGATTTAGTTTATCTCGTTCAAAGTTTATTTTTGAATAGTTTCAACAATTTTTGCCCCGGCAGATCAAAGGACTCAGAATCTACAAACATTTCTCTTCATTTAATTAAAAAAAAAATTATGTTCTATGAGGTGCCTAAACTTCTTGTCGCCTCTCAGTCTACACCTAAACGAATCTCTATTAATAATACTTACTATCTGTAGAAGGGCACTGGGACGTTCGTCTTCCACCGCATCATCTCCATAAGCACAGCTTGCGTGTAGGGCATCTGCCTGAGGTCACTGAACTGAGGACTCCTCTCTAGCCCTATGTGTTCATCGATTTCCAACTGCACTCTCCTCTGCACCTCCCGGAATGCAGCCATCGTGTACACCAGCCACAGCACTGAGATCCGCACGGTCACACTGCCAGCACCAAACAGATCGGCTACACTGCCGGCGAGTCGCTCCTCTGAAAACACACGGCCATGGTAATAAATATCATTGCATAAATAATACAACGAGTATCAAGACGACAACTCATAATGTTTCAGACAACGTCTTGAAGTGAACGCGCAATGAAGAAAATTACTCATGGCATAAGAACAATTAGGTCTAAGCAGGGCCTATTCTAACGGGTAGTCGTGGCCTAATTGGGCAGTCGTAAACTAAAAATGGGCAGTCGTAAATCCAAAATTGGGCAGTAGTAAAAAGCAATTAAAAATATATGTGAGCCAATTATATTTTTATTTCTTCATCTTTCTCTAAATTGTTAATGTTTTGTTTTCTTATTTTGTTAACTTTCCAAAGTTTACCAGGTGCTTTATTTCTTGCAAAGTTATACATAATATTTTTTTATTTTTAATTAACCTATATGTAAATTAACCATTTGGTAAAAAAAATCACTTTTATTTAGAATTTTTTCACGTTTTGGGACGTTCCGAGTACAAAAAAGTGGTGGTGAAAAAATGACTGTGATATAGCTCCCAAAATCAGCATAACTCTTAAGCGTTTTGACCTACGATGTTGCACTTTTATATACGGATTGGCAGTGGCCCTGGACCTGTCATTAAACTTTTCGTCAAAATTGCTCATGCGCTTAAGGTAGCTGTCATTAAATAATTTATCTTTAACAACATTTGCCACAAAACGGCTCTAATGATTTTGATCAAATCACTAAGGAGTTCTAAACATCTCCAACTCCAAAAATCTCATAAAAATTCGATTAAATTGTAAAAAGTTGAACAACGAACGTTTACCATAGAGTTGTCTTTTTTGGGGCATTGTCCATCAACCACCACTGTGCTGTTCCTCCTCAATTCACTTACCCAAGAGTATAAAGTAATTTTTATCGATAAAAAAATAATAATAATAACAACAACTTTGCCAATTTTCTCGGCCAATGTATTAAATATCGCTAATATTACTAATTTTTGTTTAAATTAAGGAAAACGAACACGGTAAATTACACCAATCTATGTCACACTTAACAGTGATCAGTATTATAGTCTAATTGAAAGTTTTGCTACGTTTTACAGCTCTAGTTTTACTTTCGACTTTGATTATATATTACATTATTAAACCAAACATTAAGTTGCGTTTCAAATTTACTTTGAATGCTTTAATGATATGGTTTTTATAAAGCTCTTTCTTTTTAAAACATTAGCCTTATTATTATTTTTTTAATTCAGGGATATTTACTATAGAACCATAATTCTTCCCCCAACAAATGTCTTGTTTGCTTAAAAAAAATATTCGTTCACATTTGTTAATATGTATGCGGGTATTTCATTTGTATGGATCGACTTTTTATTATATTTTGTTTGTATACTTACAAACTTTTATTTTCTTGAGATATCTTAGAGGCTTTTGTAGCCTAATACAGCCATGTATCCATTTTGAAAATTTAACACGTAAATTGCAATATTAAAGAATTTATCATCATAAAAAAGAAATTTCAAGGTACATTATTGATGAAGAGAATTTTATTAACGTTTAAAAATTTGCCAACTCTAGTACAAATGTAGTCAAATTTATGTATAAATTTTCTCAAACAAAGTATACGTCAAAACTAAGTTTCTGATTATTTGCCGTCTTTAGCTATCCTCTTCATTTTGAGAATAATTGTACATTTTTACTGTCAAAATATATCTCGGCAGGGCTTATTTTACGAGTAGTCGTGGCTTATTTGAGCTGAGAGATGGGGTCGAAATCTCCTCTCCAAGCAGAGGGATTTGGCAAAAACATCGGCTGGCCTCTTTTCTCCCTGACCTTGAAATAAGGGGAGGATACGAAATATATTTCACTTTAGTGTCCACTGTCAGCTGATCAGCTCCTCTTCTTCGGCTGTTTGCGGTCAAACTCCTATTGTGTGTCCTGTCCTTTGGAATTTTCTTGGGAGATGACCACTGTATTTTTAGGGGGTGGGTGACAACAGTTGTTTTGAAGAAACTAGTTAGCGATTCCAAGTCCCAAGATTATAAAAACAGCAATGAATAGTTGATTAGAGGAAAGCGAAAGATGCAGTATCTTTCCTTTCCGAAGAAAGTGGATGACGGCTATTGAATGTTTGCCTTGTAAGTGTAAATTAAATAATCTTTTAATGTTTGGTATCAAAAACATTTGTATTCACGATTGTTTAATTGTCTTTTGCGACTTTTTAAAATTGGAGTACAGCTCTGAAATGTACAACATAAGTAGTTTTGACCTTCTAATTCTACCCATGACAAACAAAATGTTAAAATTTTAATTAGTTATTTTTTAATTAATTTTTTTAATTATTATCATTATTATTATATATATATATATATATATATATATATGTTTTTTTTTTAACAAAGTGGCTTCAAATAGAGATACAGCTCTGAAATTTTCAACATAAGTAGTTTTAGCCTTCTAGTTTTGAAAAACAGAATTTTAAAATCTTGGTAAGTTTTTTTTTTTAATTAATTTTTTTTAACAAATTAATTATTATTATTTTTTTTCTTTCAAAACGATATCTAACAGGGCTACACCTCTGAAATTTTCAACATAAGTAGTTTTAGCCTTTTAATTAATCTTTTGAAAAATAGAAAGTTAAAATTTTGATTAGTTTTTTTTAATTAATTTTTTAATTAATTAATAAGTATTTTATAAAACGATTTCTAATAGGGCTATGGCTCTGAAATTTTTCACATAAGTGGTCTTGGCCTTCTAATTGGATATAAGAAACAGAACTTTAAAATTTGATTAGTTTTTTTAATTAATTAATGAATATTTCACAAAACCATTTCTAATAGGTCTACAATTCTGAAATTTTCTACATAAGTAGTTTTGGCCTTCTAATTGGACTTTAAGCAAACATAATTTAAAATTTTGATTAGCTTTTTTTTATAATTTTTTTTTATCATTAACAAATACTTCACGAAATGATTTCCATTAAAGCTACGTCAGTTCTGAAATTTTCAACATAAGTAGTTTTGAACTTCTAATTGAACTTTTGGCAAAAAGAATGTTAAAATTTTAATTTGTTTTTAGTTAATTTTTTAATTAATAGTTAAATAAAATGCGACTTCTAATGAGCCAAAGAGCTCTGAAAATTTCAACATAAGTAGTTTTTGTCTTCTAATACTGTTTTTCACAAACACGTGATAAAATATTCTCAAAGGGGTGTTGTATTAATGGGAATTTTTTTTTTTCTCGACAAGGGAGGGGCTTCCAATATTAAGGTTCACGCAGCAATTATTTTTTAGTAAGTGAAGCGAGCTTACGCTCGCGCAGCAATGAACCCTTTTAGGCTCCTTTCACACTATCCGATTTCTGTCGAACTACAAAAAGTAGGAAGACAAAAAGTCGGGTGTTTCAAAGCAGCCTGTTAGCACCCGACGGCTGCTAACGGCTGTCGCCGGATAATGCGAAAGGAGCAATTCACTTCTTCACGCCTCTAAAAGAATTTTTGTATCCCTACTTTTTGTCTTCCGATAGAAATCGGATAGTGTGAAAAGTGCCTTAAGCGAGCCCATGCTTGCACAGCAATGATCCTTTCAAGGAGTGAAGTAAGCCTGTGCTTATTATGAGCTTTTCAGCGAGCGAAGCGAGCTTGGTCTAACGAAGCAAGGAACCTTCCTGAGAGCGAAGCGAAAAAAACTGGGCGGGGCCACGCAGCTAGGTAAAAAATTGCACATGGGTATTCAGCTAATATATTTATAAATATTAATTAATTAACCTCATGAAGTAAGGTAATACAAACCTCGTTTTAAAATTTGAGTGTTACTGTTATATTCAAAGATCAATTATCGGATTTTATTGTTTCAAATTAACTTGTTGTAGGGGTTGAAAGGGAGATGAGAAGGAGGGGGGGGGGGAGAGGCGATTGGACTTTTGGGCAGTCGTAAATTTTCCTTAGAATAGGCCTTGGGTCTAAGGTGTTTTATTCTAAACAGTGAAATCCGAAATATAATTTTTTTTCATATCCTCTCCAAATTATAGACTGATGGCAGTAGTTCTACATTATGGTTGGTTGTTTTCAGATTATCTGGCGCCGTCAGCAACACGAGGGCTATAATGCGCCGAAACATTCGTCATTAGACAAGCCAACATGCATTTACCAACACCCATGCCTGACACGGAACTCGAACCCGCAACCTCGCAGTCTAGAAGCTAGCACGCTAACCACTATACCGTTTGGTCGGCCGTTCTACATTATGATTTAAATAACTTTTTGTTGAACTGCGTATTAATTTTGGTCAAGTTTACGTCTTAGAAAGAGGTTTTCATCATTTTGGAGAGATATTAAAGATTTGGCTTGTGATTTGTATGTCTAAATGCCTTATTATGCAGGGCCAATCGAGTTACGAACGCCGCTTCTGTCACTAAGACAAGTCACTCGAAGTGAGACATACAATCCTCTTGAGCTTATTATACTAGGACACTGCTGTGGCTAAAGGTTGTATCTGTCGCTTGTAGAGCTCAGACCATAATCTAAACATGCAATTGTTTGGAGCTCATTACAATGAGTCACCGGAGTACCTAGCCAGGGAATCTTTACTATGGTGAACGCGTGCTATAGAATTGGCTATGTATAATAAGGGTCTAATGAATCTAGTGAACACTTTTGGCCAAATGAAGTTGAGGAGAATAGTATATTCTTAAATTTATAGCTATTTTTTTTTCTTTCGTGTGGTGTTGCAGTAAGTTCATTCAACTTTCTTAATGTGTCAATCAAATTTTAGAGAATGAAAACTTTTATTTACAAATGAAAGTAAAAGAATTCAATCAAACTTTTTATCCAATGAAATAGTTTCTGAAAATTAAATTAGCCAGTCACAGAATCAAGAAGGAGTAATTAATTAGTTTCACGCAGTGATCCGAACCGAAAGGCCGCTACTTTTCACTCTAACTTCAATGCAAAAGGACATGTGTCCACTTAATCCCGAAATTGTTTCTTTGTATCAAATGTAGCTTACATTGTGTGGGGAGTAAAATGTTTCTTAATTATCACCTAAAATCCACCTGATTACTGACCGTCCGATTACACGATCATCCAATCCTCAATTTCGATGATATCAGTAGTCATCTCGTCACTCACCCCTCCAATTAATGGGAATGCTATATTATACCTGTGTATCATATTATACCTGAGAGTGTTGTGTTGGGATCTCTCTCCTTACGAGCTCTCATTTCCACCAGGTAGCTGTCGATGTAGTCGCGAATATTTTTTGGATCTAGCGTCGCATCGTGCTGCTGAATCTTCTTCCTGCACCAACGGAAAAACACAATCTAATTCATATATTGCAGGCATCATAAATTTTGTATTCTGACTCAGGATTATTTTAAATCACTATTGAAAATTTTGTGCAAATATATGCATTATCAGATTATGAGTTTATGGGCTCTTTGTGGTTTTTAATTATCGAAGAAATCATCAAAAATTAATAACATATGAATCCATTTTCTTCATCATCTGGTGGAACCATGATTTTAACATTGTTGTTCACATTAACTATATTTATAAAGTATCGGTAAATTCATGACCAGATAGTGTATATTCTTCGACAAGTGAAGATTAACTTTTCAATTTAAGAAATATATTCTGAACCTGTCAAAAACTTTAACTTCCGATTGAACATTGTAGGACAGTACCAAGGAGCATGTGCAAGCCTGTAGAACAATATTGTTGCACAAATTGTCTGTATATAGTGTAAATAGTGCCCGTATTATTTTAAAATTCAATTGTAATTTATTTTATTTATTAACAGCGATTATACAGGTTAGATAAAGGAGACAACACCTAAAGCAATCGAGAAATTTCGAGATGTTTCTTTTTCAACGAATTGGCTGGAAATTTAGGGAATGTTCTCACGCGCCTGGTATATAAAGACCGGAGATCGGGAAAGTTTTCAGATTGACTTCGGACTTCGATGAAAGCTGATCGCTTTGTTTACCTATTGGAGTGAGCTTGTATAATCGCTGTATTCGAAGTTGTTCTTACTCAAGCTTGTGTTGAAGCTTGTGAGTGATTACACTGTTGTCTGTGAATAAATTTTGTGAGTTTTCTGAAGTGAATAAATAGTAGTTTTTATCTTAAAAACTGTGCCATCATTGCCTCAGTGGAAAAATTCATAACAATATATAACCAGCATTACGGAACAGATACTAACTCGATTAACAGAACTATCTCGGACAAATCGCTTGAAATAGCGCGATGTGGTGATGTTGGGACTACAGATGATTGCTCGAATTCTTAGACTATTTATCTATTCAACGCGCTATAGTAATACTTTAAGTTTCTCCATATTAATTTATGACAAATTCTTATAAATAAATGCATTTGTCTACAGACATCAAAAGAACAGTACCGAATTATGGAAGTCGAATCTCTCATGGCTTTCCTGCCAGCCTCTATATTCCTAAACTTGTGTATGAACGGAAAGTGCCTCAGCCACGGGAAGTAAGTGACCAGATACGCCTCGGCGAGAATCCGACTGCCCAAGTTGAGGTTCGCGAGCAGCCTCGTCCTCTCCGGATCGTCATACTCGTATCTCTCTCCGAAGACGAGCGAGCACACGTTGTTGGAAACACTCGGGACGAGGGGAACAGAGATGTCAGTGGGATTGCCTTCGTTGCTCTTGAGAATCTCCAAAAAGTGATTGATTTCATCCTGGAAAACGAAAGGATAGGATCATTATGCTTTTTTTGTGATTATCAGAGTTTTATCAGTCCTTAGACTTAGTGTGATATTTCCGAGAATATATTGTTGGATCAATTATGTCTACATCATAACGTAGACCATTTTTTTTTATACAAAAGTCAGCTATACATCCAATAAAATACTCGTTTAATACAGTATTGATGCTTACGTATTTTCCAGTCGATCTTTTCGTCGTAACAAAAAGTTCGCCAATGGTCGACGGGATAGTTATAAACTATAATAAGCAATGTAGTACAGGAGATATAGGTTTTTGGGTGGAACTAATTCCCACAGAAGCGGCGATTGAATTTTTGAGCTCGTGGATGATATATTTTTGACATACTAAAAGTCTAGAAAAATCTGAGCGTGCAAAATGCGTTTTTTGGCCGCCATCTTGGATTTTTTTTTTTTTTTGAAAAATCCTAAAAAGTCATGTGTGGTATCAAATTACAGAAAATTTTATGCTGAAAAATATTATCATTTTGGTTTTAAAAAGTAAAAATAACTAGCAAAATAGTAACCAAAAAACTAAAAGCTTATGCAGTGTTAAAAATTCTTTTTATTAATAAATAATAAAATAGTTTTATAATATGAACGCATCATGTATTTCATCTATATCTTTCATCTTACACAAGATAAAAGCTATATCTATTAGTATTCTTCTGAAATACTTTCTTTCAGTGCACTATTTGTCCAATCTCTACCAGAACAGTTACAACCTATTTTGGTACATTCCACTCCATAACGTCGACGCGTACATTTACCACTACCACACGGCTGATTTGTATCCGTTTTCCATGTACAACAGATCTTGTTCAACAATAACTCTGGTGCAGGGCTCATTTCCCATGGTTTGGTCAGTAGTTGGTCTCTTACTTTTTTCCAACCCCACTCTTGGCAATATTAGTGTTTATAGTTTTCCAACAAAATTATTATAAATGTACGAGGTGAAGATGATGAACAGCCGCATCTTCTGTAGGTGGCAATCTTGCAATATTAAATTCCCTTTTGGCAGTTGTGATTTTTTTCAAGTAGAGATTTTATCGTACTAAGTTTAGATTCTCAGTCTTTGGATTTCCACCGTACAATGATACCAATATCTGAGAGTTCTTTTCTGTTAGCATTTTCGGATCCAAACAGAGTAGCACACATATTAAATTCCTTACATTTCCAAAAATATCTATATGCTCCTGTTTTACTTTTACTAAATAAATAGCTTGTGGTATCGCATGTTAAAGCATGTGAAAAGAGAATAATTTTGTATCCCTTATCGCCAAGCACATGTTGCACCCATTTAATATCGCTGGAAGTAGAAGACTGCAAGCAAGTATTTTGTGTATTATGGTAAATCAAAAGTACAAAGATATCTGTGTCTTTGGCAACAACTGTTACATGTATTTTTTCTGCTAAGGTCATTGCTATTTTAACTATAACTGCGACAGTATCATCTCTAGCATGAATCGCAATGTGGCCATTCTCTTCCAAGTGTTTTCCAATTATGATTATAAAGGACTATATATTTTTTTTTATTAGAAAGAAATGGTCCTTTGCCTATAAGAAGTGGAGAGCTCTTAGTTAATTTCACTGAAACATGGTCAAAAACTGGGAAATTTTCCGATGTATTACAACTATATAGCAGTCATATTAGTATAAGCAATATCAAGTTGTGATGTGACAATAGTATCTGGTGGCTATACCATCTCCAGTAAAAAAGATGTAGAGCATCAGATAAACACAAAAAAGTCATCAGTAACAGTGAAATTTACTGAGAACTCTCCACTTCTATTTGGCAAAGGACCTTTTTTTTTTCTAGTAAAAACAAATAATAATCCTTTATAACAATGTTTGGAAAACATTTGGAAGAGAATGGCCACTCTGTGATTCATTCTGCAGCTGATGCTGATACAGTTATAGTGAAAACAGCACTGACGTTAGCAGAAAAAATGCATGTAACAGTTGTTGCTGAGGACACCGATATCTTTGCACTCTTGATTTACCATAAAATACACAAAATATTTGTTTGCCTCCTACTTCCGGCGATAAAAAAACGTAATATTAAAGGTGCAACATGTGCTTGGGGTAAGGGATGCAAAATTATTCTCCTTTTACATGCTTTAACCGAATGCGATACCACAAGCTCTTTATTTAGTAAAAATAAATCAGCAGCACAGACATTTTTAGAAATGTAAGGAATTTAACATTTGTACTACTCTGTTTGGATCAGAAAATGCTGACAGGAAAGAACTTACAGATATTGGTACCAAAGCATTGATATCATTGTAAGGTGGAAAGTGCACCTGAAAAACGGATAAAAAAGGGGCATGTGGTAAATGTACGTGTCGACAATGCTTGGCGTGGAATGTACCGAGATAGGTTGTAACTGTTCCGCTAGAAATTGCACAATTATTGTACTAAAAGAAAGTATTTCAGAAGAATACTAATATATTGGTGAAATACATGATGTATTCGTATTATAAAACTATTTTATTATTCATTAATAAAAATAATTTTTAACACTGCATAATCATTTAGTTTTTTAGTCACTATTTTGCTAATTATTTTTACTTTTTTAAACCAAAATGATAATCTTTTTCAGCATAAAATTGTCTATAATTTGGTACCACACATGACTTTTTATGATTTTCTTTAAAAACAAATCCAAGATGGCTGCCAAAACACGCATTTTGCACGCTCAGATTTTTCTAGACTTTTAGTATGTCAAAAAGATATCATCCACGAGCTAAAAAATTCAATCGCCGCTTCTGTGGGAATTAGTTCCACCTATAGCCTATTTTTTGCCTATATCTCCTGTGCTAATGCAAGAGTGCGCGTGACCTTTAGAGTGGAAAAGATATCATGGCCAATCAATCAATAAATGAGAACATTTATTTTACCATTATGGCAACTGGAAAGAAATTCAACAATAGGGTATTTGACAAATTTTCAAAATATGTTTTAAATAAAGCATATGCCCAAAATAAAAGACACGTATTTTTTCTTTTTCCAAAATAATGTCGCAAAGCGCCAAAAAACGCATTTTAAAATGCAAGCAGAAGCCCCGCCCCTAAAACGCTGCTCAAAAATCCATCTGATTGTGTGACGTCAACATTGCATAAACAGCATCGCGCATTTTTCCAATAAAGCTTCTTTAAATAATTATTTCCTAAAATTCACCTTTAATGGTCATAATTAATCATAAAGTAGGAAGAAAGACGAACCAAGCTTAAAAATAAACGTATGAAGTTGTTTGTTCACAAACTTCCACTCCACAATACTGACGTCACATTCTGGGAGGAGCTTAAGCGATCGTTTTTGGTCACATGACGAAGCGCTCAGAAAACCATTTTTTAGAATTCGATTTATAAAAATTTGAGCAATTATTTCGAGTAAAAAATGCTTGCATTATTATTACCTCGTTAAATACTATTCATAGGCAGCATTTGGTAATTATTTGTTGATGGTGTCAAATACCCTATTGTCCAAAATTTTATTACGAAAAAAAGGCGACTGAGATAAAAAGTAAGAAATTAAATGTTTCTTTGTTGAAGCAATATATTTTAAAAAGAAAAGATTTTGGGTTATCCATAGGTGGCGACGAAATTCACGAAATTAATTTTAATTTGCAAATTCTTTAAAAGGATTTACTTAAGTATGCTTTCTAGTTTCCTTTACCAGCTTCTAATGATGTTGTTAGACATGATGCAACATGAGGTTTGAAGTTGCAGAATTTTGACACGCAAAGTGATTTAAAATGTCTTTAATTTCATTGTGTGACTGATAATTAGTCGTAAAGGCTGAAAAGGTTTGCTTTTCCAAAAAAAAAAAAAAAAAATACTAATAATAATTAAAAAAGGTTACCTACTAAGCAAGGTTTTTAAAATATTAGTCGATGTTGTTTTTTGGGAGATACAGAAAATTTTTGCAATCACATGAAACTCTTGTGGTGTCGCCTTCAAATAACAGATAAAACTTCTGTGCACTGGAGTACTCTTCACAGCGGCAAAGTATCTGAAATTAAAACCAATGGTCTTACAAACGAGGTCTAGTCTCCGCAACCAGCTACGCCGCATTGGTTTACAAGGACTACTAAATCATGTTGCCATCTATAGGCGATTCTGAAAGAAGAAACTTCGTCGAGGCAAGTTACCCAAACACGGGCACATTCTAAACCTCCAACTCAGATCAGACTCCAATCGATCCAACAGTAACGCTCCTTAGTCGCTGGACGGTGGGTATGTGGTATCGCCTTCAAATAGCAGATAAAACTTCTGTGCACTGGAGTATTGTCCACAACGGCAAAGTATCTGAAAGGAAAAACAAAGGTCCTACGATCGAGGTCCGGTCTCCGCGGCAACCAGCTACGCCTCACTTTCAATCTTATAACATGCATCTTCCTTCTGACAGATTTTGTTTAATATCAAAACCTTATTCATATAAAAATGGTCAAGATAAGTATTTCGGAAAATTGGTTAGATGGTATCCGAGTTTTAATGGTTTTGAGAATAGTGTAATTTGACCATAAGATATTTTCCAAAATCCCCAGACATATATATATATATCCATTATGAGTTAAAAACAAAATTTAAAGTTAAACATATTCCATTTTTAAGCTATCCTGAAAGATTGTTGGAGGCGGAATTTAAAAACAGTAAAGAAGTCAAACATTTTGATACTTAACCTGAATTTGATCTTCAAGTTTCGATTTTCCTAATCCAAAATCTTTCATGGACTGGATAATAAATTTCCTGTTTTCATTCCAAACATCATTTCCACTTACAAAAAAGGGACCTGGATAATTTCAAACATTTAAAAAAAATTGTAAATACCACAAATAGTTAAATTGACATTGGAGCAGAGAACTAGTATGAAAATTAAGTTATGGGTTGCCATAAGACTTTAAAGTAAAAATATGAATACCGGGTGATCCAAAATTATTGAGCACAGTTCAAATTTAAAAAAAAATTAATTAAGAACGTCATGTTTATTATTTTCTTGGGATTTTATTGAGTAAAATTTAAAAAAAAAAAAAAAAAAAAAAACATGTGCGCACCTCATTTTGTACTTTAAAAAAAAAAAAAAGTGCACACAATTTTCGAAGACTTAATAAAAATGGTCAACTCATCCCTGCTTTGCAGGTCACACCTAACTACTATGTGGTTAACGTTGTTTTATTACATACTAAATATGGTGGTTGAGTATTGGACATCTTTAGTTGCTTGTGGTTATGATACCATAAGCAAGTTATTATGCCAAATATAGATATCCTCTCCTCAAATTCAGTACTGGGGCAAAAAAATAACCATGACATACCCATTTAATTACTATTAAAGATATCAAGAAATAAAGGATCCCATTACAAATTACTCTCATTATTTCAAAGCTACCAAGTTGTGACATATTTTAGTGTAAAAAAACAAAAATGTCTAGTTTCACCAAATTTCCCATTTTCCAATGTGTACTGGCACCTGGAACTAAATGGGGAAAAAAAGTTAGAAATGTAATGTCATTTATAAGAACATGCCGTTTTTTTATTATTATTATATTATTGTTTTCATACTGTAAGAGACATAAGTGTCAAACTGCAAACGTATATAGGCTTCTAACAAGACAATGCTCCTTATTTAAATTTTTAGAAAGACAGCCTTGGTTTTATTTTGCGTATGAGAGGAAATCCTGAAAAATTCTATCAGGCAGCCTAACAAGGGAGCAAGTACATTTTGTCCTTAATAGTAATCGAGTCTACCTATTTTTAAAACAGCACATATAGAGAGGCAATAAGGAATAAGGTGTCAGGATACAGAACGTAGATGGTAGTATTTCCAGGCGTATAGCAAACAACTGGTATGTAAATTATACCCTCTACCTATCAGGAGAATAGCTCCCGCCAGATAATCTGTATTTGACGGTTGCTATAGAAATAAGGCTCATCGAATTAGAATTAAGGTGATGTACTTAAGAAATTAGCTTCCAAAAATGTTACAATATAGCAAATGAAGATGTCTTTCTCCTGGAATTCCTCGAAAAAAATGGAGCTAGTCATGTTTCCACGTCAACCGACAACGCTAGACAACCTGATGGGAGATATTGTTGTGACAGACAGAAGGTAGAATACTGAGTATAACAAGATTTGATTTATAAACCTACTTTCTCTCTTTAAAATACTAAATGCATTATGAGGAGGGCGACCAAGGAATTCAGGTTTTAAGAAGGCTTCTTTTATAACAGCTTCAGTATTCAATACAACCACAAACTGAGTGCCCAGTTGCAAACTAAAAAAAAAAAAGTATTCAATTGAAAGCAGCATCAATTTTAGTTCAAGCATTATCAACTAAAAAACAAAAAATTGTTTAATCCTAGAATCCATGTCGGGTCGCCATATGGTAAAGCGATGTAATATTTCATTGGTCTTTGAACCATAAAACACCAAACTAATTTTCAGTGAAGCAACAAAATACTTTTAAAAGCACTTCACTAACATTTATCGTCTTTATTCGTATTTTTTGTGATTCATCGTATATATGGCGTATTTTATAGATTTTTTGCCGATTTGATAAATGGTTTCAGTCGCCATTTAAGTGTTAAAGGGCATTTAAACCACAACATCTATTTATTTATCAACAGTCGGAAATCGTACCATTTTGACCTTGTCGACAACTTTTTTAATTTGTGCCTTGTAAAACAAAACCTTCCTTTTTTAAACTGCCATTATTTTGCATAAAAATTAGGAATCTATATATATAATTCCCTTGCGTGCTGCTCAAATTCGGCTGTATTTCTGTTAACAGAATGGCAACGACTTCAAACATCCAATCACAAATCTTCTAAATGTATTTTATGCATGAATTTCCAGATTCAGCAATTCAGCCAATCACAATATATCTTTCGAAATTTGACTGATACAACTGGCAACCGAAAACAACTTGGATTCGCTACATTTTGTTTTTCTTCTTACAGTCCACAGAAACAAATTATCGCCTATTTAAAACGTACTAGGGGGCTCCGCCCCCTGCTTGCTAACGCTCGCCAACCGCCTGGATTGCTATTCAATCCCTTTGGTTCGCGACGCGAACCAGGCTCGCTCCGCTTGCTTCAAAGTGAGGCATTTAAAATATGCCCTAGAAAAAAGCTATTTCAGCTGCATAATCAATAAAATCCTTGAAAAGTTATATTGTGACATAAAACTGAAAACGTTGGATTATTTATGATGAGCTACGATACTCTGGACATCATTATCCTACTACTTATGTCGAGACGCGTTAAGCACGGACAGTTTGGCAACGTAGCAGAACGTTTTTGGAAAACAATAAAAATACACATTCTCGTACATATAATTAAAAAAGATAAGTTATTTTAGAAAGCAATTTAAATTTATGGACTGGTTTTGTATGATGCGCCAAAATAATTAAAGTTGCACATCGAAATTTCTTAACCCAACAATATTAGCAATTGTATGTTTGCATAATCCTTTTAACGATACTTAAAAAATAACACATTCAAATTCTTTATCTGCAATGCTGAAGTATTTTTTCAATCGGTGTTAATGTGAGCATGGAAACCTTAATATTCTTAAAGGAAATTCTGTGCTCAGTTTTTACAGCCATGTATCCGGAAAACGTTCATAATAAATATGTTGTGGTTATTTGCCGAATCCAAAAAAAAATCTGGCTTGTTTTAATTGTATAAGAAAGAGAGTTCCCGGAATTCTAATCCAAAAGAAATATACACATCTTGCATCATTGTAAATATTAAATCAATACGTTTTAAATAGGCAATAATTTGTTTCTGTAGACTATAATAAGAAAAACAAAATATAGCGAATCCAAGTTGTTTTCTGTTGCCAATTGTATTAGTCAAATTTCGAAAGATATATTGTGATTGGCTGAATTGTTGAATTTGGAAATTCGTGCATAAAATACATTTAGAAGATTTGTGATTGAATGTTTGAAGTCGTTGCCATTCTGCTAACAGAAATACAGCCGAATTTGGGCGGCACGCAAGAGAATTATATATATAGATTAATTTAATATTTACAATGATGCAAGATGTATACATTTCTTTTGGATTACAATTCCAGGAACTCTCTTTCTCATACAATTAAAACAAGCCAGATTCAAACAAGCTAAACGTTCTGCTACGTTGCCATACTGTCCCAGCTTGACATAAGTAGTAAGAAAATGACGTCCAAAGTATCGAAGCTCATCATAAATAATCCAACGTTTTCAGCTTTATGGCACAATATCACTTTTCAAGGATTTTGTTGATTATGCAGCTGAAATAGCTTTTTTCTAAAGCATATTTTAAATGCCTCACTTTGAAGCAAGCGGAGCAAGCCTGGTTCGCGTCACGAACCAAGGGGATTGCCTAGCAATCCAGGGGGTTGGCGAGCGTTAGCGAGCAGGGGGCAGAGCCCCCTAGTTTACTCCAAAATACATGTTTTCATTCGATAGCATGAGGATATATTTCACTGGAAAAACTTGTACATCCGGCACTTATTATCGATTTTTTTTTTTTTTTTTTTTTTTTTTTTTTGTTGGCGACTGACATTTTAATGAAAACAGCTCCAAAATGTTTTTAATTATTTAAACTGGTTTAAAAATGTAGGTCAAACAAAACAGAATCTGCATTTATATTAAGGTGTCCAACTACGTTTAAAATGGCAAAATCAATGAAATATTTTTTTTTAATATTTTTTTTTATATTTTTTTTATTACGTTTCATATGAATTGAAAAATTCGCTTTTAAATAAGTTTGTGTTTTTCTTGTACTTTAAATAGAAGTTTAGTTACAGTCGTTCAAAAATGGTTGTTAATACGAAAATCCACTCAAAGAGATACCAAAAATGTTTTCTAAAGAATAGATTTTTCGCTAATACTGCAATACGTCTTTTGTTCTATCTCAAAATGTATTTAAGATAGAGTTATATATTTTTTTACACTTGTTCGTTATACTATGTTGAGTATAATGGATTATAGATTAGGTTGTACCTATTTTTTTCGAAAAGTTATCTCTATATATACATAATAATATGTTGCGAAAATATTGAAATTTATGTGTTATCTTATATAACAGCCTATAAATTTGTTATTTTTGAAAATATAATTTAGATTTTAGTTCATTACACTCATGAATATCACAGAATATGTAGTAAAAAATAAAACAAAATATATTTAAAAACTTTTCTTTTACAACATTAACCGTTTTGACAAAATATTGGTTAATTTCGACTAAAAATCTCTTCTTTTTTTTAAAAAAAATTAAATTAAAAAAGTTAATATTTTTGTTAATTTCATATTTTTATCATGTAATGCACATTTTAATCCAATCAAAAGTTTCATTAAGAAGTTTTTTTTTTAAATTGCTCCGAACGTTGGCGGATACCTTAACAGTTTTAATTACAGGAATAGCAATAGAAAACAATATTAAAAACTGAAAATTAAATTCAATAAATATATAAACAAAATAAAATCGCGTTTTTGGTTTATTTTTGTCTCCTTTGATGCCCCTGACAATTCCAAGAAATGTCCTAATCTTTTCCCTTATGGATTTTTAACAGGCAAAAATTTAAATTATTTGCTTATTATCGTTTCACGATTAACCTCTTGCGTCAACATCAGTCAATATGTATTTTTATAAAAGAAAAAAAGCGTATCTTGTGCTAAACATATAATAGATAAGCACAGTGCAAGATTTGAAGATAAAGGCGATTGTGAAGAATATATTTACCATATATATTTACCAAATGCGACGTTTACTTTTTAAAAAATTTTTTTTATTGATATTCCACAATGAATTACACTTCTATCCAAATCAATAGCTTAATTTTACTTAAAAATATGTATGAATTACAAACTGAAACATACTTTTAATAAAAGTTCAATGATAATTTCATGCACAATTTTTAATGATTGAATCGTAGAGGAAAGGACTAAAAGACAAAGAACTATGTTCGTGTACCTACAACTAGAAAACGCGAAAACAAAGCCTTGGCAGGAAGCTATTGTAAAATGTGCTTGACGCTGAATAATAAGAAAAACAAACCTGAAAGAATCAGCAGAAGAGGCCAAGTAGACTTTAATGGCAAAAGCACACTGTATACACATAAAAAAGTGTTAATAAATGTTAGTTCAATGACATTTTTACTGCAAACGTGGATATTCCATTTGTCGTCTGTTATATCATTTTGGACGACTTATCGCTTGCGCCGGTGAAATGGAAAAGTACCTTTTAACCCATTGACGGTCATGCACGTATATATACGTCATGGGATCCCCAGTTTTTCCAGCAATTCCCAACATTTTTAAATTTATAAATAAAATTTAAAATAAAATATTTTTTAGATATATTTATTAGGATGATAGTCTATAACCTATCTAAAACAAAATTAATAAAAAATCTTTTAAAAAAAATTATGTATTTGAATCAGAAATATAATTTAAAAATTTACTGCAGGGAAAACAACTGGGGAATTTATCACATTCCCATGAACGTTAGTTTGTTAAATAAGAATTAAAAATTTGATTATTTTGCAATCAAAGTTGTGGAGGACGACAACAAAAAGAGCTATACCGACTCACCTAAATACTTCACCATATTTCTTCCCTAATTCAATAAACTGCAAGTGTATATCCCTATTTAGGAAAGGAAGATATCCGACAAGAGGCAAACCAATGGGTCCAGGAGGATAGTTACTCATCCATCTTCGCACCAGATAGTAGGTTAGAATACATGCACAGAGAGCGAGCCACAACATTGCGAGTGAGCTCTCAATTTGGACTCGAAATGGAAACGGGAGTAAATTAGAATGGCTTTCATCGGAAATGAATGGCATAAAATAATGCAAAGTTTCTTAAGAAACATTTTCATCCGCCTTTCGAGGTGGGTTATTTCGAAACCCGATACGCATTACAATGCAAAACGCCATTTTACAAGGGAGCAAGTTGCAATAACGTGAAATATTTAAACAGTCATTCGCGCTAATAATAAGTTACTTTATTTCGACAGTGGGAAAATTATTTTATGTCTTTGTCATGCATTTCCAAATAAAATGTTTCATGGTGTGTTGTAGGTGATCGATGACAATTTTATTTGAGCACTTTCAAGTGTTTTAACTACATTAAAATATAAATTTATATCCTGTTTATATTTTAAGTTTCAGATACACTGACCGGATATCATTCGTAAGAAATTAAATTATAAATGAACTCGTCTTCCGTTGGTGACGAAACATAAATGAACGTTTACATTGTAACAATATTGGTGTAATGAGAAAAGAAAGTGATCGACTAAAAGTGCCGGGTACCAATAGTACATTATAATTTAAAATAACATTATACTAAACAAAAATCTTTAAAAAAGAAAATAGCCATGTATATATATTTTTTTTATTCTAGTACATTACTTTCATCTCTCTAACATATTTAACAATCAATAGGGAACTGAAACTTAAGAAATTAATCTTTACTAATTAAACCTATCTTAAAAAAATAATAATATTACCCATAAAACAAAAGTGTTTAATATATAAATTCTTTATGTTCCATGATTTTAAGCTTAGATAGACTTTCATAGTGTTTGACCATTACGAAGAAAACATCTGTTACCAACTATTTATTAACTTTTTGTACCCCAAAAACTTGATTGAATACATTTTCATCCACATCGAGTCTATTTGCCAAGTTTCAGTTCGATTGGATAGCGGCAAGTAGCTCAATCAGCCCTCCATGATTTTGCATTCAATTAACGTAACGTCCGTGGGTTGTGTTAACCATGGAGGTATCTGAAAGTTATGTAGGTATGATGTTATGGGCCTAATTATTTATAGATTTATGAGCTATTTTATAGATTGGTTTTACTGGTTTAGCATTTGCAGTAAAATTGTAATCTTTGATAAACTTTTTTGTTACTTAATCAATGCATACATAATGCTATAGCTTGATTTTTAGACTGTAGATTAACTCACGGTAGACATAAGGTCAAACTTTAATTAGTATCAGGCAAATGGAAGGGGGGAGGGTAGGGGTGCAAGGAGCCATGGCGTGTTTCAAGATAATAAAAAAATTTCAAAAAAAATAAATAAAAAATAACGTTGTAAAAAGTAAAGGTCCATTTACCTTTTACAATATCTTAAATCTACACGTTAAATTTTTTGTTTTAGAGCAAGCCAGTGCACCTCGCTCTCCAACCCCGAATCCGTGCATTTTTACTATAGTTAGGCCTAGGCTGAGAAAAATTATTGATTTAATTTATTCATTACTAGGTGGCTCCGCCCCCTGCTCGCTAACGCTCGCCAAACCCTTGGGAATGCTGATGCATTTCTTCTCCAACCAAAGTGAACAAAAATTCATCATTGGCCAAACCATGTGGTGTAAAAACAACTTTGGCTTAATATTCAGTACGAAGAAATGTGCCGACTCGAGTTGTAAACTGGGCACTGTTAACGCACCATTAAGGCTTGGCGTCCACTATCGCTAAGCAGAACAGATCAAAGCGGAGTGGATTAGAGCCAATTACAAGGCTGTCAATGTCTACTATAGCACTAGCCTCGAGCTACAATGGACGTTGACAGCCTTGTAATTTGCTCTAATCCACTCCGCTCTGATCTGCTCTGCTCTGTTTAGCGATAGTGGACGCCAAGCTTTATGTATGAAATTAAATAAGTCGTAGAAATTCGTTGCCAAAAGAAAATGTAAAAAGATTATGTGTGTAATATCGGTATTGCGTTCTGGAAATCGAAGCTGTATATTAAGGCAGAAGAAGCGTGACGAGTCGAAATATACAAAAAAAATTGAAAATGGATATGATGTACTGGACCAACAACACCCTAAGAAGCAAATACATAGGCGTTTTACAGGGCTTGACCGGCTATTTTCTGAGTCCCGTTGAGGTCTCCTACTCAAATGAATCTTGCCATGGCAACATAAAAAAAAAAAAAGTATTCACAATAATAAGTTTGCATTATTTTGTTAGGACCATATGGGGCCAGACTTGGAATTTCAAACCCCTAATTCCTTTCAATGAAGAAGAATGACAAGGTTGAACGTATGAATGAGAAAATGATTGCTTCTTCTTTCAAAAATATACGCCAAACAAATTAATGAGAAACACGCCCATAGAGAGTAAATTACCAATTTACTTTTGACGCATATAAGTGTGACTTGGAATGTTCCAATTCAGGAAAAATGACGGAATCAAGAAGGAAAATCGTTTTTTATCTGACCGTGTTGCCCGCTAAAGTAAATGCCATTATCGATAACACAAAAACGAAATTCTAGGTTAAAGTTATTGAAATAATAATGTCACATAAATGTAAAATGCGACATGAAAAACATCATACACTCCTTGTATGAAAATATTGTTGGCAGTATATGCTTACATACAGGCTTTTAACGCTCAGAAAATAAGAAAATCATTGCCGTAACAGGGGGCCAACAAAAACTTTAATTTTTGTATAAAAAAATTAAAAAAAAAAAAAACCTTACCAGATATCCTAAACACGCTGTGTAAAATCCAACGAGTGTATGTAGGTTCATACTTAAACCATTAATAGTAGTAGGGAGGGGAGGGGGGGGGGGCGATGTTAATGAAATATGTAAGAAAATAAGAAAAACATTGGCGTTACAGAGTGCCAGCAAAAATCGAAACGCTTTTGTATACACATCAAAAATTTATAGGGGGAACTAGGAATACTTGACCCAATGCTTTTTTCTCAGTATTGGCAAGGATTTATAAGTTGTAAGTGGTATTATTTCTTGCCCTTCAGTTAGATATCTACAAGATGAAAATGACAACTGAATCGTTGCATCTGTTTTTAACTATAAGACAAATGAAATTTTCATACTCCAAATGTAATATCTTTGTGTTGAAAACGATGACATGAAAATGGTTTTTGTTTAAAAGTAAGACTTTTTTTTTAAATCGTTTATTTTTGTGTGCATACTTTAATTACAATTACAAATATAATAGTATTTATCCACTTACGTGCAAATGGTTGCATTTTAGGGTTATGTAATAAGTGTACAATTTCGGATACTTGAACCAAGGCATATAGGGATACTTGACCCAAATCGTAGAGGGATACTTAACCCAAGATAGGGATACTGTTCAAATGCATTTGGAAGGTTTTATAGATTTTTTTTATTCTTCTCACACCATTTTGTTATGTATGTACGATATTCAATTCATAAAATGGTATTGTTACTGATGGATATTCTTGAAAGTTGTAGGTCGTTGCCAACCATCGATGTTACATGAGTTAAATGTTAAAGGTGTTATAATTCCCTCCACATTGTTTTCACAGACTACAGCCATTAGGTGTATCACTTCACTCACCTTTCAAAAGAATTTATAATGTTCAATGCACAAATGACCTGAAGATACACAAACCTTATTAAATTCAGACTATTCTTTATCCACCTGAGTTTTCAATGAAAAATGATAGAATTACAAATTTTGAATTTAAATGTGAGTTTACATTTGCAGTTAAATAAATAGTTATTTTCTTATTTTTGAACTTGTACAAGAACATAAATAGCTTTCAAACTGCTCATATTTTTAGCTTTTTACAATAAAAATTAAAAGTGGACACCATATTAACTTTATGCCGATAATAAAAATAAAAAAGTATTGACCTCATTGAACATTTATAGAAAAGTATTAACATTGGACTTATGGGAGTTAAGTAAATTATTATGTAAAAGTTTTGCATTTATAATTTGTATACTCCCAAATATATGACTTGGGTCAAGTTTCCCTAAGGGGTGGGTTGACCCACGTTGAAGGTTTTTTATGTTTAATATTTTACCACCTTTACAATTAATATTTAGAAAGATATTATAAATATTGTGTAATACTTAATGAGGTATAAATAAACATAATTTAAACATCCATAAGTATTGTAAAACAAAAACTGAACACCCAGAACTAAAAATTGGGTCAAGTATCCTTACTACCGACACAAAAGCCACACACATAGTCGACAATCTCAAATTATTCACGGATACTAAAAATTAAATTCATTTATAGGACCGTAACATGTATTGCCTTTTATTTGTATGGTGTTTATTTTGAAATAATTAATCTGAAATTATCAACGAATAATAAAAATTACCTGAAACACAGGAATGGTCGAGTTTGAATATAAATATTTTATAACGAACTTTTACAATAGATGGAATAAATAATAATTATTGACTCACCGAATGCATTTAACTTTAGTTAATAATTTTGCATAATCCCCCCCCCCCCCACATATTGAAAATAGTTATAAAACAGTCACGACTTTCAAACTTTTGTTTCTGATTCTCGAGAACCAAGACGAAACAATTGAAGAAATTGCATTGAGAAAAATGACGGTCGAGCAAACTCTGCAAACTCAAAAATACTACAGAAACCAAGAAAGTTAATAATAAAATAACCCACTGAGATTTTGCAAAATTTCAAAATGTCTAATTAGAAAAAAAACTAAAAATTCAACCAAGTAATAGCTGACAGTCAGTTGTTGTTGTTAGCCGAGAATCAATTAAAAGTATTAACTAGCATTTATATTCTCAATGACGTCACACTCAGAGTTATGCATACATGCTGACGAAATGACGTAATTGCCCTTTCCACATTCCCTCACTATACCTACCAAGAGATAAAAATTCGCTTCCTAAGGAGACGCGAAGCAAAAAAAAATTAGTTTTAGTGTTTACTAAAACATGATGTATCTAAGTAATTTTTTATCATCCAACGATATTTTTAATTCCATCCGCAAGAAAAGATTTCAAAGATTCTAAACATATTTTTTTCAATGGAAAAAAGTAAATATTTCAAGTATTTATTTAGATAGAAGAGTATGAGGAAACCTTTTTCCCGTTGGATTACCATTACGGCCAAATTTTAAAATTCAATTAAAAAAAACTAATTAATATTTCGCCATTTTGCGATAATACATGGCGAGATAGAGAGACAATCTGCTTGTGTTAAAAATTTCGCAGTTCTCCTTGAAACAAGAAAAAGATAAACGTTAGTGACAATGCCATAGTTCCTTACTTTCTTTTTTTTTTTTTAACATAGAGAGACACTTTGAAATGGCTCCTAGAATAAAAGATTCTAGTTCAGCTTCAGCTGGGCGGGCAGAAGTACAAATAAAATTAAGAAAAAACCTAGTAAAATATCAGATGCTCAAAGGGAAAATATACCACGGATGAAAAGACAGGCTAAACAAAGAAGGAGGTATAGAATTAAAGAAGATCCTTTATTATATGAAGAACTAACAGTGATGTGTGCTCTTCAGACAGAAATATAGAAGAAAGCTTACACACACTTACACTTACACAGAAAATACTTTTCTTCCTGTGAAATTTTGTACAACAAAAAATACCATAAAGCATTATGTTGGTGTTGAACAAGAGTGCACCATTTAGTTTTTAAGGAAATCTGGAAGAGGTATATTTGTGTTTCCACCAAAAGATGACGTTTTTGCTTTTAATATACACTCACTTCCAAAAGTTAAGCACGAAGAGGAAAATGTTAATTTCTGTAAGCCAATCTGAATTAAAGAAGCTGACATTTTCTGAAAAGGTAAGATTGGTTGGTTGTTTTCATATTATCTGGCGCCGTCAGCAACACGAGGGCTATAATGCGCCGAAACATTAGTCATTAGACAAGCCAACATACATTTACAAACAACCATGCTTTACACGGGACTCGAACCTGTAGAGGCTAGCACGCTAACCACTATACCGTTTGGTCCTGAAAAGGTAAGAAAGTATGCAAATGATAGGTAACAGCCTATCACGGTTTCGCGTCGAGAAATATGCAAAATTGTCAGTAGTATAAAATGCCGGCATTATGAAGGGTTACAAGTTGCATGTAACTGTTGATGAAAAGTGTTTAGAACATTCATACTATATGTTTTCAAGTTAGACGTGTTTCTATAACTACCGGAAGACGAACGCTGGAGCGCTTATGAGCGCTGGCGGATTGTCGGACTTCCACCAGCGCGTTTCTCATTAAATGTTTGTAATGTGTGTAAATATTAACACGTTGACTGCCGAGAAATTTTTCACGATATCGTGGTACGACGATACAGTGCGCAAACACATTACTTCTGTCCAATCTGCAAAGAGAAGCCAGCACTTTGCGTAGAAAATTGTTTTCAAAATGATCACAAAACATAAAAATTTATTTCCTTGTATAAACTTTTTCTTTTTGAATAAACTTTGTATAATTGTATTTTCTGTTTATTTAAGCCAAACCTGATTTTTAATTATCTTTTATGAGGCCGTCTATTCATATTTACACTGCATTACTCCGAGTTTCTTCGAAGCTGTACAAATATAGCAAGTAAAGGTCAGTCGTAGTAGGCGTCCTGGGCAAGTAAACAATCTACGAGATATCTCGTATTCGGCAGTCAACGTGTTGACAATTAAATTTTACGTTACACTAAAGACCTTTCAATTCTTTACTCATTTACCAGGGACACAATTGGCTCCACGTTTGGTTAATTATCCTACTTCAGATTTGCACACCACACACATAAAATCGAAGTTAATATAAAATATTTAATAATTGATATCCAATTTCAAGACCGATCTCTGGTTTTCATTCTAAGTGTAAACTGTAATTGTTACAGTTGTTGATAGCAAATATTTTTGTCATTATTAAAAAGGAAATCACTAAAAATTAATAGCTTACCTATTTTTTTTCTCGATTTAACAGAATTGCTATAAATTAGCACCAATGTCAAGCAAACTTTTACAAGTACCATTTTTAAAGCTTTAATTTTCTGAAATGAAGATAAAACGTTATAACTAAAAAATATTTCTACAAATTTTTCGAAGAAGTATATTTTTATCGTATCTCAATAACAATAACAATCTGCTGGATAAAAAATATTGTTTTAAACATTGCGCAGCTGTTCATTCTCGAACTGTTTCGTTTTTAATATCAACATTAACCTTATATTACATTTTTTATAATATAATATGAAACGTGGCCGCTTTAAATATTTAGTACAATGGCACGTGTTCTCTCAATATAAAAGTGAACGCTTTCAGTGGAGAAATCATCGACTGGAAATCAAGTTTTAGTCCTCTTTTCTGATCATGAATCCTCTACTCTTGACAGCTCTATTTTTGCTTGCATTGCTGGCGACCTTGTTTGGTAAGTGTATCCTAATAGTGTAGTATTATAGTAGCCTTCTACCAGATATGATCACGTTGATAAACGGAGGCTGTTGAGGTACATAAAAGTACAAATACACTTTTATTTTGTCATCCATATATAAAGTATTGCGGTCATCCATGAATTTAAATTTTATTTGTTAATTCACTGCAACTTGATAAGATAGTTTTTTTTTTTTTTTTTTTTTTTTCCAAAATCACAAACATGAGGATGAAGTACGTAGAATTGTACATTTTATAAGACTTAATTTAGTTAGTCGAATGTTTTGAAGCTTCAAGATAATCGAAAAATTAGAAATATTTAATAGAGATAAAAGAACATTTAAAGTTGTTAGTAAATTTAAACGCCTGAAATATAAGCTGTCCATATTTAATATATTTATAGCATAAAACATTCTGATATTTATTTGTTAAATTTAAGGTACGGGTACTTTTCTGTGATTTTTTCAATAGTATCACAATTTTTTTCACACTCAATCAGTATTAAAAATATATTGGCACAAAAGAGTTTTTTTAAATTAGTTATTGCATGTATACATTAAATTCTAATAGGCTCTAGTGGATAAGGCTGAACATTGCATTATCCACTATAATTACATTAAATTTTTTTTAACTGATCAAGTTAAACTGAGCATATCCCTGGTGATGAAAAAAAAAAAAGTATTGCACTGGCAAAAACAATACCTCACAAATCGAGTTTAAAATTTGCAGTAATTATTTTCTTCATTATAGTTTACCTTCATAAAAAATATGCATAATTTTAAAAGTATTTTGAATATAATGAAAAACTTAGTACCATTATAAAGCTAGAAACCCGAGATTATTTTAGATTATGAAAACAAAAATGGAAGTTTAAACAATTTTCTCTATTTCCAATGCGTATTGGTACAAGGATTAAATTAATCGTATGAATCTTCAAATAAAAATATTGTATTTTTCATGACTTTAAACTTATTTTGTCAATTAACATAAAATAATGTAATTTTCTGCTAATAAAAATCATTGGACATTTTCCTCAGTCAAAGCATTTTCATTTCAATATTCCATGTTAGTTAAAACCATTTTTTTTCCTTCAGTTTTATACGACTCTTTAATTGGTTTCCTTCAAGACCCACTTTAATTGGTACTCTAAATTGTTAACCTTTAAGAGTAATGTTAATTTTTACTCTAAATTGTTAACCTTTAAGAGTAATGTTAATTTTTACTCCAAATTCTTAACCTTTAGGAGTAATGTTAATTTTTACTCAAAATTGTTAACCTTCAAGAATCATGCTAATTGGTAGTCTTCCTAAATCACAACAACATAAACTTTCTTTAATTTTTGTGTTGCATTAGAACGATTAAAAATATACATTCTGGCGATACAAAAATAGCATTCGTAACTCAGTTTGTCTTCGATATCTCTTACAAAAGGAAAGTTTCAAGTCTCTTTAGCACACACTATATTTTTTTTCTTCTTGTTCTATGAGTCATCTGGTGGCTGTGTGGTAAGAGCTATGGCCATGCATGTCAAAGGTGCCGGGTTCGAATCCCAGCTTAGGTATATATGGATGTTCATTGTAGTTCGGAATCCACATTAAGCTGTAGGTAATGACCTGGTTATCCGACATTGTGCATAAAAATAGGTGGTTGAGCGTATAAACCAACCAACCCAATTCTATGTTATTGAGTGTTATAACGAACTTTCTATGTAGTTTCAGCAAGTAGTAACACTCGTATAATATTCGCAGCCGACCAAACGGTATAGTGGTTAGCGTGCTAGCTTCTAGATCGCGATGTTGTGGGTTCGAGTCCCGTGTTAGGCATGGGTGTTTGCAAATGTATGTTGGCTTGTCTAATGACTAATGTTTCGGCGCATTATAGCCCTCGTGTTGCTGACGGCGCCAGATAATCTGAAAACAACCAACGTACAATATTCGCAAGCGAATACATTTTTTTTATGAAATTCTTATCAGTGGCTAAGTGTATAAATACTTGTTTAATGAAGTTTTATACACTTAGGGTTTGCGTTTACTTAGAAGCAAACTTAAGCATTTTGTAGTATTCTAAATTTTTACAAATAAATAATATATTTTTTAAAAGTTAGATAATTTTTCTTCAAATGTATATATTTTTAATTTGTATTACTAATTTTAGTAAACATTAAATATATATGTAAAAATTAGATATAAACTTGCAGTTAATAATGACAGGTAAATTTTGAAAAAAGTGCCATTTGACATTAAAGGATTAAAAGGGGATAAATAATTAAAATATTTTCAAAAAGTGAGTAAAAATTCATAAAAATCATAATTAAGGTATAAAAAAAATTATGATTTTTGGACCTAAAGCATCAACAAGTAATCATATTTACCTCTTGACAAAAGGGAAAACAAAGTTAAATACAATTTTAATACACAACATATATTCCAAGTGGGGTTTGGCATTTCATAAAAATGCTCTCAAATAACCTTGATTCAAAAAGCGTTACTACATCGACTACCATAATTTCACAAATATATCGGATATCTCTGGAAAACTTTGTACAATAACTGCTGAGAAATTATATTTTAAACTTGTGTTAGGAGAGAGAAAAACACGGCAATAACGGCATATTTTGTAAATTAAATCACGATTGTCGATTGTCGATTAAATCACATAATTGTCGATTAAATCACGTAGATAAATTATTACTTTTGAGATGTTACTTACTACCTTAATGTCTTAGCAGCACACTTAATAAATATACTCAACGTATCTTGATAAAAAAAAAAAAAAAAAAAAAAAAAAAAAACATTTTCTCAAATGTTTAGAAAGACTTTCATAAAACTAAATTTTGCTTTATACTAATTGATTTTTTCTTGTTCCAGGTCAAATTGAATGCGGTATGTGTTTTCTTATCAGAACAGATATAATTAGTTATACCCTACTTGAAATTAAGACTTTTATATAATTAAACATTCTCTTAAATAGTACTTCAATAAAACATTTGTTTATTTCCAAAAATAGTATATTTTATCATTCAGAAAAATAACTTAAAATAACTGAAGACCAATTATATGATAAAAAAATAAAATTTATTAAATCAACTTTAATTTTTTGTAAAATTGTATAAGTGTTATGCTTTTTCTGTTTTCCTTTATTTTAGTTTTCAACCGACATTAAACACATACAGAGAAATGCTTTTTAATTATTTTAATACTTTTTTTATGATATTTCCTTTTTAAATACGGTTAGTATCACTATATCGTCATTAAAATAAATTCCTCATTTAAAAATTACACTGGATTTTCTTGTGTATGGTTGCTGATTTTTAATTAAGAAGAAAGTAACTTTGTTTTTCAAATGTGAAATAATTATTTGTTTAACAATACCTTAGAGTTCGTTTTAATAATTATTAGTCAGTTTTAAAAAATTTTAAAATTAGTTGTCTACTTATTGTTTGTGTTTTTAGGTGCATGCCATTTTTTTTGTAAGTACTGAATTTAAATGTTTTGGTAACACAACAAGGATAAAGATAGTAATAAATCTTCCAATCTATATACACAATGGGTTTTCAAAATGGATTTAAAAAAAAAATATTTACTATTCACCAATGTAAACTAAGGGGTTTTAAATCGTTAAGAACTCGCTGATACAATTGGTACATACTAGAAACCTATGGGAGAGTTTTTTTGTCATTTACCTGTACTCTATCTAGACTTTAAATGTTGCCCAACATTTTTTTTAAGTGACTGAAAATCTTATTATATCATAACAAGTTCTTTAAGATTACAGGAAAACTAACAATATTATCTGGTTAGTATAGTTACCGCTGTTTTAATATTTAGGATTTCTCACTTATGATCTGAACTCTGGTGAAAATATAAAAAGGGACTACAATCCAAACCTTAGTAATTACATAAGGCGATTAAGATAAGTTCTGTTAGTTCCCGATTCTTACTATTCCGTATTCTTACTATTTGTGTTTTAATATCGCCGTCAATTTTGTTGGTCATTTCTCAACAAAAGAAACTCCGGATGCAACAAATAACTCAGCCAGCCCATAATCATGAACAAAATCAATTTAATGAGATAAGTTTACAAGTATGAGGCCTCATCCCTGTCACAATCCAATCCTGTATATACATACACCTTTTACAACAATTACGGTTACAGAAATAACTATGAAATTTGCATAACATGGAGTAGGACACACAATAAATCAATAATAAATATAATATTAAATAAATCTCCAATAAATTTTACAACAAAAAGTGACATCATAGTTCTTCATTTTAGTACCACAATTGGCATTGATAGAACTCACTAAAAGCGTATGACTGAAATATTTGTATTTACTTCTTCGAATCCTTTTGTAATATCAAATCGACTAAAAAACCCGTCAAATCATATTTTGAAGATCCGATGGCAGAAAATGTATATATTATTTTAAGTATATTTTGTACTAAAAATAAACATATATTGTTATGATGTATACGTCATTGAGTCCGAGAGTAAATTTAAAATAAACGCCAAAGAGAAAAAATGGGAGGTGAGAAATTCCAGATGTGTATGTTACCCTATCCGATAAATGTTACACAATCGATTCTTGTAGGTGAATCAGAGGATAAACGGACGTTTATGCACGATGCTCGAGGAAATAGAGCTCTGTGTTGGCATTTGTTTTTTTAACTTGTCATGCCTTTCGAAGTGAAATTATGAAGTGGGGATATTTAGAACACATAAAATGACATTACCACAGTTATTTTTACTAACATCGTTCAAGCCATTTTTTGGGGGGAGGGGAATTGCTGAAAAACACATTTTTCAATGGCAGCTATCTTTTGCACATGCTCAATTTTGACGAAAACCTTAATGACAACTCCCATAGCCACCACTAACCCGTATGCAGAAATTGAACACCGTAGGTCAATCGTTTAGGACACTCATCGATTTGTTCGGATTCGTTCACAGACAGACACACATTTTTTCTAGACCACTTTTTGGAGCTCAGCACGTTTCAGAAATAGTAGAAATGATTTTTTTTTTTAAATCGAAGTTTTCTTTGATCGTACGCAATACTTTCAATTATTCATATGTTAACATATGGTAATGAAAGTTAGAAGGTATTAAAATGTATACAATTAAAAGAAACTAGAAATGTTTCAAAAGATATGAGCGATTTAAAGGGAAGAATTGCTTTAAATATCAAAAGTTTGTTCATTCATTTCTAATTAAAGGAAACATAAGATTCGTTCGTTTTTCAAAAAAAAAAAAAAAAAAAAAAAAAAAAAACTTTACTTCTGTTTCAACAACATGCTTTGTTTGGATTCATGCGAATAACTGTTTTTCTGCGATGGGTGGCTTTATCAACCATTTTGATTATGACCACAAAAATATTCAATTCATATTGATTTCCGAAAGCATTTATTATAATCTTTGTTTCTTTATCTTGTGCTGTCATTTACTTTTTTTTTTACCTTTACAGTACCTAGTGCTTTAAAATGACCTGACAGTGCTGTATGCTTTGTCCGAGTTTAAAGAGCAATGTTGATGAAGAAAGATGCAGCTCTTTTGAATTGTCAAACTCTTGCATAAGAATAAAACATAGTTGTGAAAAATAAATTGAATTTTTTTTTTTTTTTTGAATTCCGTTACACTTTATTTTGTCTTGCTGAAAATTCCATTACAATAACTTTTGTGTTTTATAGTTATTCAAACCATTCTGCTCCATTTTTTAAAAAATTGTAAAACTGAGTCGACGAAATTAAGACCACAGAATTCAATATTAAGTATTTACGATTTTTTTGGAATACCACGAAAGACATTATCCTGCAAAAGTTTATATTTCTGTTTCCAGATAAAAACAATACATTTTAATGATTGAGATTTTACCCTGTTAAAGTTGTTCACTTGCAAAAAGAACCGGGATAAATTGACTTTAATGTGTTTGCTGATTGCGTATGAGGATTCCACCAAATGAACCCAATTTATTTCATTGTGCTCAAGTACCCTGTAGGATTGAAATGCAGAAGAGTGGCAAATTAGATTTCGTACATGGGCGTCTCCAGGAGGGTGCAAGGGGGTGCACTTGCACCCCCTGGATTTTGATAATAAAATTCTTTTAAAAGCTATAAATTCACAAGAAATAATCAAGTGTTATTTTTAAAATATTTTTCGTTGTTAGTTTGTGCATTAGTAATTGTTTCTATTTAAGTTTTCTTGCTTGTTTATTTTTGTATTGTTGAATATTGAACCTTTGTTGGCAACAATATGGCGCTTGGTGGATTATTATGGAGGAAAGCATTTTGAATTGCATAGCAGAAGTTTTACTTTTATCTTTAGTTGCGCGCTTTGTATTGATCTCTAAATTCCCTGAAAGTGTTTAGATTATGGATTATTACCCATCTGATACCATGAGAACCATGGCATAAATCCATCAGATTCCATGAAACACTAAAAAAACCTGCTTTAATAGAAAATTGAGCTAAAAAGTAGAAAATAATTTTAAATAAGTTTGAAATAAGAATAGAGTGATTAGCAAGAAATATTTATTTTTTCAGAATTCGGTTGATCAATTTACATGTTTTATCGCACTGTTTATGTGTATTAATGGTGAAAACAAAACTTCCTCTTTTTAAGACACTTTTATTAGCTTCGTATATTTTTCAATATTTTTTTTTCTTCGTTGTCTTTAATCCTAGGTACTCAATTTTTTTTTTCTTTGAGAGATATCACCAAGACGAATTTATTTTATTTTTTATATAATTATGTGAAGTTTCGTAAGCGCGCTAGAAAATAGTCAATTTCGGCTTTTTCGCTGGAAGTTGTGCAGAGAATAGATACTTAATGTCGGTTTCTGCCTTTTTAAGGTTGGGGCCAAACGACCGTTTCGTCTGATTCCAAATTTATAACAACCACAAGATCGGTACTTATTTAAAATTGGCTATTATGATAAATGGGTTTCTCAAAATAATATCCATCAACCTTGTGATGTTTGAAGTTGAATAAAATATAAACACAAAATTATTATTTACAAGTCACACACACATTACAAAATAAATATTAATTCAATTATACTGGGAACATGTACAATTCTGGGGTAATTCCTCACCTCACATGTTTACTGTTCAAGTGATGGAATTAAACTGAATAATTATCTATACTAATTTGGTCTTCACCATTTCCATACATAGCGTTAGTAGTACAGTTCGGGGGGAGAGTGATATAGAGAGTGTCATATGTTCCCCCTCTGGCGGCGAACACGTCTCGGTGAGCAGCCAGAAAAAATGTTGGATGGTGTACCACTGCTATTAGATGGTTTGTTTGTTGTATTAGTCTTTGGTGGTCAACCCCTTCTCCTGATAGGATTGATTGGCCCATTTATTGCTTGGGGGCTTCTTGTCAAGGACTCAGGGCAGATATATGAAAGGCTCCAACAGAAACGTGTGGAGTTTCAAGGTTGGCTATTTCATAGCTTGTTGGAGAACGTTGAGTAAGTATGACATATGGTCCATCTCGACGAGGTGTGAACTTGGCTGTTACCCTCTTGTCTTTGTTGCTGTGAGGGTGTAAGGTTACCCACATTCGATCATCATGTGCGTACTGGGGACTCTTTCGTCTTTCCTGATCCGCATACTTATTTCATTATTCCTGTTTCTGTTCCACAATGTTCTTGATTTTTTTTAGATATTAGCAAACTTTTTTAAATAAGGATTAATTTCAGCAACGAAGTTGTCATTACTTATTATTGTTCGTAAATCATGTTGTATGTCATACGGGGATAGCAGTTCTCTTCCGAACTGCAGAAAAGCAGCTGGTTGTTCTGTGGAAACACATCTTGTGGTGTTTAATGCAAAACGGATAGTTGGTAGTTTCTGTGCCCATTCCGCTTGATTATCACCAACCAAAATTGACAATCTCGGTTTGAGATCTCTGTTTTTTTGTGCCACTGGATTTGCGTGTGGGCAATAAACAGGAGTAAGAACTTGTCCTGCGGTTGAGGCATCATGATGTTCCTTCATCACTTTTTCGCACTCGTGAATAGAGACCACTAATTGCGCTTCTTCTGAATCAGAATCTGTGACATAATGGTATAGGAAACCTTGATTCATAATGTAACCTCTTTGAGTCCGATTTGCGAAATTTTCTTCTCTTGAACCACCTTCAAAGCTGTCTATTATTTTCTTCACATCTTCATCCTTCAACTGTTTGTCTCGAACATCACTGGCTCTTTTAGATGGTAAATCAACGATGATTATGCAGGTCTCGCAGGTTACTTTTTCATGTAAACAATTAGGACGAGAGAGCATATCTGCAATGACATTCGCCTTATCAGCACTTTTAAGTTATAGGACTGTAGTTGCAATGCCCATCTTGCAAGCCAGCCAGTACGGGATTTAAGGCTCATCAGCCATTTCAAGGGTTGGAGGTCACATTGAGAATTTATTAAGAAAAACCCTCCCCGTCCTTAAGTTTTCTCTAGTAGTGTATGTGCTATTGTCATGAAGAAAAAATTAATCGAATTTTCCTTTCTTATATTTAAAATATGAAAATTTATATTATCACATTTAATTTTTAGTAGTAAATCATCAAAGTAAATCTGACCTATACAAAAGTAATAAAACATTGAAATTACTTTGAGAAATTTTAGTTATTGAAAAGTTAAATGCAATGGTATTATTCACTTCTGGTTGAAATTTCGTATTTTATCAATAATATAGGAAACATTTATTTTCAGAAATCTAAAATTTCCCCATGCTCCTGTGATCCTTGAAATCCAAATGAGATTTCGCAATTCTTTATTGTGCACCATATATTTAAAGTTCTTGAGGAAGTTTTTTAAGACTAATAATTAAATTTAAAATAAATAAGTTTTGCGTTTACTTTTTTTTTTTAAGTGAATGATGATTTTGTATGCTAGAAAGTTTTGTTATCAGTTTAACGGGAAAAAAAAATTTCTTGTTATCTAAACTATAATAAAGTGCATGTGTTCATTTTTATGTATAATGAATGTTTACACGATTTCATATTTCTTACTTAGTATGATGATTACTTAAAATTTACTGTTTAAATGTTACTTTCAGTTTTACTTTTTCAACTGGTAAACGTTTGTCAGGAGATCTGGTATCTTTGACTGAATGAGTTTGGTAGATTTTTTATGCTATTCTTTATTAAATTGACTACTTACAGGTTTTATCCTCAACATGTAATATCTAAATTGTGGTGTAGAAGAGTTAAATGCAAATTAACTGTTACTTTACTGTGAAGTGAAGTAATAGTTCTCAAATAATTTTTGACTTGTAATGATTAGATCTCTTAAAAGGCTCATTGTTGGTTTTGTAAACAAATTTAATTTCTTTAAACAAACTTTCGTGGTAGACGAAAATATTTTTCAGTGTTCCAGCTTCGACATCTCCTTTACTTTAGTCTTAATGCATATTGTTATGAATTTTTCCACTGAGGCAATGATGGCAGAGTTTTCACGGTTTAAAAATATTTATTCTGTCTTCCGAAAACTCACAAAATTTATTCACAGGCAACAGTTTAATTACTCTCAAGCTTCAACACAAGCTTCAACAAAAATAACTTCGAATTCAGCGATTATACAAGCTCACTCCAATAGGTAAACAAAGCGATCAGCTTTCAACGAAATCCGAAGTCAATCTGAAAACTTTCCCGTTCTCCAGTCCTTTATATACAAGCGCGTGAGACATTCTCGAAATTTCCAGCCAATTTATCGGAAACGAAATATCTCGAAACTTCTCGATTACTTTAGGTGTTGCCACCTTTTTCTAACTTGTATAATCGCTATTAATTACTAAATAAAATAGGATAAAAATAAATTACAATAGAATTTTGAAATAATACGTCACTATTTACAATATATACAGACAATTTGTGCAACATTTCCCCCTTCTTAAAGACTGCACGTCCCGGGCAGTGAAGTCCTTAAGCCATTCAATGACTTCTACCATAATATGGGGCTAGCCTATTGTAGTGTACAACTGTAGGTTTACAGTAAGGTGTCCGTTGAATTCTCACCACGACGTCGTTGATCTTCTTAAGGACCACATACGGCCCTTCCCAGTTCGTCTGGAGCTTAGGGGAGAGTCCTTTCCGACGTTTAGGATTCCATAACCACACCTTATCACCTTCCTGGAATGAACGTTCCGTGGCCTTGGCATCGTAGCGGACCTTCATGCGCTCTGTCATGATGTTGATTCTTTCTCTGGCGAACCGATGTACGGCTTCCAAACGTGCCTGCAGATCATCTAGATACTGGACAGGCGAGGAAGGAGTGTCCTGTGGTTGTCCAAAGAGGAGGTTGCTGGGGAGCCTAAGGTCTCTTCCACACATCGTTAGAGATGGAGAAAATCCGGTGGTCTCGTGAGTTGCACTCCCGTATGCCAACAGAAGCGGTGAAAGTTTCTGATCCCCATCTTGCTGGTTATATGATTTTGAGATTGCGTCCGAATCATCCGCGGGTGCAGCTGATAGATCCCGGGACCTCCGTTCGATGCTTGTAACAGGAGTACGGATGTCGATTAACTCGTCACTAACTTTGTCCATTTCCACATGAACCACTTCCTGGGAGGGTTTCATCAACGTCGCTTTCTTCGGTTCTCTCTCCGAGGCTGGAGAGGTACTTTCCATAGATGTGGACTCTTCAGCATTCTCTATGACATTGTCTTCATGAGCTACAATCCGATATACGCACAGCTCTTTCATGTCTAGATCGTGCAAAGGAACTTCGCCTCTCCATGTTTGCAGCTGGCTTTTCTCAAAATTCAGCGTAATTCCATTTTTCTTCAAAAAGTCTAGTCCGAGAATGCACGGATCTACAATTTCGGCAACATAAACGGTGTGCTTGTAGGTGTTAAATCCAAGGGCAATGTCCACTTGCAATTTCCCATGAACAGAGATATTACTACCAGACACAGTTTGTAGAGAAACAGAGGGCGCTGTGTAGAGGAGTCGGCTGTTCAGGCGACGAGCCACGTCCGTCCTTACGATCGTTACGTTCGCTCCCGAATCGACGATTAGACGACATGGAGTTCCGTTGATCTCCCCCTTCACGAATAAATCCTGGTTTCCTCCTTGTCGGGATGAAACGTGGAAATGACTGGTCGGGGCTTCACCTGTTCTACATTGCAGCTTCTGCCCTGCGAGATGACATCTTCTTAGATTCAGTTGTGGAGAATCCGTGGTAGTGTTATCCCTTCTCTTTTTCAAATCAAGGCAGTTTCGTCGTAGATGTCCTTCCCGTTTGCAGTGCCAGCAAACGACTCTGGTCCTTCGATCCCTGGCTCCGGGATAGCTTCTCATCATTCTATCAATTTTGCTCTCCAGTTCTCGAAGCTTACTGGTGACAAAGTCAGAAGAATCCTCGGCTAATGCACCACGCACATATCGTCGGTCTTTTCCAGAAGCTAGCTGCGCGGCTTCTACTCTCATGGCGTACACGAGGGCCGACTTCAGGTTTTTGTTTTGGGATAACCTTACCACCTGCTGCACATCGGGATCTTGAATAGCGTCGATGAAATACTGCAGAGAAAGATCGTCTCGTACATCCGGGGGACAGTCTGGGAAAGCGAGGAGCGACAGTCTTTCTATATCCGATGCCAATTCTTGAAGAGTTTCATTGGCCTTCTGCTGTCTCACTTTCAGTTGCAGTCTGTTATAATCCTTTAGATGTTGCTCCCCAAACCTTAACTCCAACGCACTTGCCAGCGCCACGAATTCTCCCCGCTTCTCTTCAGGTAGTGTTTGTAAAATGTCAGCAGCTTCACCTCGAAGAGATGCCGCGAGATGGAATGCTTTCGAAGTATCGTCCCAACCATTCGCAGAAGCAATCATTTCAAACTGCGTTTGATAAACGCGCCAAGACGACCTCCCATCAAAAGTGGCCATTTTGATGCTGGAACGTGGCGCAATAAAGGGAGTGGAAACGTTATCCCAATTAGGCGTTGCAATGGTCACAGCTTCGCGAGTTTCTATTTTCCGTAGCCTTTCTTCTACAGCATCCATGAATTTTCCCTGCTCTTCTTTGATAGTGGAAACCTTTTCTTCCATTTCATCTCTTACAGCAGTGAGAACGTCTTCCTTCACGGATTGCAGGACCGATGATGTTGTCTCCATAATAGTAGATTCTACCATTGACGCTAGCTCGGTTTTCATTTCTTCCCTGATCTTGATTACGGCTGCGGATGTGGACTCGCACTTATCGGCCAAAGCTTTCATGTCTGATGACGTTGCATTTTGCAAAGCTTTAAAATCTGATGATGTCGCTTCTTGTAAAGCTTTAATGTCTGATGATGTCGCTTCTTGACTGGCGGCAATTGCGGCGGCGAGTTCGGCATTTGTCGTTTCTTGACGGGATTGACCAGCTGCGATTGTAGCGGCGAGTTCGGCATTTGTCGTTTCTTGACGGGCTTGACCAGCTGCGATTGTAGCGGCGAGTTCGGCATTTGTCGTTTCTTGACGGGCTTGACCAGCTGCGATTGTAGCGGCGAGTTCGGCATTTGTCGTTTCTTGACGGGCTTGACCAGCTGCGATTGTAACGGCGAGTTCGGCATTTGTCGTTTCTTGTCCGGCTTTTATTTCGGCTTTCATTTCTTTCATTTCGGCTGAGGCGGTTTCTTGGCAGGCTTTCATTTCAGCAAGCATTTCCATCAACTGTTTCATTTGGTCTTCCATCATTCCTCTAGTAGTCGGCATTCAAGATGACTTGACCCCACTTCTGACACCACTGTTATGAATTTTTCCACTGAGGCAATGATGGCACAGTTTTCACGGTTTAAAAATATTTATTCTGTCTTCCGAAAACTCACAAAATTTATTCACAGGCAACAGTTTAATTACTCTCAAGCTTCAACACAAGCTTCAACAAAAATAACTTCGAATTCAGCGATTATTGATTGATTGATTGATTGGGTGGTGTGAGATTTTTGCTCGCCTACTGGCTGCTTTATCTCATTATTCCTTAGTTCAAACAACTTCTATATTAGATAACAAAGAGGATCACAAGTTTTTCATTATAGAACTTATGAATTTCACTAGAGCTCTAGTTTTAATTAAAGCATCTTCTGAGAGATTGAAAATCCAAGAGAATGAGATTCAGCGATTATACAAGCTCACTCCAATAGGTAAACAAAGCGATCAGCTTTCAACGAAATCCGAAGTCAATCTGAAAACTTTCCCGTTCTCCAGTCCTTTATATACAAGCGCGTGAGACATTCTCGAAATTTCCAGCCAATTTATCGGAAACGAAATATCTCGAAACTTCTCGATTACTTTAGGTGTTGCCACCTTTTTCTAACTTGTATAATCGCTATTAATTACTAAATAAAATAGGATAAAAATAAATTACAATAGAATTTTGAAATAATACGTCACTATTTACAATATATACAGACAATTTGTGCAACAATATTCAGGGTTTTAGAGGAAAACTTTTGCAGGGTCAAGCATTTTCGCATTCGAAAAATTGTCTTGACCAACACAGTCTGTTTTTTTTTTTTTTTTAACGAAATTTCAATTAAAAAAATAGATATTTCGAAGTGAGAGGATTTAAATTGACATTGATTAAAATATAATTGTAAAAGATATTTTGCAATTTGTGACTATGGCATTAGAACTGCATACACTTTTAAAAGCCTTTTAAATATTAATATAACATGTGTTTTAAAAATGATTATTTTGTTCCAATTTCCATCCTAAATAATGTTGTACAGTGATGAATATTTACGGGTCCGGAGATAATTTATGACATAAGAATCATTCTTTTTGAATTCGTAATGATATTAAGAATATTATATTTTGAGAGTGAATGTTTAACGGAGATCTTGACTGATGAATCCAATGTCCTGAATTTAACATTTATTCTCTGCTTTTGATGGAACGCTTGGATATCATATTGGTACTGTTGATCGTAATATTAAATATTGTGTTACTGAAACCAAAGAAATTTTACTAGTGTAAAATAAGAAGTTATATGAATACTAATTTTAAATGATAACTCAGTTTAGGTTTTCACAGCCACGTTTTATTTCTCTACAATATATTTACAATTCATATGAACTGCATCTCTCTTCATCAAGATTGTTCTTTAAACTCCAACATCATCAACAGTGTTGCTAACTGTTTGTCCAGCGCCATTAGTTACTGAAAAAAAGGGAACATTTATTCAGATGGTAATTTTGAGCTAAAAACTTAAGATTCGAAAAAGTTGCTAACAAATCAAATTAATTTTTAATATTGATGATCAAAAACTCCTGGCTACAAAATACTTTCCATGTGAACTAGTCGTGATTGTAGTAACTTCTGTTGCTAAACGTTTCTTGGAAATTCTCATTAATTAATGCCAATAAGCTATAGAAATAACTTTGTATTTCTTGTGTGCAGTTGATTTTGCGTGACACTATTACGAGGTCAAGATTGATGTCGAAATATCCTCAAACCTTGTCGCTTTTAGCAAATTTGTCAGTTTCTGGAAACAAGAAAATGTCTGCGGGCTCTAATTCTGAAGAGTAAGGATGACGTGAAAAACAAGCTAACTCCCGTTCTTTAGAAAAAAAAGATCCTACACTGAGAATTCTTTTTCAACGTCGGGCAAGAACTTAAACTGCACTATGACAGTCGCGCCAAGTGAAATATATTTATGATTAATGAGCAAGGTTTTAGGATACCGGAGACATCAAGAAACCCATGACGTCAGAATTGAAGAACATTCCGAAAGTGAACTTTAAAAAATATTTCTGAAATTTTTACAACCGAACACAGAAGTGCAATATTGCAGCTGATTATTTCGAAACGTATTGTAGCGAAACTCTTTCTATCGAAACTTCGTGGCTCGGTTGATAGAGCATCGGAAAGCAAAGCGGAAGGTTGCGCGATCGAAACCCACAACCGCCGATACCTCAAGTTTATTTCCTTTATTTATTTATTATTTCTAATATTGTTTCTAGAACTTTCTAGAAGGAATCTAGGTAGTTCGTTCATAGTATATATGCAAATTCTATTGTTCTGATTCTTACACTTCCTGTTTGGAAGATCCTTAAAATGTATATGAGTTGATGCTCCCAGAGTTCGGGGAATAAAGTCTTGAGTTTACTTGCGGATTGTTCATTCGTTTCCTTCGATAGCGTGTTCTACGTGACAGTATTACATGGGAATGTAATTCATATAATGTTTTTCGGAGTTATTAGATCAGTTCTGGAAATTAATAGCTGCACCTTGGTTGCTTCGTCATAAATCATAATGATTTATATACTAACTAATAGGAACCATGACAACAACGAAACCTCATTTATAATTCCGCAATAATTCTAAGGTGGATGTTTTTATGAACGATAGAGCCTTTTGATGTCCACGTACATTAAGTTATTCAAAACAATTCATTGCTTTGCAAGGTTCGATGTATTTCTAGACTCACTTTCATTGGATAAAGTTAGACTCGTAATTTAATTTTAACCATTTACATTAGATGATTTAAATCCATGTAAACTTACAAACAATAATATATTTATTTCTCGATACACTTAAAAAAAAAATATTATATCTTTTTTACATGTACAAAACATCATAACCATAACGAACAAAATAGTCTAGTACCAATAGTGATTATAGCAACTATTTTAAAAAAGAATCCAGAATAATTCATTCATTGCATGCATTAGTTTACAATAAAAACAAAAAAATTAAAAACTTACTGATTATTTAGCAAAAATTTAAAAAAATTACCAATCATTGAATATAAGTACCTATATCACCACATTACATCTTTAGAGCGAATACAAAATGTAAATAAAAAAATACTCGCCATTTATATGGATAGAAGAATTTAAATATTGATGGAATAATTGAAATTACGAAATTATTTTTAATACATGAGAGTTAGTTTAAAAATAGAACTTATCAACGGATTGTGTGCCTGAAATCGTCGACCGTATCACTACTGCTGATACTCTGCTATACTAATAGAGGGCAGCACTAGGCCCCATTGAATACGCTGTAGAATGTATCCTTCCGCGCAAAAGAAGTAGTTCCGGGCCAATCACAACTTTTCTAGCAATATTGATACCCTGCGTGCATAGTTTTTTACTAAAACTTAAATATAAGTTGATAACGAAACGAAAATAAGAGCTTTAAAGTTTAAATTTTAATTAATATTTGACTTTTCTAACCATAAGAGTGTTAACGGATCAGCCACACATCCTTCCAACCAGCCAATCAGGGCGCAGTAAAACCGGTTCACTCATCGTTGTAGCGTATTCGATGAGCTATAGTAAACTTGTCTCTATGTATAATGCCTGTTATTTTCTTTCATGATCTTGGATCTTGTATAAATAACACTGTTCACAGTTCTATTCATTACAAGGAATAAGGCAACTCACTATGTTCAACTAAATTTGCAAGGGATTCATCACCTAATCCTCCAAGGCCAAGGTCTGTAAAGAGTGTTCGAGAAAAATAGAAAGGTATTATTAAAGGTAGTATTTAATGCATAATTAGTTGTATAAAAAGTTAAAATTATATATAATTTTTAATGTTTAAATTCTTTCTAATCTATGTTTTAAAAAAATACTTACTACATTGAATTTGACCTGGGAATAACAAAATACATCATGTTAACAGTAAATATAAAAATAACTTAAAAGTTATTATGAAACTGAGTTTAAGTTTAATAAAGATAAGTTATAAACTAAGTGATTTTTTTTTTTTTTTTTTTTTTTTTTTTTTTTTTTAACTTCTTACAAAACCATACGCTAAATAATGTTGATATTGGTTCCATAAACGTGAATTAACCCTATTATAAAAGGTTTTCCGTAAATGAAAATAATAATAAAAAATGTATGGTAACGTTTCAAGTTAAGCTAACGTGTAAATAAATTCAGTAATAAATCTCAAATAACGTTAACTACAAACTTCTATTTTGTTTTTAATTTTTGAATATCTATTACGTTTTATTAAGTTAATTAAGTATTTATGGTATTATTATTTTTAAATAGAGGCTTATAAAGCATAATTTTTCAACATTTCATTTAATCTGTGAACTTCTAAACTTTAATGAAAATAATTACTTTTAAATAAAAATCAGAGTAAACGATTAATGCTCGGTATTTCTATTCACAAAATTATTTTTAAATAATCCAGTTTCCTGTAATGAATTCCATTTGTTGGATACTATCTAAAAAGGAAATTCGGACAATAAATTAGCTTAAGATAAAAAAAATTAAAAAAAAAAAAAAAAAAAAAAAAAAAAAAAAAAAAAAGTTTGAAAATTGACAGCTAAAGTGATTTGATTTTTTTTATTCGTATATTCTCGGTATTATAGACACAAACACACTTTTGTATCATTTCATTTTAGACATTGTGTTCCTAATAACATAACGTTGGATTTGATAGTTTGGGCTATTTTAACTCTTTGAGGGCATTTGACGAGTGAGACTCGTCATCTGTTTACTTGGGCGAAGTTACGGTGGACAAGTCTGACCCGTCATCCGTCCATACAAATCCGTCACGTGGGCATAAAAATCTTCAAATAATTCAGGGCTCAAAAGGGTTAATTGTGGAAGTGCATTATTTTAGTTTGAATACTTCAAATGGTATAGATACTTTTCATCCAAAAGAAAAAGGGTATGAACAGAAATAGTTGGTTTTATTGTATATTCTACCAGAAATACTAGAGCATGACTTTTACAGCAGGACCTATCTTAGAACATCGTAAGAGTTAAATGCCGCTTATAAATTTATAAAAACAATAAAAAGTACAATTTTATTTATGTATTAATACCATCACCCTAATCATAAATATTTAAGTAAATAAAGTTTTCGAAAAAATGTCTGGATTAGGAGCTGCAGGAAAAAAGGTATATTTTTTATACGCAAGAAATATTTAACATTGTTTAGCAATAGCCAAAATATTCAATATGAGGGCCTGAGAAGCAAAGGAGTCTAAAGGAATTTTTGCCACGGCAGACCAGTGGATTCCTAATCTACTAACTTTTCTCTAATTTCTATAAAAAATTCAGAATGATGTTCGATGGGGTCCAAAAATTGCAGTCGCCTCTCGGACTATAATGCGTAGCCGGTTAAATTTTACTCTGAAACTTAGTACTCGGTCAGAAGACGAAGAAAAAAAAATATGCTATCTAGGCTTGCAATATCAAGAATTCGCAATGGGAATAACAATTAATATACTTACCAAACATGGCCACCATCATTGCAACCACAAAGAGAGCTTTCAAGAGTTGAGAATACATGATGAGAAAAGTGAACTAGTAACCTCAGCTAATTCTTCAATTGAAGTTACTCTCTTTTATAGCATGAACATGAGGCATTAATTGCCGGCGAGGTAGTGAAAGTAATTAAGTTACCAATATTTTTTTTATACATCATATCATAAAAATGTCGTAAGCTGGACTTAATTGTTTTAAAGATTAAATTGCTCTGACATATGACGTTGATGTGATTTCTCTCTCTCGATCATTTTTTTCCCCCGAAATAAGACTCAACTACAATATTAATTGCGAAAATATAAAAACTCTATAAAATATCATTTTTTTTTACTGTAAGTAAATAAAACTGTAAAACTAGAACTTATAACAATTGAAATGAGAATGAATCGATAGTGTTTCACCTGTCGAAATAAAATGCATTATATAATTCAGTAGTTATTATTCTCTTCTGGAAATTATAGTTGTGAGAAAATAATGTTGTATATATGTTTTATGTGTTTAATTAGGAAAGAAAGTACATATTAAATTCTGCACTCATTTTTAATGGCTTTGTGTGATTTTAAGATTACTTCTATAAACATTGCTACATTATTATTTCTATCGAAAAAATGTCCCCTCATTTAGAATTTCTTTTTTAGCCTTTCAATTTTTTTAATGTTAAATTTAAAATAACAACTTTAATTTTTTTTTTTTAAGTGAATGCGTCAACCTTGAGAATGTTTATAAGTGAGCATTGGGCAATATATGGTTTCCCACAAAGTGCAAACTCTTTATTGGATACTAGTAATACTTACGTGATGATGCAACTATTTTGCCTCCTTCTGTTGAGGAATTAATTGACTGCAGAGCTTCTTAAATGTGAAAGTCCTGAGTTGTTGAAAAATATCCGTATATTGATTATAAATATTTGGAGTACTGAAGAGATGCCAAGTTATAGGAGCAGAAGTGTTATTTGTCCTATTCATAAGAAAGGAGATCTTTTGATTTTCTCAAATTATCGAGGCACAAGTCCCTTTTGTATAAGATATTTTCAAATATCAAAATAAATAAAGTTATAAAAATCCATTGTAACAACATCAAAACTTTTAAACACAAGTTAAAATTATATAAGCAGTTAGAAAGCCATTACACACAAACCCTCAGAGCAATGCTACATGAAAACAGAATGTGCAATACAATCCAACAAATATACTAAAAATTAAGAGCCAAAGTTAGACCTTAAACAGGCAAAAAAAACAGATATTAAAATATGAAACTTAAAAATATTTGAAATTTAAAATCCCTACTCAGTTTCTTCGTCAGGGGTCTTGAACCTAGTCTGCATTTCAATGGATGAGTTTCTGAAATGCGATTGATATAATATATCAATGGTATATTCAAGCTCCTACTCATCCAGCCGGATAGACAAGAAGTCAAAAATATTCACAAATACTAAAATGAAGCGTACCTTGTAAACATCATATACCATAAACATCATCACCATGAACATTCATATTTTAATATCTATTTTTTTGGCTGTTTAATGTCTAACTTTGGCTCTTAATTTTTATTATATTTGTAGGATTATGTAAGATATTTCATATATTTTATTTGAGAGACTGCTACCTTTTGTTTACTCTCAATTTGGAAACTATCAATGTGGTTTTTGTCGAGGAGAATCAACCGTTGATCATATTTTCGGATTGTGGCAAATCCTAGAGAAGACCATTGAATATGGTATTGATGTTCACCATCTGTTTAGTGATTTTTCGAGATTAAACTAGGATAGTGTTACAAGGGAAAAACTCTTTGAGGCAACGGAAGAACTTTGTATTTCATCCAAGCTTGTTTTTCTCTGTAATTATGTTAACTTGATCTTGGAAAGTCTTTCAAATGGAAAATATCAGTTTTTAAATCGTGTTTATTTATAATTATGGCAAATTTTGTTCCACTTTTGCGGTGGATAAATGACTAAAAAATATGAATATCGCCCCTACTCTATCCCAAATTTCATAGATTGATAGTTTTCGATTAAAGATTGGTTGTGATAAAATAGATTTCTTGTCGATGAAAGGGCATTTCAATTACCAAGTTTCACCTCTATAGGATGCCGCAAAATGTATTTATAAAAGTCACAAACACACAAATTTGAAGTTCATATAGAGAATTTATATATATATATATATATATATATATATATATATATATATATATATATATATATATATATATATATATATATATATATATATATATATATATATATATATATATATATATATATATATATATATATATATATATATATATATATATATATATATATATATATATATATATATATATATATATATATAAAAGGATAACGTTATGATAGTGGGGAGTAATTATACTCTTTTATCAAGTTGTTTATGAGAGTTATGATAGTTACGATAGCTTTCTTGTTATGCTTTAACTCAATAAGAGTAAATATTTTCGGTGGGCCATTTTTCCTATCATACCAGTCTTTCTTAAACTACTAGTATTTTTTTGTATTCAATAAACAAAATCCAAATGCTGTTCAAAGACGTAGAAAACTTATTTCGTCTCTCGGGCTAATAGTTTCATATTGTATAGATGCTATTTTCCCATTAAAATTAATTTTATGACAATGCTATCAAACTTTTTATATACATTGTTGAAATAAAAAAAAATATTACATTGAATTGTGATTAAAAGAACACTAAAGTGATGTGTAATTAGACTTTCAACATTTCTCAGCTGCTTCATGTCAAATCCAATTAGTCTTTGACAGTAAAAATTATTTTATGACTCTTCTTAATACAATAAATCAATTAATTTTGGTGAATTAGATGTGCTCATTGCCTCATAATCTTTTGTACTTGCTTTAGAAAAGAGATGAATACCAGTGGAAAAGTAATCAATGGACAATTCCCGCATTCCCCCCCCCCCCCCCCAACTCTAAATGTTTCGAAAAGGCCCTAAACACAAAAATTTCTGCTCAATGCGCTTTTTTCTTTTTTTTTTTAATTTGCAATCAAAATTCCCCTGTTAGATCAGTCTGGCTCGAATTGCACGTGACGTAAAGAGATCCCAAACATCTTGGCTTGAAATGCAGCAGCGGAAAACAGTTTTGCAAGTTTCTCGCAAATCACGCCAACCTTTACGGGATACAGCAATGATCTACCAACTCCAACTATTCCAACGCTAACTATTCGGCAGAAACCTCACGATAACCACAGAAACGGTACTGTCCCTTGACGTCACAGATTTTGTTGACTGTTTCGATCGAACTAGTTTTGGCTAGGTTTAGAGGCATTTTCTTTTCTTAATATTTAAATAACTATTTTTTTTAAAGAACTGTTGTTTAAATAATTGGATTCAGAAAGAAATTCTTCATAAATATAAACCAATTTCATTCGTTTTTAAAAAATGCGGGAATTGTCCATTGGGAGCTCTCGTTTTGGTCGCAGTGATTGTATCCATGATTGGTAATCGAATTAATTTATCATTTCAATATTGTTATGGTATTGTAATACACCTGTTGTAACTAGACAGCTTTTAAAGTTGTGTTAGAAAGAATTCTGTACTCAAAGTTCAAAATATGTCGTATAATTAATTTTGTTTTCTACCGACAAAGATGGTAAGAACACATTTTACAAACTTTTAATTTAGTCATCCATCTAATAGAGAAGCTGTCTTTATCGTAATAAAATTATATTTTATTGTTCATTATGACGTAACAAGACAGGTTAAATCCAGTAATGCAAATCAAAAGGAGCGCATTGTACAAACGAAAAAAAATGTGCGCTAATTATATATTATACTAGCTAAGTAGCCCCGCTCTGCTGGGGACCCGTTGAAAGATATAGAAATTTATATTTAAGAAAAACTTAAACAGATGTAGTATACGGCATTTGGCGATTTTTTTTCATTAAACGATCATAAAAATCACAAAAATCGAAAACACGGTAACTAAAAGAAAACTTAAACATAAATAATAATGAAATTAAGTTAAAATTTAAACTTTATAGGTACTCATCCGTTAGAAGATTACCAGTTGGTGCCAAGCATAAATGTTTACCCATTTAAATGGCACATAGATGTACCCCGATTATAAATATAGAAATTATAAATTATTTGAAAGTTCTTAGTTTGAATTACTTTTTTCTTCTTTTTTTTTCGATTTTTAACTGGTACCCGGTTAACGGATTTGTATCAACTTAAGTAAAAATATAAATAATAATAATAAACCGTTATGAAAAACCGCATTTATTTGTAAAAAAGCACCAAATAAAATCGTGCCGAACAAATGTCTCATACTACATCTAAACCCCCAAAAAGTTTTGTATTTTTTAAAAAATTTTTAGTACTTAGAGAAAAAAGTTGTACCATGGCCGGTCCCTTACCAACGCATAATTACGATCAAAATAAAACACCAAAGAAATAAAATCCCAAATGAAATACTACGCTTCTGATATAAATTGTAAAATAGTCTGGTGTAAATAATAAAACATGTATAATACCAAAAAAGTTAGTCAAATCTAGATTAAATAATATGGAATTTGGATACAAAGTACTAAAACACTATACTAAAAATTAAAACAATCAAAAGAAGGAATTTTGATATTCTGGGTAAAGTAAACGAATGAATATTTACCTGGAAATAAAAAGAAAAATGAACAAATGTCGAAATGATTTTAAAGTTTTAGGTGAATTTCAGTAATATTAGCCGTTATGTTTACATTCAGAATATAAGTTATGCTAAAACCACGCATGTGCCGAGCGTCAATATGCAGTAAATATATGGTAAATTATAATAATATTTGAACCGCTTATAGGACAGACGATTGTAATGCATAAAAATAATCAGAAAAAATAATGGGGAACACATTAAATTAACTTTTGGTTTTATTCTGGTGTAATTAAAAATATCGTTGCCATTCCAAGAATATTTTTTTCATGTCATTCAATTTTAATGAAAGCAACTTTCAATCGTACTAAATCGTACTAAAGCTTCTATAAACTAAATTTCGTACCTCTTTGTGCAAAACTGTGGATTTGTATAAGGTTCAGACTTACAGACAACTCAGTTTTATATATATATATATAAAGATTCTAAATGTTGCAATGATACAACATCAATTTATAATAAAATTATTATAAAAGTAGTCATTTTAAAAGGCGATAATAGGAATTCAAAATTTATATAGGCCAGTTCCTAACGGATTAAAGCATTACCAAATTTGTTATAGTTCAATTATAACATTATTCAATAATTGCATTCAGTATCTAATAAAATAGTAAAATACCAATTTTTATAACTACTAAATGAAGAGTTAATTAAGAACTATTTTCATCGACTATACCTCCAAAGTAATCCACTCGATTTTAATTGACATTTTTTTTTTTTTTTAATATGATTTATTGAAACATAAATTGATAAACGGGATAATTTTTGCTGATGGATAACAAATCTATTGAAAGTTGGGTGATATTCGACACCCAAACTTTAATTAACTAAATAAAGTTAACCATATTGTTATGAATTTTTTCACTGAGGCAATGATGGCACAGTTTTTAAGATGAAACTTCTATTTATTCACTCTTCACAGGCACAAAATTTATTCAAAGACAACAGTTTAATCACCCTCAAGCTTCAACACAAGCTTCAGTAAGAACAACTTCGAATACAGCAATTATACAAGTTCACTCTAGTAAACAAAGCGATCAGCTCACATCGAAGTCCAAAGTCAAACTGAAAACTTTCCCGATCGCCGGTCTTTATTGAATCCGGTCGATTTAATTGAAACATAAATTGATAAACGGGATAATTTTTGCTAATGGATAACAAATCTATTGAAAGTTGGGTGATATTCGACACCCAAACTTTAATTAACTAAATAAAGTTAACCATATTGTTATGAATTTTTCCACTGAGGCAATGATGGCACAGTTTTTAAGATGAAACTTCTATTTATTCACTCTTCACAGGCACAAAATTTATTCAAAGACAACAGTTTAATCACCCTCAAGCTTCAACACAAGCTTCAGTAAGAACAACTTCGAATACAGCAATTATACAAGTTCACTCTAGTAAACAAAGCGATCAGCTCACATCGAAGTCCAAAGTCAAACTGAAAACTTTCCCGATCGCCGGTCTTTATATACTTGGCGCGTGAGAATATTCGCAAAATTTCCAGCCAATTCGTCGGAAAAGAAACGTCTCGAAATTTCTCGATTGCTTTAGGTGTTGCCACCTTTTCCTCACCTGTATAATCGCTGTTAATAAATAAAATAAGATAAAAATAAATTACAATAGAATTTTAAAATAATACGTCACTATTTACACTATATACAAACAATTTGTGCAACAATATTAGACTGGATCTACTCCTCTACTGAAACCTTTCATATAAAAGTAGCCATATAAAGGCATTTCCAAGTAAGCAATTTTAAAAGTAGTCCTTGTCAAATTCACATGTTAGGACTATGGTCAATTCATATTCAATGTCATTCGCTTAACATGATAGTTAGGCGGGCATAGTATAGAGTAAAATTGATTTCCAAATTCAAAGGTGATAATTCTAGATATTTGAGAAAATATTTTTTAAAAAAAGTTTTGATCGGTAGGTAAATGTTGAGTTAACATATATTATATATTTATCTTCATTTTAAGAAAGAATTTAAAATTTGTGCTTTAATATATATGTGAAAATATGGGCAACCTGCTGAAATATATTACAACATGCAATTCGTATGAGAATTAAAAAATTTTAATTTGTGTGTAACCTCTTTTTAAACAAAGATAATTATGCAAAGTAAGTAAAATTTTAACATTCTGTTTTTCAAAAGTCATATTAGAAGGCTATAACTACTTATTTTGAAAATTTCAGAGCTGTACCCTTATTTAAAAAATTAATTTAAAAAATTAATTAAAATTCTAGCATTCAGTTTTCTAAAAGTTTAATATGAAGGTCAATTGTTAAAATTTCACAGCTGTAACCCAATTAGAAGTTGTTTATAAAAATAACTAAAATTAATTAAAAAAATTAATAAGAAAGTAATAAAAATTTTAGCATTAGGTTTTTCAAAAGTTCATTTAGAAGGGCGAAACTACTTAAATTGAAAATTTAAGAACTGTGCACAGATTAGAAGGCAATTTTTTTTTTTAAATAAAATTAATTAAAAAAAAAAACTAAAATTTTAAGATTTTGTTTTTCATGTTGAAAATTTCAGACCTATGTTCCTGTTTGACGTCACTTTTGTGAAAAAAACTAAAAATTAATTAAAACAAATAATTAAAAAAACAAATTAAATTATTTTTAAAATTCTGTCTGACAAAAGTCAAATTAGAAGGTCAAAACTATATATATTGATCATTTCAGAGCTCTACGCCTATTTCAATTAGCTTTCTATAGAGGGAGATAAACATACTCTTTGTTTTATTATTATAGACTATAGCTGCGTAGCCCAGCGTTGCGGTAAACCGTCAATGGTGTATAAGTCCAAGCTTTTGTCTTTTCGAGAGAAGGCTCGCTTCGCTCTCTGAAAGGTTCATTGTTACGCAAAACCAAACTCACTTCCTTCGCTCAGTATCTTTGGAAATATCTTTGCACATTATCAGTAATTTTGTTCCAAACAACTTATGACTGTAGTTGTCTTGCTTACATTTTACCACAGAATCTATCTATATTAAAAAAAAGTTAGGAATCTAATTTTGTGTCTCGTGTATCTCAATTTCTGGTACAAGGGGAACTGTGAAATTTGAAACATAAATAATTTCTGCATTCATTTAGTTTCAAAAGAATTTTTTTTTTAATTGTTAATCAGTTTTGTTTTAATTAAATTTTAAAATTTGGCCGTAATGGTAATCCAATGGGACAAATTTTTCCCCCTACTCTTCTCTAGCAATAAATACTCGAAATATTTACTTTTTCAATTGAAAAAAATATGGTTCGAATCTTTGAAATGTCCTCTAGCCTTTGGAATTAAAAATTCCGTTGAATGATAAAAAATCAATTAGATACATCATGTTTTAGATAGCACTAAGCCCCATTTTTTCTGCCTTCTTCATCCTTCAAAACGGGAATTCCCCGTTTTTCGGCAGGTGCGTGTGTGCTGGTGGGAGAGTTATGATGTCATTTTTAAATGTTGCATACATAATCCCAAGTACAATGGCCGACCAAACGGTATAGTGGTTAGCGTGCTGGCTTCTAGACCGCGAGGTTGCGGGTTCGAGTCCCGTGTTTGGCATGGGTGTTTGTAAATGTATGTTGGTTTGTTAAATGACGAAATGTTTCGGCGCATTATAGCCCTCGTGTTGCTGACGGCGCCAGATAATCTGAATACAACCAACCAACCCAAGTACAATGTATAAAGCTCATTAATATTTTTAATTGACTTTCTGCTAAAAAACTGATTATCAGCATTTACTTGGTGGATTTTTTTATTAGTTTTTTTAACAACACATTTAAAAAATTTGCATAATCTCAAATTACTGTTTATGTCCTTGGGTTCTTTCGTATTTCTTAATCGGCAACGTTCAGTAATTTTGAAATCGGCCATCTACCTACTACGTGTTTTTTTTAATTTTTGGGAAGGATGTTCCAGAATCTCGTTCTTCGACATACAGAACGTCTTCAATTGATCGAGGAAATGCAAATGGGGTCTCTTATTTGGTTTTTTAGATTACAATGGTTTTGGTGTGTATGTTATTTATGAATTTTTACTATTCAAGAGCAAAAATCTTTTTCACATATATATCATTCTTATAAGTGAAAATGTTTTTCGATAAACAGAGCGTCTTCAAGTTATTGTTAATTATGAATCTTATGACTTTGATTTTTTGTGTAATATTAATTATGCAATTTTTTTTTAAAAAACAATGGTTTTTGTGTGATTGTTAATTATGAATTTTAAGACTTTGATTTTTGTGTTAATTCTATTGTTAATTATGATTTTTTTTATTCAAGTGTGAAAATCTTTTTCTAATGTTTAATTGTTATACGTACAAAATTGACCTATGTGTGTGTGTGGGGGGGGGAAATAATGCTAAACTATCTGGTAACGGTTAAGGCATATGAATGGTTTTTGATACTTTCAACATTGGCAAGCTACATCAAAAAACTTTTTTTTAGCTAGAGAGCAGAGAGAAAATCTGCTTGTGTTAAAAATTTCACAGTTCTCCTTGCACCAGTTAAAGAGATACATTAGTGAAAACACACCGCCACCTTGTTGCGCTTTCAGGTAAGAATAGTATGATTTCTCAACAGTTTTGTTTTGGTGTGACTTCTATTGTTAATTAGGATTTTTTATTGAATTGATGCTTTTGGTTTGCATCTCCCCCACCCCCCAATATTCTTAGTGCTTCTGTACGAATATTTCTTTGGCGTTTCTTTTATGATTTTTGTTTTTGTTTGAACGATTATTGTTCTTGTTTTATTTAAAGGTTGCGTTTAAAGGCAAATATTTCTTTTTGGTTTTTGTGTTAATTCTATTATTTATTATGAATTTTTCAGACGTATCCCCCAACGGTTGTATTTTTCGGGGTGTCTACACATCGGAAAAAGTTGTGGAAATTAGAACAAATCTTCCGTCAAATCAGGGAATTTTTTAAAATTCCTCAATGTTGTGGCAACACTGATCATGAATTCCTATCTGGTAACAGTTAAGCGTCTTCAATTGATTTGTTTTTTTACCAATATTTCTTTGGCGTTTAATGTATGACTTTGTTTTTTGTGTAAATTCCATTGTTAATTATGCAATTTTTTAAAAAACATGGGTTTTTGTGTGATTGTTAATTATAAATTTTATGACTTTGGTATTTGTGTAAATTCTATTGTTAATTATGATTTTTATTTATTCAAGTATGAAAATCTTTTTCTATTGTTTAATTGTTATTCGTGTAAAATTGGCCTATGTGTGTGTGTGGGGGGGGGGGTAATGCTAAACTATCTTTTAACAGTTAAAGACAATAATAAATAAAGACATATATTAACAGTAAAAGATATATAATAAGAAAGACATTACAATGGTTTTTGTGTGAATGTTATTTATGAATTTTTATTATTCAAGAACAAAAATCTTTTTCACATGCATCGTTCTTTTGTGTAAATTCTATTGCTAATAGTGATTTCTTTTTATTCAAGTGTGAAAATCTTTTTCTATTGTTTAAATGTTCAAAATTGGCCCTTTGGGGGGGGGGGATAATGAAAAATTATCTGGTAACGGTTAAAGGCATATGAATGGTTTTCGATACTTTCAACATGGGCAAGCTACAACATCAAAAAACTTATTTATTTTTTTCACGAAAAAATTCCTGTTTCACAAACCACCATCACGACTTCAGCTGCTTCAAATACACCTCTTGGGTTTAGCTGAAGAAGAATTTTTGTGCACAAATGACTTCCGTAATGCCACTCAATTGTTGGCGATTGTTGACCATCCATTTAGTTCAAACCGGGAAAAATAGCCAACGGGGACATATACTGCTTTTGTTCCATTTTACAAATTTGGCAAACTGGGGGAATTATCTTTCTTTTTTATTTCAGTGTTTATCGTTTGTTGAAATCTAAAACCAGCTGAACAACTATTTTTTTCTTGTTTTTGTTTTGTCATATATTGTTTTTATTTTTGTTATGTCATAAATTAATGTTTTCGAAATCCATTAGGAGTTTTTTTTTTTTTTTAATTCATTTTTAATTCGCAGAGAGCGCGTTCGGGGTTTGGCGAGCGTTAGTGAGCAGTGGGCGGAGCCCCCTAGTATTATAAAAAAAAACTACAATATGCTATTGAAATGTTCTAGAGCTCCATTAATCACTAACAACTAGCGAAGGTGAAATATTTAGGTATTTCTTGAGATTCTTTAGAATGCAGAATTGTTTAATGGTGTTGCAATTGAACTGTTAAAAGTTTTAAAAGTATATGTAAATTAGGACAAAAAAAAAAAGACAAAAAAAAACATTATCCAGTTTTAACGACGTTCAATTTTAAGAAGACATAGAAATATTTTCGTTTTTTGCTGCGTTCTGTGCAGTACGCAGAAAAAAAATTGAACGATGGCTATATTTTAGGTTTTAATTATCGTAGAGTCATGCTGTTTGCACAAAAATGTTTTGCTTACGATTTTCTACATGTCTGGTGCATTTTTTTTTCTTTCTTAAGAGGGTGTTTACTAAGTAAATTTAACTCTATCTGAAAATTTCAATACGAACCTCTATTTTTTAGGCTTTTATTCGATTTAGAATACTTCTTTTACCGTAAATACCAAATTTCAATTCATTATGTTGAGAAACACGCCACTTATTAGCGAAATTAGCTCCAAGCTCCTACTTTAAAGCAGGGAACAATCGAGCGTTTGAGTACATCAAAACGTAATCTATTATGCAATCTCTTACAGTTTTTTTTTTTTTTTTTTTTTTTTTTTTTGCATTTTTGTTATAATATGGTGAACCAAAAAGTCAAGTGTGAATGAAAAAAATTCTGGAGGGATTTTGTACCATGATGAATCCAAAGAAAGCAAACAAATACACGTTTCTATTTAAAAAAAAAAAAAAAAAAAAAAAAAACTTGTTTTATTCGGAATAATTAATTATTAAAACACAGCATGGTGCAAAAGTTTTTGCTATTTATGTTTGGCATTTAACAAATTGTCGTTTGAAACAAAAATTACTGAAATATATTAAATTTTTAAGAATTTATGTGTAAAAAAGTATTTTTTTTTTCTTTTAATATTAATTTGTCAATTCTTTGACCATTAAATTTCTAACCATTCATTGGAAAATTATGAAATTTTGTATTTCGACGTCTTTTGTATGCTAAATCTAAATAGGGCATAATATTGTGGGGTTACCATTGAACTTTTCAATTTTTTATTCAGTTTAAATATATAGATGACCTCTTACGAAAATAAATCTTATACAAGTATTCAAATCCTTTCATGATTTACAATGGTACTTGACTTTTGTAATTTTATCAATTATAATACAAAGTATAGCCTTATTTCGTTTTTTTATATATATATATATAGGTGTATAAAGTGTAAAATAAGTTTTTTTTTTTTTTTCATAGTTTATTGTATTGGTAAGATGAATTTGACTAAAATCAAAAATGGGCAACAATCTACAGCAATTGAGAATTTTCAAATATTTTTAATGCAGAAATTATTATTTTGATACAGTAGCCATGAAGAATTGAAAACAGCATAATCAATTTTCAGCATCCCAGTCTGTTAGCATGTGCATGTATTAGAATTGCATGCAGTCACAGTTTGATCAGTTACCTCAGGCAATTGTGTTTTATGTACTTCCTCTGCTCGAAGGAGTCGTTGTAGTAGTCGTATTTTGTCGACATCTAAAAATCTGAAAACCAATACAAGAATCAGTAATGTATCTTTAAAATTGTTATTTCACTATAATTTCAAATACCTGGTATATATATATTTTTTAAATCGAGGACGATAAACTAGAGAATTTAAGATGTTTCCCCCCCCCCCCTCAAGTACCGCATTTTAGACTGATATCAATTAAAGTTGTTTTTTTTTTCTTTTTCTTTTTAAGCCCTTTTACAGCAATAACACTCACGAAAAGTGTTTAATGTTTAAAATAGTCAAAATAAAAACTTCAAGTACACATAGAATTTTATTCAAAACGTAACAATTGATAAAATTGATTTTCAAAAAATAAAATATTGTCCCACGTATAAGTCTAACTAACTGCACTACAAGGTAAAAAATCATTTTCATCTCAATATGGATTTAAAATACATTTTATAATTGCAAAATAACATTCGCCTATGTCCCACCTCCACTTTCGGCAACAAGTAAAGAAGGCAAAATAGTTTTTGTGGTGTTCGTATTCAAAATAATTAACCTCGTTAAGTTATTGAATAACTATTATTGATCAACCAGGTCTCACACCGGTATTGGCCAACGTCTAAAACAGGGTTCTAGGAAGATCATCCAATCTATGTCAAAGGTCGAGTATTGTCCCAAAATACACGATTTTTTTAAAAAATAAACATGCCAAAACCATCACGAAAATATATTTTTACCCTCCATCCTTTCTTATAAAAATATATTTAAATTTTAAAACTCTACACCAACATTCCAAGACTTCCAGTATATTTCACCCTGCACAACGGGCTAGACTGGCCAAGATCGGTAACAACGGCCAGTACAAAATGATCCACATTGGGATTGGCCAGTGTTGACCAGCGTATTTGTGACAATTGGGGAAATGCCATATTTTGTTAGTTTCTCAAAGGTGGGAATGCACTTTTTACTTTCAATTACCTCTATGTATACATACGGTAATAAAAATATAGAATTCGGTAAAAAAAAACAAAAAACAAAAAAATTATTATTCTTTTGCATTTCTCCACGTTTTATAACATTCTGATTTCGAAAAAGTCTTCTAGGGAAAAAAATTGGGTGTGTCTGTGGTCAGAATAACTCCCGAACAAATTGACCTACGACGTTCAAATTTGGTGAGCGGGTCAGTGATGGCACAGGGACCTGCCATTAAGGTTTTCGTCAAAATCGCGCATGCGCCTAAGGTAGCTGCCATTGAAAAAATCATGTTTTTCAGTAATTGCTATAAAACGGCTTTCACGATTTTATCTGAAATCACTGTGGTAATGCCTTTTAAGGTGTTATAAGCATCCCCACCTCCAAAATTCCCGTAAAAATGCTTTAATGTCGCAAAAAGTTGAAAAACGAATGCCTTTAAAACAGAGTTCTAATTCCTTGAGCCTACCTCATAAACGATAACTTTTTCTTCTCTTCTCAGTTTCACTTATAAGAAAGGATAATATGAATATTATTATAAAGTATATCGCCAAAATCACCTATTAGGCAAAGTTTTTTTTTTTTTTTTTTTTTTTTTTTTTTTTAAACACCTATACAAGAATTTTGGTAAAAAATATTGCTAAATTGGCCATTTTTTCTAAATGAATGATGGAAATATAGAAACGATTATTGTCACAAATTGACATCAATATTTAAAGTTGTGCGATGTTCCACACCCCTAGTTTAACTAATATTTCAGCAATTCTTTTGTCATAAGAGCTAAATTACTTTTACAAATAAATTTTTAGTAAAGTGCAAGAATTAATACAATTCATATCGATTTCTTTTGTACTATTTCAGTGGAAGATCTGCAACCCACAAAACATAAAAGTGGAAACATCCAAACACAAATGTATATTTAGATTCATAAACATAACCTTTCGTGATATTTGTTACAGTCGGTTAAAAACACATTATTTCTCGCTATTTGCTCGTGTAGGTAAAATTCTCACTACACTCTACAGATTGTCTGGAGCAAACAAATCTGTTTCTCACCTAGACTTGACACAGTATGAATTAAAAACTTTAAAAATACTTTTATAATAAAGTTATTATATTCTATTTTAAAATCCTAATTTTTTTAAAAATATATAATAGAATTTTGGGTGCTGAACCTAAAAATATGACGTTTTGTTATATAGTTTTGGATTTCCCCAGTTTACGGAAATTCAAAAGAACTCAACAATTAAGAAGTTCAGGTTCTTCATCATATTGCTTCATAAAAGTATTATATCCATTGGTATTCTGTAAATTTAAACGGTATCGGAATGCCAATAAATGTCGGAACTTGACCGCGAAATTCAGCTTTGAAGCGAATGCAGTTTTATTTTCTTATGGAATGGTAAAGGAACGTCCCGTATAACACCCCAGGGAGGTCCCTAAGAAGTCCTTCGGAATCCCAGGAATGACTGGGGACTTCCTAGGGACCTCCCTGGAAAGATGGGTGCTTTGTGGTATAATACCACCACGTACCCTATCAAATATGCTCTTAAATATGTTTAACTTCATTCATTGGAACGCTATTATAAAACCCATACTCACCTCACACGTTAGACCAGGTCTACATAGTGTAAAAAAATCACAATACTCCCCTGAAAAATAAACATGATTTTAGTAAGTTAATATGTTGCAAACTTTTTAGAATGTATAAGGAAACACTTAAATTACTTTCTATTAGTTTAGCTAGAGTTTATTGTATGGTGATTGACACACACCATGTGAAAACATTTATACTAAACGTAAATTTACAATCGGAATATAACCGACTTAGATTAAGGTATACATATACAATTGAGATGATTTTCTTTAATTTTTAGATTATAATTTCAAACTTTTTGGCAGTATATCAGAATTAAAAATGATGCATTTTTATATATAAACTTTTTTTTTCGTAAATTTTTTAATCAGCTAATTGCAATTAAAGTGACTAATTAGGAAATTTTTAGAACACACATAAATAAACTTGTAATTAACTTAGAGGTATTATTTTAATTGCAAATAAGAGATATTATATTGACGCATGTTCTTATGGAGAATTTTAAATTTGGCTTCAATATTTTTTTCATTGTAAGTTTTTAAATAAAAATTTTTAAAAAATACGTAGTTTTTAACAAAAAATTAAGATTAAAATATGCATAAAAAATGTGTTTATAACAATATGTATTAGATTCTCCATAGAAAACACATTCACAACTATTGTCTACAAAACAAAATTAGAATTTTGTAAATCGGATTATTTATTATGAAGTTATGACCGTTGGCGTAAAGTCATATAACACCCAAATGTCATTCATCAGAAAACGCGTTTAAAGTTTACTACACTAATGAATTTGATACAAAACAGGTTCACAAAACCTACTGTAATTTAAAAAGTAATTTGAGTCTCAGATATAAAATTGTATCAGTTTAATGGTAATGAATTCGGGAATATTTTAAAACCAAAACCGCAGACTTGAGTCAAATTTCACGATTCCTAATGTATATGTATACCTTAACTAACTTAATAAAACTCAGAATAAAACTTGACACTGTTGATCGTGTATTTAATAGGGGAATGTATAATATGATTCCTACTATCCTCTTAAACCCTTTAAATTTGAAACGGCGTCTCGCATAACCGAGGTAGAAGAGTATACCTATAGAAAAGTAACTATGCCAAATATTTTGAGACAGCTTACAGTGCCTTTAGCGTACCTTATTTATGGAAGTTAACAAAATAACTAAAAAACTAGGGTAGATAGGCAAAAATGTTCAGATAGAAAAATGTTCATTATAATATGACAAAACAACAGGAAAACATTTCATAAAGTTAAGTGTAAAATTGGCGGAAATATTCGTGATTGAAAAAATGGATTATCTAAGAATTCAAAAAGGGTCCGTCCTGATAGTGATAAACATGTTCTCCTGTGTTATTATACACCTATACAATAACATTTGATCTGATATTATCATACAGCTGAATGAAAATTCTTTAATAGTAAGCTTCTCAAACATGTGAGGAATGCTTCTATGAAATGCGTTCTGGAAAGAGTCAATGTATTTTAAACTTTCCATTACTTAAAAATAGCTCTATAGGTAGAACGAACTATTTAATCATTAAAACTCATAAAGATTATCATGCTAAATATAAGAATACAGTTCGAAGTAAACATTGATGACTGGGGAGATCATATTTTCGACTAAAATACTATTCTTCGAGTTGCAAGTTTTTAAATATGGATGCATCTATGACACACTGATGGTACACCATTCTTTTACATATGCCTTCAATCTACACTTTGCATTTGATTTGGAGATTGCTTTGTTTTACTTATCGTTATGTTACATAAATATGTTTCTTTAATGAGAAATGCATGTATCAAGTTTCTTCACTGAAAGGTTATTAGAGAAACAGTAGTATTGCACGAGAGTATACGATAGCTGTCACTATGTGAGTAATATTCGAAACCAAAAATCTAAAGAATTTACCTAACTAAGAGTACTTACCCTCTTTTCTATAAGGAACGCATCTTGGCGCCAAAATTCCTTTGCAATATTCGTCACTGTTACATATGCTAGGGAAAAATAGATTGCAGGTCCGATTTTGGCCATCAGCGTAAGCAAGGAACTGTTTATAAAGAAAATTAAATGTAATATTTATCTTCATAAACTTTCTTTTACCGATTTCACTTTAATATAAATACACATGCAGTTTCGGAAATATCTAGAACACCTCAAAAGGTATTACAGCAGTGGTTTTGATCCAAATCGTTAGAGCCGTTTTTTTGGCAATAGCTGAAAAACATAAAACTTTCAATGGAAGATAATTTATACGCATGAGCTACTTTAACAAAAACCGAATGGCATGTCACATCATACAATACAAAAATTGAACATCGTCGGTCAATCAGCTAAGAAGTTATACTGCCCCCAGACACACACATATGTTTTCATCAGGCCACTTTTTTTTGCTCAGGACATTCTGAACAGTGTAAAAATGATAAACATCATTTTTTTTTATTGCAAAATGCAATACTTCCATCATCCTATATTAATTCTATGCTATTTAAAGTGAAAATGAATGAATATGAAACTTTCTTTCCATAAAAACATTAGCACAGCTATCAGCTTAAATATTTACATCAACAAAAAGTTACATTCATTATGTTTCAATTCGATGGTCAAAATTATTTTCTCGACACAATAGTGTTTAAATCCGGTAAATTAATGTATTAAATAAAATAGACATTTTTATTCTTTAGATGAAAAAAATATATATTATTTTATTAAAAATATAAGTTGTTTTAATTACATTAATATCATTATTATTGGATAATATTAAAGTATAATGTTATGCTAAAACATTCTGTCCTTGACTTATTCATTTATGATTTATCATTATATTTATATATTCCATGTTCATAAAAAATCCTATTATATTTGAAATATGTGCATTGAGATCAATATTACACCCATAATTATTTGGTAATTTAACATTGAAAGTTTTACACTAAACAGCTTACGAAGACTCTTCATCTGATGACTTATCCAAAGATTTTATTTAGATTATAATCAAGATTTATTTGGTTTTGGAATAAAAGATTCTAGAAAAAACATGCCTATTGTATCCTTGTGAAAGACTACACTTTTCAGGGGGTATTACATCTCATACTTGTTACAAACTGATCAGAGCTCAATAGCAGACTATTCTGCACAACTCTAATGCATTCTTTTCTAGAAACTTTTCGTGACTAATTTAAGCGATGCAACCGTAAATCCTTATTCTTTGCCTGGGTAGTTTCTTCCAATAACTGCCTAATCCTATAAGACATTAATACAACTATGGGACCTGATAACAGAATTTTATATATTGTTAGAGGGGTATAGGTACTGATACAGCTGTATAGAGAGTTCGGCTGTATCCATGGTGTTGTTAGAAGATCTACTTACAGCAATTCTATAAGTACAAGATAATACTTCTAAAATTATCTTCCATTCGTGAATCAAATGGATATTAATTCCCAGGGTTTCAGCAGCCAATCCAGACAGTTGGAAAACCTTCTATTTGTATTGCAGTCACTACTGTTTCCGAAACTGGGTTTTGGTATTTCAACATTGAGACCAAGGTTGTTTCTTAACTCTTCTTGGATTGCAACATTTTCTTCTTAACTGTATTTTTATCTTCTAGAATTTGAAGTTACTATTTTTTAACAAGCAATTTGTATGTTAAATGGAGAATGCTCTCAAACAAACGAATACAAAAATAGATAATCGGAATTGAATGGCCTTTCCTCAATCTCCTGTGTCTGTCAAATAATTAAATTTTTTGGATGTTTCACCTTATGTGTAACACTTAAAGATTGGTTTTGTGTCAGTAGCAGTATTACACACTTGGACATCAAACATAGTAAATGATAATCTCTGTAAATTTTATGTTTTTCGGTGAGCTGACTTTTATTTGGATGTAATCCACCTCATGTTTTGTTATATATACGGTCTCCTTAAGGAAGTGTAATCTGATTGTTCGACAATACGAGGTGATGAAGTGTTCCTTAAATGCTTTTTTGTGATAAACCAAAAAAAATCTTAAAAATTCAATATATATAATCTGGTTCTTCAAAATAGTTATATTACCATTTTACATGCTGTTGTTCAAATCAAATACGTAAGTTTCATTGCAGATAATCATACATATCAATAAATAGGTAAAAAAAAAATTGGTTTCCGCAATTACGTCAAAATGACATCATCTACGTCAACACTCGTAATAACACTCGTAATAAAAATCCACAAAATGATTTTATGGTATAAGGAACTAGAAAATATGGACTTTTAAATTATATAAAAACCAGTACTTAATAAGTCGTGATAGCATAACAAAAACACTCGTAAAAAAATATTGTAAAGACTAGACGATTTTTGTGTCTGAACAAAATTTAACTCGCTTATTAAATTTACATAAATTTTAAGTTATACAATCTTTAATTATAGATCTTAAGAAGAGACGTACATCATGTCGAAATTTAAATTAAAACAAAACTAATTTGCTGGTTAAAATATTATGCTTGCATTGGTAACGAACATAGAAATACGCACTTCGTGCAAAAGTCAAATTTCGATTAATAGCTATGGCATTTGGGATCTATGATTAAAAAAAAAAATTATATGGTGTAAGGTTCTATACTTAACAAAGTATGTATGTAGGATTTTTATTATCCCATATCAATTGTTTACCGTACATTTCAATTTCCTCTTGTAAAGACAGATGGCACTGCAAGACGATGTTTCTTCTTTTTTTTTTTTTTTTTGTTATTACGAATAAGTATTCGTACTCCGCGATTTTATTTTATTAAGCAGAAGCACACCGGATCCCATTCGGGAACAAACACGCTGAACTCTGTCCGCCAATTTTGGGTGCACTCAACTCACTTCGCTAATTGGGTAATGTACTAATTAAACACTTAGTTTTCGTCGACTTGTGCTGCCATTTGGCTAGTAATATTTAATACTTTTCCCCCCTTTGTTTTGTTTAAAAGTGATTGTGATGTTTCGTCTAATAAATTTAACTGTACTTTCCGTTTCTGATTTGGAGGTTTATTTCTCTTTTATTTCATTTTTGCTTCCCTAAATAAATCCCCTAGACATTTAAAAAACCGAACCACTAACCCCCACATATTTTTGGGGTCATCGGCCTGGATTAGCGAAAAGGAATTTTTAAAGGGGAATTGCTTCTAAATTTTTTTTAATTTCGAGTAATTTTTGGTTTTTGAATAAACTACGTCCCTGTAGCGATTCATTTTTTTTTGTTCGTTTTCAAAATTATTTGGTATAATAACAAGTGTATGCCTAGTAACCTGTTTCGTTTTGGTAACATGAGTTCAATAATATTTTTCATGAGTGCACCCGTTTTAATCGAAAATCACCCTTATTCCTTCGAACCCCTCGAAGATGAAATTTACAATTAAATTAATTTAAACCCGTCGTAAAGAAATTCTCAAAATTCCAGTCGTCGTTCTTAGCCAGAAAGCATCCAGCTTCAAACGAAATTCTCCGCCAACGAGTCTTCAACAAGCAGCGTGCCATTTCCAACTGGTGTCTCAACGTCTCATGAGTGTTCGTCTTCATCAGTGTTCGTCTAAAATTTTCGAATCTTCAAACCCGAAGTGCTGAAATTTTATCCGAGGCCCTTACCGGATAATTTGCCAAGATTAGTGCTGTGTGTTCCGAAACTATCTACTACATTAATTTTGTGTTCTAAGCAGTGACAACCGACGTCTTCAAAGCCAGCAGTTTATTCCTTCAGATAAGTTCTGCATCATTGATACTTTCTTTTTCTAAGAATTGCATACTAGTTTTTTTTTATTTACTTTTTTTTTAAAAACCTCTTGTTTGGGTAAACTCTTCGCAACACAAATAAAGAGAAAGAATAAAAAAAAAAAGGTCTTATCTATAACCGGAAGTGATACCTTGAAGGATTTGATGTTGCAGTCTTTTATTTATATTTTCATTATTGTTCTAAGAATAGCTTACATTTAAATTGTTTCTATATTCCCTTTTATTCTTTTTGTCTGAATTAATACAAAGAATATTATTCAATATACATTATTTTGATGGATAACTTTGTGTAATAATTCATTGTTTACTTTTCCAAATGCAGCTGTTATTTTGAGAAGTTAGGTGATTTAAGTGAGGTAAACTTATCGTGTTAAAGTGTTCTTTTTATAAAGTATCCTTGGGTAATATTTTGTTTTGAATACTTAATATATTATTCGCATCCTTATTCATAGTTTACTTTTCCAAATGCTGCTGTTATAATTTCTTATGCAATTAATTTTCTATGCAATACAAAGCATAACTTATGCAGTATTATGTTTTAAAATATTATGCAATACAAAGTAAGTACATTATTATAAGTTGGTATGTTTATCGTGTTCTCGTCCAAGTGAAAAAAAAAAAAAATCTTTTCAGTAAAAAATTTCTGACGACTTGTTCTCGTACAAAAGTTCATGAAATTCTAAAACCTTTTTCTTACTGTAGTACTCTTTTACTTTTTGTGAATTATCTGATTGACCGAGACTTGATTAACTTCTGCAAAAATATATTTCTTCATTTTTAAAATGTATCTTCGTTAATTTCGTAGTGTTCTTAGCAGCATACTCCATTTAAAAGAAAAAAAAAAAAAAGAGAGAGAGGAAAAGCACACAACATAAATCTACAAGCTTTTTCCTTTTAGTCGTTATCTTTTAATTTCATTTTTACGAATATCACAAAGTTCACTGGATTTCCACCAAATTTAAAGATCACCATGACTTTTCTTCTAAGAAGTAAAAAAGAGGATCTATTGAACTTAGCCACGGAATTAGGCATAAAGATAACCGCTACCATGACCAAGACGATCATCAAGGATTTAATCTTGGGAAATGAGAAGTATGACGAAGATGAAGTAAAAGCACTTCTCGAGAGCATCACCGAGGAAAGGTTGCAAGAGCAAGAGCGTCAAGAGGCCATCGCCATCGAGGAACGAAAACGTCAAGAAGCCATTGAGGAACGGAAACGTCAAGAGGCCATCGAAGAACGGAAACGTCAAGATGCCATCGAGGAACGGAGACGAGAAGCAGAGTTCGAGCTCGAGAAATTACGAATTCAAAGCCAGAAGGATTCATCTTCGAAAAACGTCACAACAAACCAAGTACCAAGCAGACCTTCACGTGATACCTTCCACAAGTTCGATATGAAAGAAGATGTGAATCTTAACCTCATCCTGTTTGAGAGGCATGCAGAGCTGTCATCGATCCCTAAAGAAGAATGGGTTCAGCACCTCATAGGCCTACTTCCAGTCGACGTTGCACACTTAATTGCGCGGGAGTCCCCCGACAAGTCTCACGACTACGATCACGTAAAGCAGTTGCTGCTACGAAGGTTCAAACTGTCTCCAGAAAGACTTCGCCAGATGTTCGTGTCACACCAAAAATCTCATGAAGGAACTTGGTTGGATTTCCTCCATGAATTGCAAACCTACTTCGATGGATGGTTGGAAGGTCTTGAAGTGAAAACTTACGACCAGCTTCGTGACCTCATCATAGCAGATCAGATCAAGAGAAGAGCTCCTTACGAATTCAAAGAACATTTTCTAGATGAATGGACACTCATCAACTCGCCCAGAGAGTTGGCCCAAAAGTTCGAAAAATACGAAGATGTCCGCAGAACGTTAAAGTCAAAGCAGTTCGACTCCTTGCCCAAAGGAAAATATGGGGCTAAATTGTCAAATTATGGGAACCCTTCCCGAAAAACCGACAGTCACCGATACGAGGCCGGATCATCGAATAATCGTGGAAGCCCTCCCCGAAGAGCTGATAATCGCCGATATGGACCAAACCGGTCAGAAAAGAACCATTTCAACAATAATCGAAATACCGACTCTGTCAGGCCTAGACAGTCACTCTGCAGTTATTGTAAAGAACCAGAACACTTCTACGTTAACTGCGACAAGCGCCGAAAAGATGCAGAATCCAACAATCCTCCGAGCAATTCTGTACCGACATGTACAATTATCCCATCAGAAGAGTTGAAATTTAAAGAAATCGTTATGGGAAACAAACTCATCACCGCACTCGTAGACACAGGCAGTTCACTCAGTCTCATTCGAGACGACATAGCCAAAGAAATCATCGATGATTCCAAGCTTTCGAAACAAAGAAGAACGCTCTCAGGCTTAGGAAATTCCCAAGTCACAACCAAAGGATCTTTCGAAATGAGTTTCACCACCGACGGAGAAGAATTTTTTCTAACATGGCATGTAGTGCCGCAATCACAGTTATCTTTCCAAGCAATTATCGGAATGGATGTTACGAATCAAGCTACGTTTACAACGTCCAGGAATGGTATGAAATTTCATAAAGATGAGCCCGCTGATTGGTTCATGCACATCTCCGAAACAAGTCCTAATGAAGAGATAGAGTTGACCCACATAAGAGACATCAGGATACAGAACGAATTGAAGCAAGTTATCTCAACTTACAAGCCTGACAAAACTTTGTCAACAGACGTATCCATGCGAATCATCCTAAAAGACGACGTTCCAGTCTACCAACCTGCGAGACAATTATCGAGTTCAGAAAAGTTAGAGGTCAATCAGCAAATCGACGAATGGCTAGAACAAGGAATCATCAGACCAAGCTCGTCAGACTACGCCAGTCCTATCGTACTAGTGAAGAAAAAAGACGGTTCCACCCGCCTCTGTGTGGATTATAGGAAATTGAATAGAAAATTAGTCAAGGATCGATTTCCTTTACCTCTGATAGAAGATGTTCTAGACAAGCTACAAGATGCTCAAGTATACACTACACTCGACCTCAAGAATGGATTTTTCATGTTGAAGTAGATGAAGAGAGCCGCAAGCTAACCTCTTTCATCATCCCCGATGGACAATTTGAGTTCAACAAAGTACCCTTTGACTTAAGTACCAGTCCCAGTGTATTTCAAAGGTACGTGTACAACATCTTCCGAGATCTAATGAGAAAAGGCATCGTAATAATCTATATGGATGATTTGGTAATTCCCTCAAAGGATGAAGAAGAAGGTCTAAGAAACTTACAGTCAGTACTAGAAGTTGCATCAAAATACGGCTTGGAGATAAAATGGAAGAAATGTCAATTCCTGCAACGGAAAATAGAATTTCTAGGACACATAGTGGAAAACGGTACAATACGACCATCGTTGGCTAAAACGCAAGCAGTAAAGAAATTTCCCGTACCCACAACCGTGAAGCAAGTACAAAGCTTTCTCGGACTCACCGGCTATTTCCGCAAGTTCATACCAGAATACTCCAAAATAGCAAAGCCACTAAGCGACCTGACTAAGAAAGAAACTCCATTTGCGTTCAATCTACCTCAAGTCGAAGCGTTCGAAAAACTCAAGAAACTCCTTACAGAAAGTCCAGTCTTAAGTATCTTCAGGCAAGGTCAAAGGACAGAATTACACACTGATGCCAGTTTACACGGCTATGGAGCTGTACTACTGCAAGAGTCCACCGACGGAAAGATGCATCCAGTCCAATACATGTCTAAGAAGACAACACCAGCTGAAATGAAATACAGCAGCTACGAGCTTGAAGTGCTAGCTATTGTAAGCGCATTAAAGAAATTCCGCGTCTATCTTCTGGGAAACCATTTTAAAATAGTCACCGATTGTTCGGCATTCCAGAAGACTATGGATAAAAAAGATCTAGTTACTCGCATAGCTAGATGGGCATTATCCTTAGAAGAATTTGACTATCAGATCGAGCATCGACCTGGAGAAAGGATGAAACATGTAGATGCTCTGAGCAGAAATCCAGTCTTTATAATTGAGAGCGATACAATCACAGCTAGATTGCGCAAAGCTCAAGCAGAAGATGAAAACATCAGTACTTTGAAGGCAGTCCTTAACAACAACGGGTCGTCAGAATTTTGTGAAAGAAACGGAATCCTCTACAAATTCGTAAATGGTCGCGAATTAATTGTAGCACCGAAGGACATGCAGACGGAATTAATCAAGCTCGCGCATGAGAAAGGACACTTTTCGACCTCTAAGACGGAAGACGTTATAAAACAGGAATTCTTCATTCCAAATTTAAACGCCTTAGTCCGCAATGTCATCAACAACTGCGTCCCATGCATCTTAGCTAACAAGAAGAGCGGAAAGAAAGAAGGATTTCTAAATCCAATTCCGAAAGAAGACGTTCCTTTAAGTACGTATCATGTAGATTTTATTGGTCCAATGCCCTCTACCAACAAAAAATATCAGCACATATTGACTGTTGTTGATGCATTTACCAAATTCACATGGCTGTATCCAGTGAAGTGTACTTCTGCGGAAGATTTAATAGACAAACTAAGGTTACAACAAAAAACTTTCGGAAATCCCAAAAGGATACTCACAGATCGAGGATCAGCATTTACTTCGAAAGCCTTCACTGATTTTTGCACTGAAGAAGGAATTCAACACTTGCAAATTGCTACCGGAGTACCTCGAGGAAACGGTCAAGTAGAAAGGATCCATCGCACTCTAATACCTGTCCTAACCAAGTTATCGTTAGACGACTCGACAAAATGGTACAAATATGTCGACCGACTACAACAAATACTCAACAGCACGATTAATAGAAGTACCAAGTGGACACCTTTTGAACTCTTAACAGGTGTTACCATGAGGAATAAGGACGACTTGAAAATACGAGACCTACTCATGGAAGAGATAGAAGATGAGCTTCAGGAGCATAGGAACTCATTGCGACAAGAAGCAAAGAGGAACATCCAAAAGATTCAAGTCGAAAACAAACGGACCTATAACAAGAAACGCAAGAAAGCTCCGAACTATAGGGAAGGGGATTTGGTGGCAATCCAGCGAACGCAGTTCGGTTCTGGGTTAAAACTAAGACCCAAATTCCTAGGACCCTATAAAATTACAAAAGTTAAACCCAAAGATAGGTATGACGTACAAAAAATAGGTAACCAGGAAGGGCCTAACATAACTTCTACATCCGCTGATCTAATGAAATTTTATACTACTAAATAAATTAACATAAACACTCTTAAAAAAAAATACGTAAACATTGCCATAATTGTCTTTCGCCCAACGTCATTATTCTTCATTTTATATGTCATTGTTTGATTTTCAATTTACCATGCAACTCCAGCCATAGCATAGGACCCAGCCACTGATGCAGTTCCTACCATCTTCAAATAGACTTGATCCTGAACTTTTCGAACAATTACAAATGAACATTGTGATCGTCAACGAAATGTTTTCATTTTGTCTTAGTTTTATACTTTCTTTTACTTAATTATTATCACATGTCTTGCCCATTTCCATGTGTTTCATCGATGAGGTCATCGATCTACAGGATGGCCGAATCTGTAGGATTTTTATTATCCCATATCAATTGTTTACCGTACATTTCAATTTCCTCTTGTAAAGACAGATGGCACTGCAAGACGATGTTTCTTCTTTTTTTTTTTTTTATTACGAATAAGTATTCGTACTCCGCGATTTTATTTTATCAAGCAGAAGCACACCGGATCCCATTCGGGAACAAACACGCTGAACTCTGTCCGCCAATTTTGGGTGCACTCAACTCACTTCGCTAATTGGGTAATGTACTAATTAAACACTTAGTTTTCGTCGACTTGTGCTGCCATTTGGCTAGTAATATTTAATACTTTTCCCCCCTTTGTTTTGTTTAAAAGTGATTGTGATGTTTCGTCTAATAAATTTAACTGTACTTTCCGTTTCTGATTTGGAAGTTTATTTCTCTTTTATTTCATTTTTGCTTCCCTAAATAAATCCCCTAGACATTTAAAAAACCGAACCACTAACCCCCACATGTATGTGCCAAAATTCAAGTATCTAAGGGAAACTTTTAAAAACTTAATTTTGGTCAGCTTTTCAAGGCAAATATCCCAAAGTGCGTCGGTGCGTTCTTATGCGGCGCATATGTTTCTATTTTATATTACTTCGAATTCGCTCGTAGGTTTCTTCTTTCTCTTCTTTTGGATAGGTTGCAAAACACTCACGATAATTTATGCATTTGATTTTAAGTACATAAGAGATAATAATATGAATACAATTCTAATAAATTCTGTACTTTGTTTTTGACCTAGATTTTATAAAACTGAATTATTTCTTAGCCTAAAATATAGTATACTGAGACCTGGGTATGTGGGTGAGAATGAGAAGTCTTTTGTGTAACATAATTTTAATACTTAGTTATTACGTTTAGTTATTTAAACATTTAATAATCTGACAATGAAAACAGGAGAAGGTTTGTAACACAACCTTCCGAGTGGAATATCGTTGACTAGACTAATGAGTTTGCTTTATTCAAAAATCTCCTCAAAATATTCTCATTTATTAGTTAGAAAAATATAATCAGTACTAATTTCAAACATATTTCAAACTTGCAAAAAAAGTTGATGTGGAATATTACCAATAAAATACCAATTTCCAATCATTAATTCAAAAAGATTTTGTGTGGACAAAAGTAAAGAGTTATCTTTGCGGCGCTGGCGGTTTTGTTAATGGGGGGTAGAACCGAGAAAGTGTCGGGTAACAATTCTATGTAAATAGTTCTACTTTAAAAATTATAATTTGTTATTTATTGTTCAAAAAGCCCCTCAAAATAATCCCTTTTATTAGTTAGAGAAGTATAATCAGCACACATTTTAAACATACTTTCAACTTGCAAACAAATTTGTAATGGAGTAATATAAATAAAATACCAATTTCTAATCATTAACTTAAAAAGATTGTGGGGTTTCTACTAATAGTGCATGCATATATTTCTTTTTAATGCTATATTACATTGATGTTTGTTTGTTTTTTTAAAGCATTTTTTCAGATTTTCGCCAAACACGTTTCAATAAAATGCTTCGATGTATAAAAATTCATTTCAAAAGATATCTTAACAAATAGTAAAAAAAAACCAATTCAATGAATTCTTTTAAAACGTGTTTGGATTGAATTTATGCACTTTTAACACCAAATTCATTTATTGCATAGTGTTTTTAAGCAAGGCTATATAATATGCGATCAAAATCCTAAAAAAATAATACAATTGAAAAATATTAAAAGCCACCAAAATATTAAATATCAAATCCCGACTGAGTTTCTTTGTCAGGGGGCTTGAACCCAGTCGGGATTTTAATGGATGCGTTTCTGAAGTACAATTGACTTTATCAACTGCAATCAAGTCCCGTCGCATCCAGCAACTCAGTTGGGGATTTCATATTTTGTCATTAATTTCTAGTTCTGGCTTTAAATATTTCGTGAAAAATGCTTTTGAAGTGTATGTACAAAGGTTTTCTAATTTTGTTTTATTATATTTTTCTATCTTGTAAAATAGTTTTGGTTTTTCTACAATTGATTAATTTTTGGCTTGTATTTAATATGTGATCAAAATAAGGTATTATTCAATGTTTTTATATTAAATTTAAATTAGAATAAAAAAATTACTTTTCATGTTCAAGTAATGTCCAAGCAATTTTCTAACCAATCTAACCAATGCATACAAGAATCACAGCAGTTGGCAAGTTACAAACTCTAAACAGAAAGATGTCTTAAAAAATACACTCAAGCACTTACCGAAAAGACGATGAAACAGCACAAAACAACTCGATTCATTTTTATGCTACGGTTGCTTTACAAAATAACAAGAATTTAAAGCTTCTATTTTTGAAACTAGATATATAAATATTGTTTAATTCTCAGGCTTTATATACAATTTAAAAAAAAAATAGTTTAAATGACTTGCATACTGGCTATTCTTAATTGGGTAGCGATCAAATTTGTCTTCTCAGTCGATGACAATCGATTTTCTTTTCTCCATATTACACCTAAATTGCAATTGTGAAAGATGACATCGCATTTAAGTTGATTCATTTTATGAAAGATGACATCGATTTAAATTATTATACTATTTCATTTTAGAAATGGCACTGCAATACAATGCTTCAGGTGTGACATTTCGTAACTAGAACATCATCTAAATTCGTCAATGTGCAACATGTGTCTGATCTTCATCTTAAGCTTGTGAGGAATTTAAGCAACTAATGCTGCGTTTTCATAACTCAACAGAGCTGATAACCAAAGTAATTATGAACATTGGTGATATCTTCAGTTCTAATCGATTGAAAGGAAAAATAGAGTTGTTGTAATATTTCTCTTTTTCTCTTTTTATTTGGGACCATATACTTACCAAAACGAATACAAATTTTAAACCATTCAACGGCATCTCCATGCAATTTTTCCATTGTTGGATTTAGCATTCATAAAAAAAGTCAAATTATCGAATTATTATTAATTAAGAAACATAATTTTTTAGACATACATGATAAAGTAATTAATACATTTTGGTGTCAAACAGATTGCATTAAACTTTTGAAAAAAATACTTTTTTTTAAGTATTAATAATTAATAATATATTTTTTTAATTTCAGTTTCACTAATTTTTTCCCATAGTTGATTACTTCCAGAATTACTTTTCTATCTTTTGATTGCCAAAATATTGGTTAATATCTCAAATCACCGAAGTGGATGATGTCCATATAAGTAAAACGACTAAATTCTCAGTGTTCAGTCATTCATTTCTCCCTTTGCCTATAAGATCTGCTTCTAAATATGGATACACACTACACATATGTTTTGACTCATATATAATGTGTTTTCAACTCACAGAAAGGAAATTTTGGGTGTTAGATAAATATAGTATTACAAATCGAAGGACATGGTGAAAAATAAGAGAATATGTAATATTTTTATTGATGTGGCATAAATAAATTAGTAGACGACCCCTTAAAAAAATCTTTATACAGAACTATCAAAAATTATAAACAAGACACATTGGTAAAACTAAATTTATCCTAAGACTTTAAGAAACGAAAAAATAACCATTGTTCGGATTTATTTCATCAAGTTACAGAAAAATTGAATGACCCTAAATGTATAACACAGTTCCAAGTAGTAATTTCTCCTCCCCCGATGTTGGGCCTTTCATCGTTCTCGGATGACATGGCGAGTGGCCGACCGTCACCCATCTACACCAAACTCATCAACTCATCCTCAAATCGGCCCATATATCCGTTAAGATAATCACCCTTACTTGTTTGTGAAATAAGGCAGATTCATGAATAGTGAAAAACAGTTTATTCTTGATATGAGCCATATCCTGTAAACCAGTAAAACATAATTATATATTCATTAAACTGCGTGTTTTTTTTTTATAGATTGAGATCGCGACGGATTACTTGCACATACTGCGGCCACCAGCACCTTTTATGGTACACTCCCGAATTCAGCAAGGCAGGACCGAATAGAATGGTATGAAACAGAACATTGTTAAAAAATATGCTAACTTCAAACTTTTAAAGATAAATATTTATTATAATGAAAATTAATTTCTTTAATTTTTATGTTTAAGTAATCATGGCTTAGGTGTGTTTGCCAAATTTCATATAAATCACCCAATTTTTTCCTGCATTATTCAACTTTTATTCTTTCTGGTGAACAAAAGCACATCGAAGAGATTTTCAAATGCTCTAATTTTATCAATGGGATATGAAACGTTAGAAATCTAAAAAATGTACGATTAATGCGTCTTTTAGATGATCTTTTAAAAGTCCAAATAATTATTTTTCTGCAAAATATTATTATCAAATTTATCCATACACACCACATACAGGAATATGTAAGAATTAACATTTATAAATGACTTGCACTACTTGCAGATTATTTAGAAAACAATTCTGTGCTCAGTTCTCAAAAGAGCACATTGTGTTCTAAAAATGGGTGTAGCTTTCTAATGAAAACGTTGAAGACATTCAAATCGCAGAACTTCAACTTACCCTAAATTCCTTCTATTTATTTCAATAAAAAAACTTTAAGAGTGTGTGAATTCAGTTAAAATACTTCTTTACATTTGTGCCAATATCACATAAGCACACAAAAAATATGATTCCCCAAAAAGGATATTATTTCTGGTGATAATTAAGAAACGTATAAAATAGGCCTTTTAGTGACAGTCCTCAAAACATGATAGAATGAATTGTTATCGACAACAAGTCTTTTTGCCAAGTTCCAGCTCGATTTCTGAACGGCAAGTGGATTGATCAACCCTCCAGTGGTAGAAGTGGAAAAATAAAAGTGTGTGTGTGTGTGGGGGGGGGGGGGGGTGCCCAGAAGTTGGTTACAAGTGCATCCTCCCACCTCTCCCAACGATAAATTTTATAATTTCGCATTTTATAATAAAAATATTAACTAATAAGGAGATAACTTATACTTATACTTTTTAACACTGATATTGAACAAGGATCCAAACTCTAGCATAGAACAATTATATTATTTTAGTAAATATTATGCGACTTAGTTTTTTTACTTGGAAGTAAGAAATAAAGTGAAGTAATATTTCCATATTATATACTTCTTTTATTTTAGATTTTATAATGAGTTCCTTTGAATTTAAATAGTCCTTCTAAATGTGCATACTTTCATGAAATTGAGAACTCTAGAACGTTGTGTTATTTTTAAAAAAAAACAATAGTTTGTCTTTATATGAAACAAGAATAGAAATTTTAATTTAAAATAAGTTCCTCTAATGTTAAAAGTTGACACAGTTCTTGTTAATAAAAATACTTATATCTTTATACAAAGTAGTATAGTACATTTTTATAATAGTATTGTATACACACCATAAATAGCTTTAAATTTTTCGAATGTAAAAAAATGTCACTTTTTCTCAGTGTCACTACAATTAAAGGTAAATGTTATTTTTCTTTAGTTGGTTTTTGAAGGATTGAGTGTTTTTAAAAGTGGGGGGATGGATTTCAGTGGTTTTAGAAGTGGGGGAACGCATGGGTATTTTCTTGAAAAGTGGGGGGACGCGTCACCCCGCGTCTACCCACACTTCTAGCACTGCACCCCTCCACAAGTTTGCCCGCCACAAACAAATATTAAAATATACTTCATTGAATTTTCTTTTATAAAATAGAGATGGCACCACCACCACAATTCCTATTAGTAGTGAGTGGCTAGAAGGGGAAAGAAACTGTGTTTTGTAAAACAATTCTGTAAATTGGCACATCGATAGGAAATGTCGCTTTGATCATTTTCAGACGGAGAGTCACTCATATCACTTAATATAAGGTTTCAAAGTTTGGCTAGTAAATATGGTTTTGAAATAGTCCCATCTTCATATAGCCGACCAAACGGTATAGTGGTTAGCGTGCTGGCTTCTAGACCGCGAGGTTGCGGGTTCGAATCCCGTGTAGGCATGGGTGTCTGTAAATGTATGTTGGTTTGTTAAATGACGAAATGTTTCGGCGCATTATGGCCCTCGTGCTGCTGACGGCGCCAGATAATCTGAATACAACCAACCCATCTTCATATAAGGGATAACAGTTATACTCTATTGATACTACATTTATGTTCTATATATCAAATTGTAAGGATCAATATTCTGAATATTAACTAACAAATTGCAAACGGAAGTTACTGAAATTCCGACAAATAATGCATACATATTAATATATGTAGCACGGTGACATCCTCTCAGATAGACGTAAGTACAATAATAAGATTTTAGTTTATTTTTAGGGTTGAACGATTTTATAAATTAATAGTAGAATTCAGACAATATTTTCTGCCAGAAGAGCTTGAAATTATGACCGGAAATATTTTTAAGTGAACTCCCACAGACTATACTGTATCGCCTATAAAAAGGTTATATAATCTAAATTATTAATATTGCATGATTAGTCAATATATTTAAGGTAGTAGTCTGGTAACTTAGGTTCAAAAAATCGATTTTTTTTTTTTTTTGCTTAATTTGAAAGTACAATGTCTTGAGAATATACTGTGAAAATTTCAGACAGAAATTCGAAATATTTTGGGAGTTATAACGAGATTCCTAGAGCGCCTCGGAGTCCAACCTTTAAGGTCGACCGGCAGCTGCAACCGCTTGGACCCTTCTATTGTTTGCGCTTTTAGTATATTTAAGTTAAAATTCACAGTACTCTGTTAGTATTTGATCCATCTAAGATGGATAGGAAAGGGAAAAAACGTGGTACGAAAAGTCCTGGAGATCCAGGCATTAAACGCGTTTTTCTCAAAACATTGTTTTTCTGGTCGGCCCGGGTCCTAACTTTTTTTCTACTGAACCGATTGCTTTCAAATTTTAACAGGCTGTTCTACACACTTATAGTTCTCGTCGGTACTAACGAGAATTTTTTTCACCCCTAACTTTTTATTTTACAACCCTTTCTTTGCTAAAATAAAAGGACATTTTTTTTTCAAAGTCCGCCATTTTGTTATTTACCCTTGAAATTTAACTTCAGTAGTTCCGACCAGAATGACATGTCTATAGATTAAGAATAATCAAGAATATTTGATTTCAGATAACATCAAGAGCCAAAATCACCCGGGCCACATACGTGCATTTTTTTTGAGGTTCCAACTTCGAGTGACAATAATATTAGTAATAAACTATTAAATTTTTTCAAATAATTTTTTTTTTTATATTTTCAATATGTAAATAAAAACACTCTAAATATTCAAGATAATTCATTTTTATTTTCCTATAAAAACCACCCTTCAAAGAAGTCATGAAAATAGGCATAAGTTACCAGACTACTACCTTAAACTCCAACGTTTACCGACTTAGAACAACTTTAATGGACATTTTGTTATAAAAAGAATCGTTCAAAATTGATTACACATACAAAAAACCATTAAAAAAATTATATTTTTAGTACGTTTTTGTCTTAAGTTATCATACAAGACTTTCTTATTTGCAAAAACACAATCGTTCTTATTGTTTATTTTACATTTTCAAAAATACATTTTCAAATCTCATTGGGTGTCAGTTTGAAATTAGCGTAGAAAATAAAAACTTCAAACAATTAAATTTTCTGGATAGACTGAGATACATTCAACATAAATTTCAAAGACAAATTTAAAAGCCTATAATAGTTTGTTTGTTTTTTTTGTTTTTTTTTTCAATTGTTGCTAACTTGAATAAGTAACATTCAATCTCGTTGCTTTATATTGTGTTCCCTATTCTTACATACACTTTTGGTGTACGAGAATACAATAATCCTGGAATGCACTTCATTTATTTCTAACTCCAAATAACTTCAGAGAGGATTTAGTTATTACGAGCACATTTATTACATTTTAACAAACTCTAATAAATACTGAACATAAAAATGGTGAAGATCGACAGTAATAGTAATTTCTTACTGTAATAAACTTACAAAGATCTACAACATAATTTTTCTTAATCATGATCAGAATTCTTTTCGAAAAAACTTAACAGAATCTCAAATATAATTTCATCAAATTTCTGTAAAAAAATTTTTTTTTTTTAATCATGTACCCATTATTCAAAAAGTAGAATTAAACCAAAATATTTAATATCTTTAGAAAAATATCGGCAATACATTTAAAGGGCACATAAAACAAAAGCGTATTTTCAACCAAAGTAAATATTTCTAAAACAAAAGTACTTCGCATTGACAAAGCACTTTTTTCCTAGTAAAGCAAACCACTTTCACCTTGATCAAACTCTTTCCTCTTAAAACGAAACTGGGGAGACAAAGTTCCCTTCTAACGCTACTATACTGAACTCCAACTTAAGTTGACATCACTAGACGATAGATCTTCACCGTGCTCATAGGCATTTAATCCATTTTGGCAGCGTGAAAGCATAATGCTCGCCAAACCACAACCCTTTAGAGCAGGGGTTCCCAACTGGTGGTACGCGGGAACGTTTCAGGTGGTACGGTGGTTTCAGGTGAACTAAAAGAAAGTTTTATCGATCTTACAGAAGATAGTTCCATGAAAGATTATTTTAAAGAGAAATCTTTAATTAACTTCTGGATCGGATGTAAAACCGAGTACCCTTTGATCTTCTGGCAAGCTTTGCTATTTTTTATGCCACTTGTTACGAGTTACTTGTGTGAGAGTGGATTTTCTGAACTCTTGTACATAAAAAATAAACATAGAAGCAAATTAAGTGTTGAAGAGGACTTAAGATTCCATTACTCCTAATGTTGATATTTTAATCACAGGCATACAACAACAAGTTTCGCACTAAAGACTTTAAAAGTATATTTTGTATGATAATTAATTTTTTGCTGAGTTTGTACTAATTTTTTATTTGTATGTTTTTAGACCTATGGGTAATAAATAAAACTGTAAATTAATACCATTTTAATCTTTTTATTTCTCCTTTATTATAAGCATGTTATAAATAAACAAACATCTAACCATTAAATATGAAGTTTTCTCAGGAAAATAATTCAATAAGCCTTTGAACATTTTTAGAAGAGTAAATATTATACGTTTATTTAAATATTTAGGTCTGGTGGTACGCCAAAATTTCTCAAAAAGTCAAGTGGTACGCAGGTGTAAAAAGGTTGTGAACCCCTGCTTTAGAGAACAAAAGGCTATAAGGCTTGGCGAGCATTATGTCTTCACTCCGCTAAAATGGATTAATTGCCTATGAGCACGGTGAAGATCTATCGTCTAGTGATGTCAAATTAAGTTGGAGTTCAGTATAGAAAGGGTGCGAAAGAGTTTTAAAGAAAAAATAACACAAACCATAAAAAAAAGTTTTTATTATAATTCCTTCTTATGCATTACTAATTTTTATATTCATTGACACAGCGCCGGCGCCGTTTCTGTTGCCAGCGTGTACTTGTTTTAAATGTTTAAAATTAGATGCAAACACCATCTCTATAATCAAAATATGCGGTTAAACAACTTTTCGAAATTTATTCATTAAAAATTAATGTGAATTTATGGACTCGCATCCAAATATCTTTTATTTATTCTGATTAAAATAGGTTTATTATTTATTTATTAAATTATTCATTGTAAATACGTTTTGCAATTGCTAAAAAATGGCTCTAACGATGGCACAGAATTCTCCCTAATCATTTCCCATTAACGACTGTACATCTTCTGTTTCAGTTAACCTTTACACTTGTTAAAATGAATGAAAATATGAAAACAAAACAAGCTCCAATACATGCACATTTTAAATACAGTGTTCAGTGTTATATTGTAATTGAAAGCTTTACAATGTTACACCCCTCTAAATTTTTATTTTCATCCACTTCCTTTCCATATTTTCGTCTAATATTGTTTATTTCTTTTGGCGGTAATTGATTTTTCCAAAGGAGATGAATTTACTTCATTACTGCGAATTTCATGTTTGGTGTTAATAAAATTATTCTTAAATTTTTGGATCGATGTATTTTAAATATTGCAATTAAATAAACTTTTTTTTTTAAGCAATGATTTTAAATATTTTTTTTTTTTAATAGTTCCTATTATTTTGTTATGCAAGTCAAAAACTAATTATAAATTGAGATTTCTTATACTAATAATTTTACAAAGATAAATGAAAAATTTGTTTTTAATTTTTCTTAATCACCATAATAACTTTTGAAAAAGTTCAACAACAAAATTTAAAATAACATTTCAAAGTTCTTTAAAGAAAAATAATTTTCCTAAATTATGTACCTCTTATTCAAAAAGTAAACTTTAACCAATATGTTTAGTATCGTTACCAAAATATAGACAGTACATTGGAAGGACAACGCATTTTCAATCAAAGTAAATATTTCAAAAACAAAGTATATATTTCGCACTGACAGTGCACTTTCTTTCTATTAAAGCAAACCTTTTCACCTTAATCAAACTCTTTCCTCCTAAAATGTGACTACGGAATCATAGTTCCCTTCTAACGCTACTAGAAAAGTTGCGAAACAGTTTTTTTTTTTTTTTTTTTTTTAAACTTTACTCTGAACCCGTTTTAACCCTTATACTCTTCAACTAATGAAGACTAGAGATGCAAATTTTCCTCTTTTCACTTTCAAATACCCCTATGATCACACACGGTATTTAAAGCATTGTTTTCGGTCCAATTTTTTCTTTTTTTGGAGGGGGGGGGGGGGTGATTTCTTCACGTTTTGGACATCCTGTCTTCAAGAAAGTGATCTAGAGAAAAAAAAAATTGTACGTATACGTAGTCAGCATAAATCCCAAACGAAATGACCTATGATGTAAAAATTGTGTGCACGCTTTAATGCTGACCAACGAATTGACCTACGATGAAATTTAGCAGTGACCATGGGACCTGTCATTAAGGTTTTCGTCAAAGTTGCGCATGCACATGTTGAAAAAATTATGTTTTCAGTAATTGCTAATTCTAAACACCCTAACCTTCGAAATTCCGGCAAAAATGTTACAAAGGTGTAAAAATTTGAAAAACGAATGCTTCAACGCAGAGTTCACTTCCGTTGAACAACACTCACAAACGACCGTTTTTTTTTCTCTCCTATGTACAATAAAGGATTATGTAAGAATTACATTATCCTTTAGTGATATTAATCCAAAAAGTATAACCTTCTAGACCGCGAGGTTGCGGGTTCGAGTCCCGTTTTGGCATGGATGTTTGTAAATGTATGTTGGTTTGTTAAATGACGAAATGTTTCGGCGCATTATAGCCCTCGTGTTGCTGACGGAGCCAGATAATCTGAATACAACCAACCAACCAAAAAGTATAACGCCAAAATCGCTATTTTAGCGGGGTTATTTTTCCCAAGTTAGTCCAAGTGTCCCTAATTAGATTTATCGCCAAACTGGCCATTTTTGTTAAATGAATGATGAAAATATAGAAACGGTAAATAACACCAATACGCGCCAGTAAAATAATGTATTTAAAAGTCGTGCGATGTTCCACACTCCTAGTTTATTTTCAGATATACTTCTTTAACACTAGATTGCCCAAGGAAATCATTTTGACTGCTTTTTAATTTTAATTAGAAAAACATGTTTATAATGACACAATTTCTTAGAATTTTATGACTTTTTGTACAATATATAAATGAGTTTATTAATAATTGTAGTTACCTCCCCCTCCTTCGTTTACGGCATATATATATTATACAAATTTCTCTACATATCAGTTATTATTTCACAATGCAGTCATTTTGAACTGCTTTTGAGCAAAACAGGTATATACTAAGTTTCAGTCTTACTAGTGTTAAAAGTATCAATTATTTTCAGAGTTAATGCCAAAATTGCGAATATACCTCGAGTTTAGCGCAATTAGAAGCCTCCTGTTTCCACCGCCCTTCTTTGTTTATGCAGCAACATCCCAAACTCTATCTTGCTGTCATGGACTCCAGAGTCCAGTCCTTGTCGGTGTCCTGCTAAGCATCTTGTCTTGCATGATATAATATTGAATAAAAGTTAGTGACACAAAGATGACTGCTTGTGTAAAATGCTTCAATTTACATTTTCTTAGATGTCTTTAAAGAACATATCTGTTTATATATTCAGTGGATTGTTTCTATAGTACCTAAATTTATGATTTATTGATATAAACAAGTTAGTTTAAATTGTTATATAGCTAGTAAAATATAGAAAATAAAAAAGAAATGAAAAGGTTATATTTATTTTGGCTTTTGTTGCTCCAAAAAAATGATGAATAAACCCATTAAACTAAACTTTGATACGGTAGAATCTCTATTAACCGACCTAATTCGGACCAAAGGTAGGTCGGTTAAGCGAAAATTCCGGATAAAAGAGAGTTGTAAAAAGCAATAAAAAGTAAATGATTTTCGTTTATTGTATACAGGACTTTTAAAGTTTTTTTATGACATAATTGTTGGAAATGAGTTTTTGTTGCAATAATCTTGATAATCTTTGTTTCGCTACTCTATCCTGAAGTCTTTTTGAAGGCAATAATTCAGTTTGATCTGCATCGGAAGATTGCTCTAACCATGTCAGTTCTTTAGAAAAACAGTCAATAGCATCACCATTACTTTTGTAACTTTAGAGCAAGGGGAAAGATTACGGTTTAAAAAGGAACAAATGATTTATTACTCATTTGGGAGATTTTTGATATCGACTAAATGATTGCCGGTTAACAGAGAGTTCCGGATAAAGGAGGGGCGGTTAATCGAGGTTCTACTGTATTTAGGTCTTGGTCAGGTGAGAGAATTTCTTTTTGCCCTCCCCTTACTTAAGCTCTTGTTTACGAATCAATATTTAAATAATTTTCAAAAAAAAAAAAAAAAAAATCTTGTTTGTTTCTTCTAAACTGAACTGAACGCCAACACAATTACATTTCTATCATTAGAAGAAACTATCAATGTATTCGATAAATTATTGACAACATCACGACTTCTTTTTATTACCCACACAATTCAAATAATAGATCTAATTTTTAAATCCTTTATGTTAACTTCGATTTTATGTGTATGTTTGTTGGTGTATTTACCGATAGCGGGCAAATCTGCGGTGACCAAATTTACCCCCTTGCCGTCATCCAATCGAGCAAAAATAGTATTTAATCAACCATTGAAGAAACTCTTTCCTGTTGCCAAATTTTTTTTACTAAGTAAATGATAAAATTGTTTTAATCAGAAAAAATAAAAGATATTTGAATGTGAGTGTATAAATTCACGTTTATTTTTAATAAATAAATTTTGAAACGTAGTTCGCCGCACATTTTGCCGATAGAAATGTTTTTGACACATAAAATTAGATGCAAACATCAAGCACGCGTTATTTCCAGAAACCGAGCTGTGTTAATGAATATACAAGGTCTGGCTATTAATTTCCAGGACTGACGTAACTGTAGGAGAACGAAAAGCCGGAAGATGACGCTAATGATTGCATATTGAAGAGCGTTTTCTTGCGCATGTGCAATCGGCGCCATTCTGAAGTAAGTGGTTCTCTTGGAAAGGGGCATTAAAATGTAGCTCTTAAATTCCTGTTATAGAAATGAAAATGGAGCAAATAATTAACATTAATCTTTGCTTCTTCTGATCACATTTACTAAGCTGTCTATCGATATAGATAAAAAACTGGATAGACTGTACAGCGCTGGGAAAATGACAAATATCTCACATTTCTCATTTATACGGAAATTAGATAGGAACATATTTTTTTTTTCTTTCTCTTACTTAACATTTTCTCTCAGCACGATTGCTGAAATTTGAAGCCAAAGCCAATATGATATGTTTCCCCGTTTGTTGACAAGTCCGAAGGACAATTCTAAAAGCTCTGCGCCTTGCACATTAGGATTGCTTAAATATGAACATTACCTTTCAACTAAGTTATGCCAAACATTGGAACAAGGTAAATTAAGAATTAACCAGGGAATTTCAGACATGGTTCATTTTTAGCTACTAATTAATGAGTCATAGATATGATAATGCATCCCAACTAAAAAAGTTACATTTTCAAATATGGAGGAAAAACGACGAAGAGGACGACCACCCATCAGATGGAGGACTATTACGCCGGTTGGAGTCAGATGGAGAAGAATTGGTTGGTTGTTTTCAGATTATCTGGCGCCGTCAGCAACACGAGGGCTATAAATGCGCCGAAACATTCGTCATTAGACAAGCCAACATACATTTACAAACACCCATGCCAACACGGGACTCGAACCCGCAACCTCGCGGTCTAGAAGCTAGCATGCTAACCACTATATCGTTTGGTCGGCGAAGAAGAATTGGAGCGATAGCCTTGATCTGTAAAAGGCTGAAGTGCTTGGGAACAAGAATATTTAATGAATCCAAGTCATCCCAGAGTAACTCTGTTCTTCTATTTGTCATCCGCCGCTTGACGAAAACCCAAACATTCAAACTTTTTTTTGTACATTTATTCTTGCATTTATTTTTAATAAAAAGTATTTCACTGAAAAAAGTAGTAGAAGTCAATTAAAAAACTCCGAAACTTCACTTGGATAATAGTGTTAGCTTTTGTCTAGCGGTTGTAGTTACGACATATCCTGGTGGAAATAAAACTAAATGCGCTTAGAAAGTTTATTCAATATTTCGAAACAAAAAATTTAAAAACTAGTTCTTAATGTATTGAACCGTTTTCTCTCTCCTTTCAATCTCATTCAATATATTTTATTCAGAATTAGTGTTAAATAGATGGAATTTTAAAACCAAGCAACACGGATTAGGTTGCTTTATATTTATTGATAGCATAATTATCATTTGAATGCATGCTATAATATACTTATGAAATTTTATTTTAAGACATGTGTTGCTATATATTTTAATTTATATTTTAATAATTTAATAAATTGTTACGCTTTTTCAATAATTACTAAATTTTAATTGAATTTTTAAATTCAATTCATGTTTCTCCATTTTAATTACGTACTATTGTTATTGGTTAGAGCACAATATCTAAAAAGAAATATTATGACACACTAAATGAGAAAAACATATGGCTCAAAATTTATTTCTCACTGTCAATGTTACAAAATAAAAGAATTGTTTATTTCTTCTAATGAGCAATGAGAATGTGTCGATATGTAGAGTACTTCATCGTGTGTTAAAAATCTGCAAATAAAAAACAATCAGCAAAATTGAACTATTAAAAACAATACATTTTCTAAAAAAAAATTATGCTCATTGAGTGTCAGTTTGAAATTAGCATAGAAAATAAAAACTTCAAGCAATTAGATTGCTGGATAGACTGAGATACATTCAACATAATTTCAAAGACAAATTTGAAAGCCTATAATAGTTTGTTTTTATAATTATTTAATTATTGGTAATTTGAATAAGTAATATTCAATCTCGTTGCTTTATATTACGTACCGTATTCATATATATATATATGCCTTTTTAGGCGTTCTAAACAATTCCACCACCAAAATTCTTGTAGAAATCTGATAAAGGTGTAATGTCTTTAGCACAGAATTCTCCCTTAATCATTTCCCGTCAACGACTGTACATCCTCTGTTTCACTTAACCTTTACGATTTTTTAAATGAATGAAAATATGAAAACTTAAAGACCAATACGTATAAAATTTAGATGCAATGTTTAGTAGTATAGTGTAATTGAAAGTTTTACAATGTTCCACGCCCCTATTTTTCATTTTCATTTACTTCATATTCTCGGCGACTAATGTGAATTTATTTTGGCGATAATTGACCAAAGTTAATGATTGGTTGGTTGTATTCAGATTTTCTGGCGCCGTCAGCAACACAAGGCTATAATGCGCCGAAACATTCGTCATTAGACAAGCCAACATACATTTACAAACACCCATGCCTAATACGGGACTCGAACCCGCAACCTCGCGGTCTAGAAGCTAGCACGCTAACCACTATACCGTTTGGTCGGCAGAAAGGAGATGAATTTGCTTTATTATTGCAAATTCTAACTTAGTTGTTAACAAAAATTCCGAAGTTACAAATATATAGGACAAATATAAAGAGTATATAGGACCAAAAAATATAAATCTCGGTCTTTAAAGGAATTATTCTGAATTTGTTTGGATGTATCTATTTTAACCATTGTAGTTGGAAAAATTATTTTCTATTTTTTAAAACAACGCTTTTAAATTTCTTTCAAAATTTGTTGGTTTCCTAAAATTGTTGCTGTTATTTTTTCCTATATAAATCTAGAACTTATTATTCAAATTGCAATTTCTTATACCAATAAACTTACAAAGGTCATCAACAAAATTCTTTTTTAATTTTTCTCGATCATGACCAGAATTGCTTTTGAAAAAAATCCACAACAAAATCCCAAATATTATTTCAAATTTCTTTAAAGGAATTTTTTTTTTAATTATGTACACATTATTCAAAAAGTGAAATTAAACCAAAATATTTTATAGCTTTAGAAAAATATAGATAATACATAAAAAAGGGCACATGAAATAAAAACGCATTTTCAACCAAAGTAAATATTTCAAAAACAATGTATTTTGCACTGACAAAGCACTTTTTTCCAAGTAAAGCTAACCATTTTTACACCTTGATTAAACTCTTTACTCCTAAAATGAAACTGCAGAATCATAATTCCTTTCCAACACCACAAGAAAGGGTCCGAAACAGTTTTAAGGAAAAAATAATATAACCCATAAAAAAATAGTTTTAATATAAATCCTTTATATGCATTGCCAATTTTTATATTCATTAAAATTCATTTTTCTTCACAAGAGAATTTTTATCGTTATTTCAAATGTTCCAGATTCCAGTTCCAGTGTATTTTGTTTGATTTTTTTTAAACTTCACCATTATATTCCCTAAACATTTCCTTGAAAGTATATTAGATTTTTTTTTTATTATTTCATACTAATATTATATCAAACATAAATTTCTAATAACATTTTTCTGAAATTTTTGACAAAAAAAACACATTTTTTGCCAGAATTACCCAAATACACCAAAAAATTTATAAAAACTTTCCAATGTTTTATTTTATTTTGTTATATGTATCTAAACTTGCAACCGAATTGGAAAAATTATTAAAACTTATGCGCCTGGGAGCATTTTGAATTATGCATAATAATCGTATAATCGAAACATTAATCCATAGATAAAAAAAATGTATATTAATATTTTCTTTCCAAATTTTTATCATAATCATAAAATGTGTATTGTTGTATATAAAAAATTTCAAAACAATATATTCATAAATAAAAATATGCGTTTTGAATGTCCACATACTGTACCCTTAACATTGCTCTGTTTCTGTTGTCAGCTTGTGCTTTTTTTTATTGTTTAAAATTAGATGCAAACACCATCTCTATAAGCAAAATATGCGGTAAACAACTTTTCAAAATGTATTCTTTAAAATGAATGTGAATTTATGCACTCATATCCAGATATCTTTTATTTATTCTGATTAAAGCAATTTTATTATTTATCTATTAAAATAATTTTGGCAACAAGAAAAAGTTTCTTCATTAATCTAATCGTTTAAATGCTATTTCAGCGCGATTTTTTTTTTTTTTTTTTGCAATTCTTCTCGTTTTGAAACATTGACTTTAAAAAATTGATCTGCAAAAGCTGTCTGTGTGTTCGTGGTCAGCATAACTCCTGAATAATGAACTGACCTACGATGTACACATTTTGATTACGGATTAATTGTGGTCGTTTGACGTACCATTAAGATTTTCGTCTAAATTGCGCATGCACAAAAGGTTTAAAAAATTATGTTTTCAGTAATTGTAAATTCTAAACATCCTTACCTATGAAATTCCCGTAAAAATGCTATAAGTGTAAAAAAAAAAAAATTGAAAAACGAATGTTTCAACACAGAATTTTTTTCTGTTGAGCATCGCTCATCAACGACCGCTTTTCTCCTTCCTCTGTTTCACTTTCATTAAAGTTTAAAGTAAGAATTGTTGAAAAGCATATCTCCAAAATAGCCATTTGAGGAGGGGGGTTAAAGTCCCATATAAGAATTATCTCCTAAAATATCGCCAAACTGGTCATTTTTGTTAAATGAATGATAAAATATGAAAACGGTAAATAACACCACTCCACGTCAGTATGATAGCGAAATTAAAAGGCGTGCGATGTTCCATACTTCTAGTTATATACTTGCCCGTTAATGCGAAAATTGCGAATTTACCATGAGTTTTGCAGAACTAGTCGTCTCCTGCTCCCGCAGTCCTAGGTCGCTTTCGCAGCAACATCTCAAACCTGATGACTGGATAGCCCTCGACGCAGCACTCATAGTGCTTCACCTCTGTTCTCGCTGTCATGGACTCCAAGGTCCAGTCCTTGTCGGTGTCCTGGTAAGCATACTTTCTTGCATACTATAACATTGAGGAATAAAAATCATTCAAACAAAAATGACCACATAAGTGAAATATCCGAAATCCAAGTTCTACAAAATCCATATTCTAGTAATGCTTGTATTTAGAAACGAGTTGACAGTTTAATTCAACTCCAATTTATATGAATAGCAGTGGTTGGCCACTATAATTGTTAAAAAATGCTTGTTTTTTCAAGTTAAACACCAAATAGTGCCGTACAATAGTGTTGACCCAAATGTAAACAATAAATTTCTTCGATCAAGATTGATTTTTAAATCTTGTATGGCATTTCTTCCAACGACAAACAAATGTATTTTTAAAACTTGATAATTACCATTACCAAAATAAAAGTTTGAATTATCTGAATGTAAAATTTCCTAGCACAAAACAGTCGGTCGCAGACCTATTAGTCCTGGTAACTTTTGTGAAATGATAAAAAATATTGAACACATAACGATCCACCCGATTGGTTTAGATTTGGTTGGTTGTTTTCAGATTATCTGGCGCCGTCAGCAACACGAGGGCTATAATGCACCGAAACATTCGTCATTAGACAAACCAACATACATTTACAAACACCCATGCCTAACACGGGACTCTAACCCGCAACCTCACGGTCTAGAGGCTAGCACGCTAACCACTATACCGTTTGGTCGGCCCGATTGGTTTAGAGAACAGACATTGGTAATGCAAGTAACTCACAGCAAGGAAAAAAAAACTATTATATAACAATATTAAATGCAACATTTGAAACATTAAAATGCACATCTTTTTAACTCTTTCTTGCACAATCACAGAAATTTACCTAATGTAAATAAAAAAATATAAAGTTTAAAAGAATTAAAAATTTTGTAATGCTATTACTAAACAGAGGAAACTTTGAAGAAAGTTCTTTAAAAGTTTAAACTCACAGACTATGTAGAAAACCTGCCACAAAGTTGTGCAATGCCAAATATATGGAATGCCATAACAGAGTTCTTACTGAAATCGCAGAACAAAAACCACTTTTCAAGTACATAAATTATATTTTTTAAAGACCTTCATAAATTTGTTCTCAAGCATCATACCTAAATTGTGTGACTTTACAACTGATTCACCCATAGCGCCTCAGCTGATTCACACATAGCGCTACAGCTGATTCACACATAGCTAATATCAAAATCATTCATGTACAATTTGCGTTGCAGGCCTCAAAATTATGCTTAAAGACAATTTGTTTTGTAAAACTTTGATTTTTACTTTTAAATAACCATTTTTTCATACAATGGAAATATAGCATTTATTAAAATTTAAAACAAGATGATTTGAAGAAGAGAATTTGCAAAAACATTTTTATATGGTTCAAAACTTAATAGTAAAAACTAAAGTCTAAGCACATATGAACATCCAAGATCACTAAAATAGTAATTAGTTTAATAGGAACAGATGTTTACACAGAGAATGCGAATTTTGTTAAGAAAATGATTTTTGAAAAATAGAACCACTTAATCAATTAACTCCATGTATATATTATGGGGAATGTTCAAGACTTATTAATTCCAAACGGTTCCTTCGAAATAGGAGCAGCTAGAATCAGTCTGAATAGGTCCTCTTCAGATAGAAATTTAGCTATCTTGCAAATACAGTCACGATTTAATATTACTTCGCTCTGGTCACAAGTCGAGTTGGAACTAGTTTTTACTGTGTAAATCTGAAGTTGTTGCAATCTTTTTTCCATTGGTTTTTTCCCAACATGGGAAGAAATGACATCAAAGTATATAGGATACTTATTATTGGATAATATTTTTATCAATCTATCAAAATCATAATCAATATAATCAATAGCTGAATTGATTTGCAATTCTGCAGGTCGATCAATAAATTGATGTAAATTACTGCCTTCACCTATATTTTGTGATTGCATATTTTGCAACTCGAGCACGCATTCATTCGCAAAATCTAAGTAAACTCTATAATCTGGGAGAGTTAAGAAACTGATTATTTCTAAGTCAAAGTTAATGTTTTCAAGAAAGGCGTACTTCAAAAACAATTTGAAGATGTCTCGACCTTTTTCGCTTTCTAAGTCAAAATAATCCGGAGACGGCGCTCTCAAGATGTGGGGTTGCTTATGCGTCTCGTTTACTTCAGTAATACGAGCACCTGCCTTCAACAGCAATTTGATAACACCCAGATCATAATTCCATGTATATGCAATTCTTAGTGGTGTTTTTCCATATATATTTCCTTGATTGACAGATGCACCTTTCTCCAGTAAAAGCTTAATGAGACCACATGGATCATCAATGCCGTAATTTCCGCATATTAGAAGTAGTGAAGTATTGCCCATTTCATCTACAGCATCCACTCTGGCTCCTCTGTCCATTAAAAATTTTACGACGCCTAGTGAACAATTACTACTCGAAGCAGCATCAATCAAAAGATGTTCATGCATTGCAGATTCAAGGATGTTAATATTTCGAAATTGAAGATTGTACAGCAACTCGATTTCACTGTTCTCGTAATTGCATTTATGCAGAGCACGCTGCAGGGGAGTTAGGCCTTCTTTATCCTCTACTGATATGTCATACTTTTCTTCGGAAAGTAGATTAATCACATCTGCTCTCAGCCTGATTGAGTAGTTTGTAGCACACTGCCATACAGATTCATGATACGTGCAATCATTCATTGAACACCCAGCTTTCAGCAGCATTTTGATGGTTTCTAAGTCGGCACCACGGGTGAAAGCATTGCATAGAACTGATATCCCGAACTGATCTAGTTGATTTACAGTTGCTCCAGCATCAAGCAGCAACTTGCACACATCTGCATTTAGTGCAACTTCATCAAAGTGAAATACTGATTTATATTCTTCCGTACTATCTGTTAAAGAACAACCAGATTCCAAAAGCATTTGGATGACCTCCGCAGAGGAACCAGCACGGAGAGCCAAGAAGAGGGGTGATAGAAAATTTCCTTCAACTGTACTAATGTATGCACCTTCCTTCAACAACACTTGTATGATGTCTTTGTTCCTGTGATGTGAAAAAGCGACTGTCAGCGCACTGCCAACATGAAAACGGCTAGATACGAAACGGACGTCTGCTCCATGTTGCAGCAAAAGTTTAACACTGTCTAATGAGCAATTTTCGCTCATCAGCACTCGATGGAGAGGAGTGAGTTCATCATGTAGTTCGTTTACGGAAGAAGCATCTCGCTCCAGAAAAAGTTTTAATTCATTAAAGCACCAATCATTTTTGTCTAAAATTCTGTGAATAGAAGTCGACATTTTAAAATGACAACTATTTCTAACAAAGCGGGATTAACAAGGCGAATATTTCCGTCTTTATGTTTATATAGGCTAGAAATAAAACTACTGGAATACTGCCACCCCACCATGATCTTATTATCTATTACTTTACTTCTAAGAAGAGAAGGAAAAGAAACCCCTCCTTGCGGATATTTCGACAACCCAACTTAATTGAAACTAAGCCCATACCCAAGTTCCATGCTATTCTCTAAAGGTTACCTAAATATACATTTACATTTTTTTAAACCAAATTAAATTAAGACCAACAATTATTAAAGCAATTAGGAAATTTCAACCCCTGCTTGCTAACACCCCGGGAATTGATTCGCAATCCTGTTGCCTGCTCGGTAACGCTCGCCAATTTACGAACTCGCAATCCCTAACCCTAGTCCTCCCTACGCTTGCGGATTGCTACTAAATATATATAAGATCCGAAAAACGCCAATCAGTGAAAGTTTTCTGAAAATATCCCAGAAATGAATAGATTTTGATTTACTATCCTGAAAATATCGTGCACGGACATATGGTCTTTGTAAACACTATGGACCTTATATATGTAAAGATCTTTTCAAAGATTTTTTTTTTCCATTAGAATTATTATTATTGAAGATCCCTCCAGAATATTTTTCATTCTATTTTGACTTTTGGTTCTCAATATTTTAGCAAAAATATAAAAAAGCCCACTTAAAGAGACCATTACGTCCTGGCCGACCAAACGGTATAGTGGTTAGCGTGCTGGCTTCTAGACCGCGAGGTTGCGGGTTCAAGTCCCGTGTTGGCATGGGTGTTTGTAAATGTATGTTGGTTTGCTAAATGACGAAATTTTTCGGCGCATTATAGCCCTCGTGTTGCTGACGGCGCCAGATAATCTGAATACAACCAACCATTACGTCCTGAAGCACGCAAACGTTCGGTTTTTCCCTACTCTAAAGAAATTTGCCCTCAAGATCGGTCAAAACATTTTCGCTCATAAGTGACGTGTTTCTCAACGTAATGAACTTAAATTTGGAATCTAAGGTAACCGAATTATTCTAAATCGAATAATAACATGACAAATAGGGGTTCGTATTGAAATTCTTAAAGATAGAGCTAAATTTACTTAGTGCAGCCGGAACAGTGACCCCACTTCCCACAATCATTCTTGAATGGACATTCTATCATAATAATAACAACTCAAAGTTTCATTTCAATGCTTACAAAATGATATGATGAAGAAATTAAAAACACTTATTTTAACTTACTTTTAAAGGAGATCCACGTTTCAAAATGGTTCAATTATAAGTTTTAGTATTAACCTATGGTATTAAGAAGTAACAAGAAAACACATGTAAAACTTATCATGAAAACGATTTCCGTTAGGTAGAGAGAATTCTAAGAAATGTTCGATTCTCTCCCACCCACACGTCCTCACATACTCATGCACAAGCCAATTAGTACATCGAATTTACAAGTAAAGCCTGAGTCGCGAAATTCGTAAGGTTGGTATTTGGCACCACGCCATAATATACAGGGAGATTCCATACTAGCAGTTGTTTCAATGGCAACGTTGCAGCCCATTGGAAACTTTGAATCTCTGGCTGTTCTCGCTCGACCATTATCAAATTTAGTTGATTCGATCGTGTTTTTTTCCTCATTGTGCAGTAGGTTTACTATTTATCGGAGTTTTTTTTCCAATTACCGTGGAAATTCCATCTTCATTTGCGATTGTAATCTACATTTAATAAAATAAGTAAAATAGTTAAAGTTGACAGACACAAATTTTTAATTTTAACAAATAATGTAGAAGCAGCCCGGCTGTACTTACTGCCCTTCTGAAACTTTCCCACATTTATTACCTTATCAGCTTCATCGTATGATTATTTTCATGATGAGGCATTAGTCAGCACTTTTTGAAACCTTTCCAGAGTTGCAAACAGTTTAGTATTCAATATTGCGTCAAGGAATTTTTCAGTTTCAAGGTTCTCAAAATCATGATATTTTTAGGCCGACCAAACGGTATAGTGGTTAGCGTGCTGGCTTCTAGACCGCGAGGTTGCGGGTTCGAGTCCCGTGTTAGGAATGGGTGTTTGTAAATGTATGTTGGCTTGTCTAATGACGAATGTTTCGGCGCATTATAGCCCTCGTGTTGCTGACGGCGCCAGGTAATCTGAATACAACCAACCAGCCAGCCAAGATATTTATTTGTACGCTCAACAACCTATTTTTGTGCATGATAACTATTAATCAGGCTGTGACCTACAACTTAACGTAGATTCTGAACCGTAACGAATATCTATGCCGAACGCAGTATTCAAACCTGGCACTTTTGAAAAACGAGGCTAAAATTGAAATGGGAATACGTATTGTTGCTTTACTCAAAGGCGTTTGTTTCCAATTAGTGACGCTGATTGTCGCAAATTCACATCTCGACGATGAAATAATCCATTGCTAGAACTCATTTGGGTTTGAACTCTTTTGGGTTTGAACTCTTTTTTTTTTTTATTAACTCTTTCAATCTACTATAAGGGAAATTTCCGCAACCAATCAGCCCGATGTTCCATTTGGATACTCTTCCGTTAGACTGTTACCAGATCAAAATCGCCAAATTGCAGCGATAACTCATTCGAACTGATAGCCTTCCCTTCCATGATAAGGTTGTAATAGCAACCCCGGAACTAATGAATAAAAATAAAATACACGAGGTTAAAATATTATTTTCGTGTAAACATTTCAGCTTGGTGATAACTACGCCAACTTTCAGACTTGGCGGTTACCCGTCAAACAGAAGATGTTATTGGCATGCTAGTATGCAAAGTTTAATAATACCACAAATATCTATTCTAAAATTGTCAGTGAATATCGGAAAAAATTGCAAAAAGTCATGTTTTGATACTGAGTGGTATACTTAGTTAATCAGTATATTGTCCAGCTAATACAACGTTACAAATTGATAGAGTACTTCTATTAGTTGTTCTCTATATTGAAATGATACCATACAACGTTTAAAACCAAATATCTACCCTAAAATGGACAACGAATCTCGGGCTTAAATTGCAAAAAGTCATATGCTTATCACACTGAGCGGTATAATTAATTGATCAATGAGTTTTCCCGCTGATACAACTATATTAAACTGATATTAGGTTGGTTCTTTTCAGATTATCTGGCGCCGTCAGAAACACGAGGCTTATAATGCACAGAAACATTCGTCATTTGACAAGCCAACATACATTTACAAACACCCATGCCTAACACGGGACTCGAATCCGCAACCTCGCGGTCTAGAAGCTAGCACGCTAACCACTATACGGTTTGGTCGGCACTGATATTATGACGCACATTCAAATGAATTAAAAATTGCTTCCATTCCGTACCTGTAGAACATCAGAGTAGTATTCCTCCAAATCCAAAAGCGTGACGTCATAGGTCCATGAACCTACGCTTATAGTGCACTGGAATGTGTCTTCAGTGACCTGGTTCTCAGTGACTGGACATCGGGACTTGACGGTAAATGGGGGTACCCACATCACAGTACCGTTGCTGAACACCACCACGTTAGTATGCACACTTGGGATCACGGATGTGTCAGGGGTGCTGCAAGGATAACAGGCATATTAAATAGTACTCGATAAAATATTGAATTTGATTGATAACGAGAAGGGCATTTATGTCTGAACCTCAATCCAGGGCCCGATTTAGAAAATTTATTGCAATGGACACAACACATCAGATGGTGCCTCTCATTGTCGATTGTTTGTGTCATTTAAATACTAATGAAACTTAGTATCAACTTAATATCAAGCATACTGTTGCACAAATTGTCTGTATATTGTGTAAATGGTGACGTATTATTTTAAAATTCTATTGTAATTTATTTTATCTCATTTTATTTATTAACAGCGATAATACCGGTTTGAAAAAGGTGGCAACACCTAAAACAATCGAGAAATTTCGAGATGTTTCTTTTTCGACGAATTGGCTGGATATTTCGGTTGGTTGTTTTCAGATTATCTGGCGCCGTCAGCAACACGAGGGCTATAATACGCCGAAACATTCGTCATTAGACAAGCCAACATACATTTACAAACACCCATGCCTAACACGGGACTCGAACCCGCAACCTCGCGGTCTAGAAGCTAGCACGCTAACCACTATACCGTTTGGTCGGCCTGGATATTTCGAGAATGTTCTCACGCTCCTGCATATATTAAGACCGCCGATCGTGAAAGTTTTCAGATTGAAGCTTGGGGCATCCACTATCGCTAAGCAGAGTAGAGCAGAGCAGAGTGGACTAGAGCCAATTACAAGGCTATCAACGTCCATTGTAGCACGAGGCTCGTGCTACAGTAGACGTTGGCAACCTTGTAATTAGTTGTAGTCAACTCCGCTCTGCTCTGCTCAGCGATAGTGGACGCCAAGCTTGACTTCGGACTTCGATGAAAGCCGAATGCATTGTTTAAACTTGGCGTCCACTAACGCAGAGCAGAGCGGAGTGGACTAGAGCCAATTACAAGGCTGCCAAAGTCTACTGTAGCACGAGAATCGTGCTACAATGGACGTTGATAGCCTTGTAATTGGCTCTAATCTAATCTGCTCTGCTCAGCAATAGTAGACGCCTAGCTTTAACCTATCAGAGTGAGCTTGTATTATCGCTGAATTCGGAGTTGCTTTTATTGGAGCTTGTGTTGAAGTCTGATAGTAATTGTACTGTTCTTCAAATAACTTTTGTGATATCTCGAAGAGAGAATAAATAGTTTTTATCGAGTAAAAACTGCACCATCATTGCCTCAGTGGAAAAATTATTAACACTACTGAGCGGTATACTTTGTTAATATGTTTTCCACCTGATAATATGTTACTAATCTGATATTAGGACGCAATATTTTTTAATAGTTAAGGAGTTATTAAAATAGTATATACTATTTTATGGCACTGATCAAATTCACTGAACAGAATATAGGTAATTACACAATTGCTCACAATTTTTTAATTAATTTTGGAGACCCCGAAATTTAGGGGTCCTAGGCATGGGCCTTGTGGGATTTATGGGTTGGTTGTTTTCAGATTATCTGGCGGCGTCAGCAACACGAGGGCTATAATACGCCTAAACATTCGTCATTAGACAAGCCAACATACATTTACAAACACCCATGCCTAACACGGGACTCGAACCCGCAACCTCGTGGTCTAGAAGCTAGCACGCTAACCACTATACCGTTTGGTCGGCGTGGGATTTATGGGAAATGAGGCACTGCCTCAATCGCTGCTTACGAGCATCACCCATCGATATTTATGCTAAAATAGACTTGTAGGGCATGATGCGTCAGAAAGTATGGGACAAATGTCAACTGTGCACAAGGAATCCGTATTAGATGGAAAGTGTAAATTTCCGCATTTCCGATTGCGATTTCATCAAATCGGAGAGTATTTTATTAAATACTTTTATAGAACATGTTGGATGAGCGATTTGTAAAATCATGGTTCACTACTGGTTGGTTGTTTTCAGATTAACTGGCGCCGTCAGCAACACGAGGGCTGTAATGAGCCGAAACATTCGCCAATTTACAAGCCAACATACTTTTACATACACCCATGCCTTACACGGGACTCGAACCCGCAACTTCGCAGTCTAGAAGCTAGCACTCTAACCACTACACCGTTTCATCGGAGGTTCACTACTGTGTTTCTTACAATTGCAAGAACAACGCAAATTTGACAAATAAAAACACAAGTTGAGATCAGAAAGTAAAAACCGTTAATCGGATTTGTTAATATGCCTTTTTTTTTTTTTTTTTTTTTTTTTTTTTAAATAAGTGATTAGCATCGACGATCGAAGAAAATCCAAATTTGCAAACCGTTTTTCTTGTTCACAAAAGATCTTCCAACTTCTTCGTTTCCTCAGCTTTCAACAGTTTATTCAGTTACTTCTATTATATACAAGGTCTTTCAGAAAAGACTAAAGAACTTAACTTCGAAACATAACTGCTAACAGAAACAGAAAAAAAAAAAAAAAAAAAGAGACAAGTGGTGTATGTTGGAAAGACAGGTATGAAATGAAAAAAAAAATTACGTGCAATATTGTTACAAAAATTATGATTGTGACAAAAAAGCTGAATATAGTGGAATAAGTGATTCGGGGGGGTTTCTCTCATGAAAAAGGGGTTCTATGATCCCTTTCCCGGATAATATAGCCCAAAAGGTCATTTTTTCAGAATTCAGGTATTTTACAAGATATACGAACGGATTTTAATTAAAGCTTTTCATACTCTGAAAGCAGATTCCCTCAATACGGTTATTTTTACATTCTAGCATTTCAGTATTAAAAACTGAAGATTATATGCAATTAATGTTGAAAGGAACATACTTGATCCAAATTTAAACCTGAACTTACCTAAACTATTTCAATTTCCGACTATTATAATTCTTTCAACACATTTAAAATGGGTAGATAATCTATTTACAAGGTATTTTAGCGATGTGCGCTAACGGGAAGTCGAACCGGGGACTCCTAGATCAGAAGACAGGCGTGCTAACCACTAGACAAAAGGGATCTCTGATGTCTAGGAGTTGTATCTGTTATTTGTTATTATTTATTGTATAAATATAAATCTAGCAATTATTACAATTTGTTGATGTTTGTTGGTACTTGTTCAATACTTTTTGTACTAGAAATAATTTTACTTGTAATACTTTTCTTTCAGATTGTTTAAACCGAAACCGTGAGCTAGCTACGAGTATCTCGATTATACACCTCAAATATTTTGTGAAAGTGACTTCTTACCCGTAGTATACAGCTAAATCTGGCTTCCAAACTTCTGATGGAGATATTCTCAGTGCCTGAAGTCCACCGTATTGGGTTGGATCCCATGTCAAAAATTGATCCTCCCATCTCTAAGAAATATACAATATCATGTCAAATAATATCAATTTATTATTTCCTTAGAATGCATATTGGTGATTGTTTGAAAGTGGTATAGAAAATTCAAGAACAAATGCAAATTAGCTGTATAAATCAAACTTTCAACAACAATGCAAAACTGTTTGAACTAAAACATAAATACATTTCAGTCAAGTCATCGCATTAAAAAGCAGGTTAAATTGTGAGCCTCACTCTCACTTACGATTTTCTTCTACTCATGGATTGATCCCCCCCCCCTCCCTCGCACCCCAGTTAAAACAGTGGTATTGGCTAATTTCAGTAACAGAGGTTATGAAAGATTTATCAATTCTGGTTGAAACTCGAGCATTATTCCAAAATACGCTCTTTAAAAAAAAAAAAAAAATTCACAAGTCAAAAACATCACAAAACATTTTTTTTTTGCCCTCCATCTTTTCTTATAAATAAAATAATTCAATTTTAAAACTGTAAATCAAAATTCCAGAGCTTTCTCTATATTATTCCTAGCATTGAAGAGGTATGCCAATATCTGTAACAGCTGTCGGTTTCGTTGGCTTGCAATGTTCAACATAGCGATTAGCTAATGTTGAGTAATATTGTCCAGCGTTCTTATACTACTGGGGGCGATACCTCAGGATCAGATAGCAAGATTATACAATTTTGTGATATTCACCCACACGGGTCACCCCTGTTAAGGTTGATGACACGTATCTGTCACAAAAATCCTTCGACAATTTGCAGTTTTTTAATAAATGAAAATGTAGCTAAGTTGGCGAGTTCGGTTGGTTGTTTTCAGATTATCTGGAGCCGTCAGCAACACGAGGGCTATAATGCGCCGAAACATTCGTCATTAAACAAGCCAACATATATTTTCAAACACCCATGCCTTACACGGGACTCGAACCCGCAACTTCGCGGTTTAGAAGCTAGCACGCTAACCACTGTACCGTTTGATCGGCGTTGGCGAGTTCCGAAACAAATTTGATGAGGAAACTTGTCACTGAATATTTGAATACTAATCCGATATTTCTCAATACAACCAATATATAAAATTCCTGCTAGGTTACTATGAAACAAACCTTGTAGAATGTCGATTTGACGTCGTATGTCGAATTTGTGGAATTTTATGTAATTCTCCTAATATTATCGAAATTTTGATAATGATAAATTCATACCTGTAACATTTATATTTTAAGCTTAATGTATTGTGAATTGGCTTCCAGTAGCCATTTCCAGTATTTTCATTCTCTACGTCCGGTTGAATTTTGATTTGGAAACGTTTCTCTACGAAAAATTTTGATGATTTGATTTTTTTTTTATGGCAAACATTGGAACATAGTCTTTTCTGAGAAAACTGCATCGTCTTACTTTGAAATATTTGTGAATTATCAATTTTCTAACGTCTTGTTACTTTTGAAACGCCATATGTATATAACGAAGAAAAACGGTCCGCCTTGAATTCTTTTGTACTATCTGACTGTTTCTGTATAGCTTTGAATTATATTTAAAAACATGCAGGCTTCAAAAAAAAAAAAAAAAATCTATATATATTTTTTTATACTTACTACAAAGAACCAAGTATCAAGCTTGACTGTTTTGTCTTTTACGTCCTAAAAAAAGAAAAAGAAATTGTTTACAAACAGTTTTCACCGAAATCGGAATACAATATCCAGTTTTAAAGATCCAAGAATTTACATTCGTAATAAAAATTAAAAATTTTATTTAAAAAAAAAAAAAAAAAAAAAAAAAAAAAAAAACATAAGTAACAAGTGTCGCTTTATCATACATTACATAATCATAGAAAAAATTTGATTACAAAATTTTTAGTAAGTACAGTTTAGTAATAAATGTATAATAATTTTGCATAAAAACTCATTAAGTTGAGAAGTTAATGTTTTTCATCAATACCTTTTTAAATGCTCTGTTTTCTAATCTATAACTACTAGTTGTTTGAAAGCATTTTGTAAAAGCATATCTCCATTTACTGTTATATTAAAATACACGAGGAAGAATTTTTGTTTAAGACATACGAGAATACAGAATCACTAAGGGGTTATAAGTTCAATAAAAATTATGTTCATTTTGGTACAGAATAAGGGATAAGTTATTATATTACCGGTTAAGAATAAAAGGTATTAAGTCCAATGAGGAACTTGCACATGTGAGGGAAATGAATAATTTTAGTATTTTCTAGTATTATCAAACGAATAAATTACAGTGGTGTCATTATTTTTTGTCGATATATTTTCAATTAATTAAAAATCAAGCTTTAAAGTAGCTGAGATCAAAGCAAAAGTCACGTGACCAAAAACGCATAAAAAACCTGTGACGTTCTAGGGCAGATGCAGTCCAGTGTTAACATCTTGCTCAGTCCAGTGTTTACATCTCACGCCAACCTGTGTCTCCGTGTTTCGTTATCCTCTTTTGCAAAGGTATTATCATAATACATCAATTTTTTTGTTGTTGTTTAGTTATATTTCTTTATTATACATTCTTTATTGGCTGCACATAAAAAACGCCAAATCTGTAGCTGCGGTGGCGTTAATATTTTTTATAGCAAAAAGAAGTGTTGGCATTTTTTTTTCTATTTTTCAAAAGTTTTTTTTCGGGGGGGGGGGGTCTATATTTCAGGTCAGGACGAGAGAGCTATGGGGACAGTGCTGTTGGCTATGTTCAAGTGAAAAGGGACGGAAAAATTTGCACTGTCAAAGCAAGGGTGACCGCATCCGAGACAAAGCTTACAATGTTTCGCTTGTATGCGACGAACTTGATGAAAATATTATTTCAGTTCAATGTCATGACTGAGCAGATTCTTTAGAAATTCAAATTATTTGCTAAATATCAGTTAGTGGTATCGGCAGAACCGAATCCTTCTTTTTTATTTTAGGTGTGGCAAAATGTAATATTGTTTTAAAAGTTTCCTCGTGTTTATCCTTTATTTTACGAAAACTTTCCAAGTCACTTTTTGCACCCAATCTCCGCTTTTGGAAAATAAAAAATTCTTAATATTGTTGCGTGGATGGGTTCGTAAGATTTGAAGCCAAAGCAGATCAACACTTGCAGAAATTTATTCCAATATAACTCTTCACAGATTCCCTTACAAGTCCAGAACTTCTCGTTCTAGTAGACTCAATACAGCTCTTTTCACAACAATAGAGCACAAAACAGCAGTTAAACCTGACACACAACTGCTACAAATCGCCGCAAAAGACAATGCAATACAGTTCGCTTTCGGAACTCTCTGAATGCTCGCTGACAGACAACCAAGTCAGTAACTCCACTCAGTCAGTATCTCAACTAACTCAGTAATTTCAGTCAACTAACTGACTCAACTAACTCAATGACTCAACTAACTCATTCCACTAACCCAACTCATGGCCGGGCTTATATAGGAAAGTTAAACCTTCGTGAAACTTCTAAAGATAGACATTTGGAGAACTTTCCAGATCGTAGTCGAAAAGTCCTCTACATGTACATGAGGACCGAAAATGTCGCCAAATGTTCGCCAAGTTTGGCGACATTTGGCAATTAGTCGCCAAATTTGGCGACAAAAATTAGTCGCCAAAACCACCGCCAACTTGGCTCTATCTCGCCGATTTGCCGAGATTGCCATTACCATAACGTTAAATGCCCTGCTCCTTATAAAACTCGCTTCCCAGCGTTACCTCTGTAAAACTCGTTATCAAGCATTAAGACCCATATTGCAGGCACCTTGATAACCCTGACATTTTTATATTTATTCTGGGTTCTATTTAATAAAGATTGTACTGGAAGAGAGGATTTTGATCGGACTTTTAACAGTCTTAAAATTTTCTTAGAATGCCTTGATCAAGCTTGAAAGCTGAAATAAACACAACTAACCAACCGTCGAAATTCCATACGCTCCATCCTCGTCTAGCAGACTGGTGCACTTCCTGCTCTGTGACGTCACAAGCAAAAGTAGCGTTTTCCCGCCAAATCACAAAGCGAACGATTTTCTGAGCGCCAAGCTTTATACTTGTCGTAACCAATCAATTAACAGGTATGCAAACATTTAGTCTGCTTTTCAAATTCATATTGAATGAATTAATTGATTATTCTAATTTCGTGACCCATATAAAAAAAATAACATAATTTTTAAATGTGTGAACGACCCTTAAATTGTTAAAATAATAACTGTACAGTTGTTGAAAATTGTTTTGCCACTTCCTGAATAACATGCGTCACACTTTGAATTTGCATATGTTTATTTTACACGACGCGACGCATTACCATGTTTTGTTTATTATAATGTTCCGTTATTCTATCATTTTGAATTTGGATTATATATAATGAAACAAAATGGTCCAAAGCTAGTTGTTCTCAGACACTTAATATCCTTAATTTGAGCTCTAGTTTTGCATGAATACTCGTTCTCAGCAATATTTAAGCATCGAATTCGCCAGAAGTAAATAGAAATATATTTTTTTTTCTAATGATACAGTACAAATTACTAAAAAGGATCATTATCGTAGATTTAAATATTAAAGATGAAGTATGTTTTCTGATATAAGTCAACTTGCTTAGCGAATATAGGTATCCTAAACTCTAATTAGGGTAATCCTTATTTCTAATTGGTTTTCGAATGTTCTTGACCTACGTTTCGATATTTTTTAAAAAAGATTTTCAACTGAATTCTTCAAAACTTTATCTGGCAACAGAAACACAACAAACTTTGTTATTCAATTTCTCATTATTCGTTCTTTGACAATCACAAATAGTCAACTGGTTTCCAACTACTATAATTATTCGTTTATAAAACGCGTAATTTTTGCATACGTAAAAATGTTCCCAAAATTTCAAAAATCATGACGCCCGTTTCACGAAGATTCATATTTCACATATTTTTTGACAATGTCCTCTCCCACTCCCACTTATCACTGATACATACTATTTTACAAATATTCATTAATTATGATTTACAATATTTTTAGAATATACATAAATTAAATATATCAAAAGTTAAGGCAAATTGAAATGTGTTTAAGCATCAAAACAATTCCTTATGTATTTAGTGTTTTAAAAAAGTATTACAAATTTACTTCATTGTAACTTAGTTTTAAACTGTCAAACTCAAAGTATAAAAACTCATTTATTACCAGATGACTGGTGCACAGACATCTCTAATGCATACTGATAGTTGCAACTTTTTTTTATTTACTTTTACAATTACGTATGACTCTTACCAACCTTATCCATGTCCCATATATTTAATAGGCCTTATCATATTTTTTTTAAGCCACAATATCTTTCCAAGTATAGGTGAAGATCATACGAATTTTCATAACATAATAGTAATAAAAAATAATACCCAATTTTCTAGGGAAAATAACGGGGGGGGGGGGATTTTTATTACAACTTAAAATGCCCTCTTAAACGAAATACTTTACCTATTATGCACCAAATATTGACAGCAGATTTGCAAAGAAAAACCCTCGTACAACTTCATTGCGTAGATACAAAGCTAAAATGAATAATATAACCAATACAAACAAAGTTTTTAATATAAATCCTTTATATAAAAGACCTATTTTTATATTCATTATCAAAACACCTTTTCCGTTGCCAGCGTGTGCTTGTTTTTAATATTTAAAATTAGATGCGAACACTAGCTCTATAAGAAAAATATGCGGTAACCTACTTTTCAAAATTTATTCATTGAAAATGAATGTGAATTTATGTACTCGCATCTTAATATCTTTTATTCATTCTGATTAAAACAATTTTATTATTTCTTTATTGAAACAATTTTGGCAACAGGAAATAATTTTTTAATGATCGGTTATTTCAGCGCGATTGGATGACGACAAGTTAGTTTATTAGTATTCCGTGAAGGCGATTTTTTAATGACAATGACAGCCACCAAAATTTGATAGAATGCATTGTCATTTACATTGAATCTATCTGCCATGTTTCAGCCTGATTGGATGACAGAAAGGGGGTTAAGTAAGCCTCAACAGATTTTCCCGCCATCGACAAACATACCTACAAAATCGAAGTTAATATAAAGGATCTAAAAAATGTTTCACTCACCACATCCTTAATTGCTACAGGCACGAGAGCAGCCTTCACAGGAATAGTGTCGGTAACGCTCCTCACGGGCCTCACTAATTTGTCGTAGTTCGCAAAGATTGCACGCCTCAAATCAGATTCAGACCTCACATCGGCTGCAAAAACCAAGGCTTTGTTTTACTATACTGGGTGTTCATGAACTATCGCATTAACTTTATGTAACTCGTATTAATTGTAAATAATAAAGAAAATCTTTAATTTATTGCTAGAATCGGTGCTATGAGTTAATGTATATTTTTAAATAATTACCTTATTTTTAACGTTTAATTAAATAACGGACTATAAATAGCAATGTGAGATTGGGAAATTGTTCTTTGAACCTGACAAGATTAGTTAATTTTTTGAAGTTGTGGACTTTTTGAATAGTGTATGAAAAAGTGAGAAAACTGCCGTAAACTAACCCCCAACGGTACATTTTTTTTTATTGCAGAAGTAGAAAAAAAATGTGTGCTCTAAATTCATTTGGTAATTGTTTTAACTTTGAATGTAAGTTGTAAACAAAGTTTATTTCGAAGTCAAACTTCACTCGACAACCCATTGCTTTGTTACTTTTAAGTGATTTCTCATCAAGATTTAATCATCTTCATATTCATTGTTACTGTTAATTTGACCATTAAAACAAAGGCAAATTTTTTTAATAGAAAAAAAAATCCCGAATCGTTCCGATTTTTGGTACTGTGAAAACGAAATGCTTGTATTCCAGACCGCAAACTACAGTTCGGGAGCAAATCTCCCAGAAAGCTCAGAAGTATAGGTCAATGTCGGAAACAAGGGTTCTGGAAGATTGACCAATCACGACCGAAACTCAAGCATCTTTCCAAAATATATGATTTTTAAAAAGAAAAACATCACTAAATATTTTTTATGCTCTGTCTTTCTTATCAATAACATAAAAAATAAAATAACGGTGCATTGACATTTCAAAATATCCACTATATTTTATCCTTCATTAGGCGAGATTGGCCGATATCCGTAACAACTGCCGGTTTACAACGGTCCACATCGGGATTGGCCACTGTCGAGCGGAATTCGGCAGCGTTGTTGTGCTACTGGGGATGTTTGTTGTGCTAACTATGTTAATGATGAATAAAATGGCTATATAACTCAGTATGTTTGTAACAATTTTACAAACATACTGAGAAAAAGGTGTCTCTTACGTGTAGGCCATTGACCACCCTTCTTTGTTTTACAGATGTTTCCCATAGACGGGTCAAGTCTTCTTCACCGTGGGACAGGTATTCCTTAATCAGGAAAGATTGGATACATTTTCTTTAAATTTGTGTGTTTAATGTGATAGCAGTTTTAGAATATGTGATAGTATATGTGTGATGTAATAAATTATAGTATTGTTCTAGGCTGACTAGAACCCACATTCTAAACGTACCTGAAAAGGGCAAGAATATTCAGTTCAAAAATTAAAAAAGATCTGCTCTAAACATGGTCATGCTTCTCAGAATATATAACAGATGTCCCCTTATACTGACATAGGAAGCTGTTAAGGTAATTATTAATTTATTTACTTTATCAGGATAAGTTAAATGCTTATAGAAATTGGTGGACTTTTTTCAGGGTACTGCATGGATGCAAAAAGGTTTTTTAAATGTGTCTTAGTAATAAGTTTATTTAATAAATATGTATAGTTTTCTTATATTTTAAGACATAACTTATATGCAATCCATACTAATTCGTTTTGTACAAAATCATTTTGTAATTTTTGAGTGGTTTAAAATACAAAAAATGTATCTCAATTTTAAATTATAAGGCGAATTCAAATTTATATTAATATATTCTGGAAAAAAATCTATTGTAGAGTGAATTTTTTTTTTTTTTTTTTTAAATTTTTTTTTTATATGGAATTCAGCTTTTTTTTCAGGCGTAAAAGATCATTTATGAAGGAATAGATACTTTAAGGCTCTTTTAAAGCGAATCCGATATAAATAACTTGTTTGTTCCATAAAATTAGTAATTTCTCGTTAAGAATCTCCTTTCTGTTACGCCGACCAAACGGTATAGTGGTTAGCCTGCTAGCTTCTAGACAACGAGGTTGCGAGTTCGAGTCCCGTGTTAGGCATGGGTGTTTGTAAATGTATATTGGCTTGTCTAATGACGAATATTTCGGCGCATTATAGCCCTCGTGTTGCTGACGGCGCCAGATAATCTGAAAACAACCAACCAACCTTTCTGTTACAATTTTAATAATGTTCTTTTAAAGGGAACCCGAGATAACTTGTTTGTTCCATAAAATTAGTAACATCTCGTTAAGAATCTCCTCTCTGTTACAATTTTAATAATGCTCTTTTAAAGGTAATCCGAGATAAATAACTTGTTTGTTCCATAAAAGTAGTAACATCTCGTTAAGAATCTCCTCTCTGTTACAATTTTAATAATGCTTTTTTAAAGGTAATCCGAGATAAATGACTTGTTTGTTCCATAAAAGTAGTAACATCTCGTTAAGAATCTCCTCTCTGTAACAATTTTAATAATGCTCTTTTAAAGGGAACCCGAGATAACTTGTTTGTTCCATAAAATTAGTAACATCTCGTTAAGTATCTCCTCTCTGTTACAATTTTAATAATGCTCTTTTAAAGGTAATCCGAGATAAATAACTTGTTTGTTCCATAAAAGTAGTAACATCTCGTTAAGAATCTCCTCTCTGTAACAATTTTAATAATGCTCTTTTAAAGGGAACCCGAGATAACTTGTTTGTTCCATAAAATTAGTAATATCTCGTTAAGTATCTCCTCTCTGTTACAATTTTAATAATGCTCTTTTAAAGGTAATCCGAGATAAATGACTTGTTTGTTCCATAAAAGTAGTAACATCTCGTTAAGAATCTCCTCTCTGTAACAATTTTAATAATGCTCTTTTAAAGGTAATCCGAGATAAATGACTTGTTTGTTCCATAAAAGTAGTAACATCTCGTTAAGAATCTCCTCTCTGTAACAATTTTAATAATGCTCTTTTAAAGGGAACCCGAGATAACTTGTTTGTTCCATAAAATTAGTAACATCTCGTTAAGTATCTCCTCTCTGTTACAATTTTAATAATGCTCTTTTAAAGGTAATCCGAGATAAATAACTTGTTTGTTCCATAAAAGTAGTAACATCTCGTTAAGAATCTCCTCTCTGTAACAATTTTAATAATGCTCTTTTAAAGGGAACCCGAGATAACTTGTTTGTTCCATAAAATTAGTAATATCTCGTTTAGACTCTCCTCTCTGTTACAATTTTAATAATGCTATTTTAAAAGGAACTGGAGATAACTTGTTTGTTCCATAAAATTAGTAATATTTGTTTAAAAATCAGACACAATTTTAAAAATTATATAATGTAATCATTTCAAACAAGAAACTAATGTAAGAAATGTAACTTTGAAACTTACCGTTTCCGTTAGCCGACCCTAGTAAGAGACCGAAGCAAGCTATCACTATAGAAGGAAGCATTGTATCCTTAAGCAGATTATAACAAGCTCAAATTTAGAAACAGTCAGTGCAGATTTTATAAGTTATTTAAACCATATCTTTCAAACTTTGAACCTTCTTCCAAGATCAAGTTTCAATTAGACACTCGTGCATTGTTATTGTTATTATTATTTTTTTTTTTTAACTCTAACCTCAAAGTTTGATTATCTTAATCTTATCCAGAACTTTGATGGAAACTTTCAGATGACCCTGTAACCTAATTATAAAACCATTGAAAGAAACCATTGGTATCGTACCATCATCTAAATATCTATTAACACTCATAGTGCTTCTTCTAGAAGATATTTTAATTGTGCTTTCTTTTTTAAAGATGCGAAAACATGATTAGATGAAGGAGATATATCCTCTAAATAAATAAACAAAATTTAGAAGTACTCGTTTTTGTATCACACCATTACAAATTTATACAACTTAGTATTTTTGAAGTAAATTACAATTACTGTAAACATATTTAACAAAAGAGCTGCAGAATATAAATCGCATTCTAATTTACCAACGTAATTACTACAATACACAAATTGATCCGAACTATGGCTATATCTTCATTCTAAAGTTAGAGAAACACATGTCTGTGAACTTAGACTGATCAGAGTATTTTAATGAAGGCTGGAGAATTCATGAGGTCTCGTAACTGTAGGAATGGAAAATGGTTTCAATTCTTGAATGATTGTGTTATAAAAATTTATTAAGAATTTAAATGAACATTGATATAAACTATTGGGTGGTGTTTAACAAAATCCTTACATATACACTTGAATTAAAATTATATAATCAAATATTGAACAAAATGATAAACACCAGTGACTGTTTGGGTAAAGAAAATTTCATTTCAAAGCTTTTCGCCAGAATTCACTGAATTTGGCAAACATTTACTGTTTGGCAAGTGTTTTCCGAAATAAATGTGCTACTTAGTAGTACAGTATTTAGGTTCCGTTAATGTTTGAGATCTGTGATTAGTTTTGAGGGGAATTGGAACCTAAAATTTTTTAAACAATCGATTTTGATTTTATTATTGTCTATCAAAATTTCAATTCTCTCCTTTAAAAGGATACCTCATTTGTAGTAATACCTCAACTAGAAGTATTTTTAATAATTTTTTGAAGACAAAATTGGTAACTATTAGTGTAAGCAAAGTTTTCTTTAAAATGTGTTTTTCTCAAAACTATATTGTTCAATATTCGCGTACCTTTTTCGCAGAAACTTCGCAAACTATCTTCCTGAAATTTTTACCACGCATTCCTTTTATGTATCTGTATACACTGAAATGAGATTTTATTGTTATTTGAAAAATATTTTTGTTTTGGCTTTAAAAGTAAATGAATCACAATCAAAAGCTAACTTCAGTAGACTAACAAGTGTCTGCTAATTATACTGAAAAAAAAATAGGCTTTTATATCAAATACTTTCTGAGAAAATGGTACATGAAATATGCCAAATTAGCATTACCGGTATAGAGGGTACCAACTCCCCTTAAAGGGGGGGGGGGGGATAAATAGAATTATGCATTATCAAAATTGAAAACTATTCTGTTTTTGAAAATAAACGATGAATGGAGATTTTTCTTCATTAAAAACATTATGCATAAAAATAGTTAGTGTTAAAAGATTGATAAATTACAAATAAGAAGTAATACACTACCTGGAATTTGAAGTGGTCTTCATAGTGTTAATCGTAAGGTTTGTAGTTGCAGTAGTGTCTGAAAAAGGTAAAAAAAAAAAATTAATTCCTTGACACTCTCGCTGAATTATATTGCTGAGATTCGTAAAGTTACCTATGGTTGAATAGATAAAAATTTATTATTACTTAATAATAATTTCAGATATTTCGAGGCATTTATGACCAAGGAAAAGCATACACAATTTTTTGAAGAGAGATTGACGTTTCAAATGAGTTACACCATATACCGTTGCTAATATATTAACGGATTATTTACCACTTTTTCTATGTTCTAATAACGCCCATCTAATAGCTGTATGTTTAGTTCTCTGGTTTCACATGGAAAATTTGTCGTGTTCGAATTCCAGGAAAATAATCGATATTCCGTCTAGATCGGATTCTACCTTAAACTGTAGGTCCCGGTCTGATTAGACGTTATTGTGCACAAGACTAAGTCGTTGATCGCATATTCATCAAGTAAGTCAGATTTCATTTAATTTTTAAAGCGTTTTACTTAACTGTGAGGAAGGTTCATTTAACACTAGGGAGCTGATGGTATTTCACTACTATTAAAAAAACCCATTAAACTAAACTTTGATACGGTAGAATCTCGATTAACCGACCTAATTCGGACCAAAGGTAGGTCGGTTAAGCGAAAATTCCGGATAAAAGAGAGTTGTAAAAAGCAATAAAAAGTAAATGATTTTCGTTTATTGTATACAGGACTTTTAATGTTTTTTTATGACATAATTGTTGGAAATGAGTTTTTGTTGCAATAATCTTGATAATCTTTGTTTCTCTGCTCTATCCTGAAGTCTTTTTGAAGGCAATAATTCAGTTTGATCTGCATCGGAAGATTGCTCTAACCATGTCAGTTCTTTAGAAAAACAGTCAATAGCCTCACCATTACTTTTGTAACTTTAGAGCAAGGGGAAAGATTACGGTTTAAAAAGGAACAAATGATTTATTACTCATTTGGGAGATTTTTGATATCGACTAAATGATTGCCGGTTAACAGAGAGTTCCGGATAAAGGAAGGACGGTTAATCGAGGTTCTACTGTATTTAGGTCTTGGTCAGGTGAGAGAATTTCTTTTTGCCCTCCCCTTACTTAAGCTCTTGTTTACGAATCAATATTTAAATAATTTTCAAAAAAAAAAAAAAAAAAATGTCTTGTTTGTTTCTTCTAAACTGAACTGAACGCCAACACAATTACATTTCTATCATTAGAAGAAACTATCAATGTATTCGATAAATTATTGACAACATCACGACTTCTTTTTATTACCCACACAATTCAAATAATAGATCTAATTTTTAAATCCTTTATGTTAACTTCGATTTTATGTGTATGTTTGTTGGTGTATTTACCGATAGCGGGCAAATCTGCGGTGACCAAATTTACCCCCTTGCCGTCATCCAATCGAGCAAAAATAGTATTTAATCAACCATTGAAAAAACTCTTTCCTGTTGCCAAATTTTTTTTACTAAGTAAATGATAAAATTGTTTTAATCAGAATAAATAAAAGATATGTGAATGTGAGTGTATAAATTCGCGTTTATTTTTAATAAATAAATTTTGAAACGTAGTTCGCCGCACATTTTGCCGATAGAAATGTTTTTGACACATAAAATTAGATGCAAACATCAAGCACGCGTTATTTCCAGAAACCGAGCTGTGTTAACGAATATACAAGGTCTGGCTATTAATTTCCAGGACTGACGTAACTGTAGGAGAACGAAAAGCCGGAAGATGGCGCTAATGATTGCATATTGAAGAGCGTTTTCTTGCGCATGTGCAATCGGCGCCATTCTGAAGTAAGTGGTTCTCGTGGAAAGGGGCATTAAAATGTAGCTCTTAAATTCCTGTTATAGAAATGAAAATGGAACAAATAATTAACATTAAACTTTGCTTCTTCTGATCACATTTACTAAGCTGTCTATCGATATAGATAAAAAACTGGATAGACTGTACAGCGCTGGGAAAATGACAAATATCTCACATTTCTCATTTATACGGAAATTAATTAGGAACATTTTTTTTTTTCTTTCTCTTACTTAACATTTTCTCTCAGCACGATTGCTGAAATTTGAAGCCAAAGCCAATATGATATGTTTCCCCGTTTGTTGACAAGTCCGAAGGACAATTCTAAAAGCTCTGCACCTTGCACATTAGGATTGCTTAAATATGAACATTACCTTTCAACTAAGTTATGCCAAACATTGGAACAAGGTAAATTAAGAATTAACCAGGGTTGGTTGTTTTCAGATTATCTGGCGCCGTCAGCAACACGAGGGCTATAAATGCGCCGAAACATTCGTCATTAGACAAGCCAACATACATTTACAAACACCCATGCCAACATGGGACTCGAACCCGTAACCTCGCGGTCTAGAAGCTAGCATGCTAACCACTATATCGTTTGGTCGGTGGAGAAGAATTGGAGCGATAGCCTTGATCTGTAAAAGGCTGAAGTGCTTGGGAAGAAGAATGTTTAATGAATCAAAGTCATCCCAGAGTAACTCTGTTCTTCTATTTGTCATCCGCCGCTTGACGAAAACCCAAACATTCAAACTTTTTTTTGTACATTTATTCTTGCATTTATTTTTAATAAAAAGTATTTCACGGAAAAAAGTAGTAGAAGTCAATTAAAAAACTCCGAAACTTCACTTGGATAATAGTGATAGCTTTTGTCTAGCGGTTGTAGTTGCGACATATCCTGGTGCAAATTAAAACTAAATGCGCTTAGAAAGTTTATTCAATATTTCGGGGAAAAAAAAAAAATGAAAAACTAGTTCTTAATGTATTGAACCGTTTTCTCTCTCCGTTCAATCTCATTCAATATCTTTTATTCAGAATTAGTGTTAAATAGATGGAATTTTAAAACCAAGCAACACGGATTAGGTTGCTTTATATTTATTGATAGCATGGTTATCATTTGAATGCATGCTATAATATACTTATGAAATTTTATTTTAAGACATGTGTTGCTATATATTTTAATTTATATTTTGATAATTTAATAAATTGTTACGATTTTTCAATAATTACTAAATTTGAATTGAATTTTTAAATTCAATTCATGTTTCTCCATTTTAATTACTATTGTTATTGTTTAGAGCACAATATCTAAAAAGAAATATTACGACACACTAAATGAGAAAAACATATGGCTCAAAATTTATTTCTCACAGGCAATGTTACAAAATAAAAGAATTGTTTATTTCTTCTAATGAGCAATGAGAATGTGTCGATATGTAGAGTACTTCATCGTGTGTTAAAAATCTGCAAATAAAAAACAATCAGCAAAATTGAACTATTAAAAACAATACATTTTCTAAAAAAATGTATGCTCATTGAGTGTCACTTTGAAATTAGCATAGAAAATAAAAACTTCAAGCAATTAGATTGCTGGATAGACTGAGATACATTCAACATAATTTCATAGACAAATTTGAAAGCCTATAATAGTTTTTTTTTTTTTTTTTTTTTTTTTTTAATTATTGGTAATTTGAATAAGTAATATTCAATCTCGTTGCTTTATATTACGTACCGTATTCTTTATATATCAAAATATTTTTAACGTATAAAGATCGGTATTTTTACTTTCAAATTACCCAATATATGTTAATGGAAGAATTGTATTAGGTAAAAAAAGTTTTCGATTCTGTAGCTCTTTTGCATATTTTGGAACGTCCTGTGTTTTTTTAAAAAAGTGTGTTCTAGAAATTATGCAATTCATATATATTTCACCACTTTACACACACATAGAACTCAGGCATGCATATTATGAATGTCTATGTCCATCCGTCTATCTGTCTGTGGTCAGCATAACTCATGAACGAATCAACCTATGATGTTAAAAATTGTATAGGTTAGTGGTGGCATTGGGATTTGTTATTAAGATTTTCATCAATATAGCGGGTGCGCAACAGATAGTTGCCATTTAAAAATTTAGTCATTGGAAATACACTTTGCAATTGCAAAAAAACGGCTCTATGATTTTGGATCAAAATGGGTGTGGCCATGCCTTTTTAGGCGTTCTAAACAATTCCACCACCAAAATTCTTGTAGAAATCTGATAAAGGTGTAATGTCTTTATAGCACAGAATTCTCCCTTAATCATTTCCCGTCAACGACTGTACATCCTCTGTTTCACTTAACCTTTACGATTTTTTAAATGAATGAAAATATGAAAACTAAAAGACCAATACGTATAAAATTTAAATGCAGTGTTTAGTAGTATAGTTCAACCCCCCCCCCCCGATTTTTCATTTTCATTCACTTCATCTTCTCGGCGACTAATGTGAATTTATTTTGGCGATAATTGACCGAAGGAGATTAATTTACTTTATTATTGCAAATTCCAACTTAGTTAACAAAAATTCCTAAGTTACAAATACATAGGACAAATATAAAGGGTATATAGGACCAAAAAATATAAATCTCGGTCTTTGAAGGAATTATTCTGAATTTGTTTGGATGTATCTATTATTACTATTGCAGTTGGATGAACTATTTTCTATTTTTTAAAACAACGTTTTTAAATTTCTAAAAAAAATTTGTTGGTTTCCTAAAATTGTTGCTATTATTTTTTTCTATATAAATCTAGAACTTATTATTCAAATTGCAATTTCTTATATCAATAAACTTACAAAGGTCCACAACACAATTCTTTAATTTTTCTCGATCATAATCAGAATTGCTTTTTAAAAAAATTCACAACAAAATCCCAAATATTATTTCATCAAATTTCTTGAGAAGAATTTTTTTTTAATTATGTACCCATTATTCGAAAAGTGAAATTAAACCAAAATATTTTATAGCTTTAGAAAAATATAGATAACACATAAAAAGGGCACATGAAATAAAAACGCATTTTCAACCAAAGTAAATATTTCAAAAGCAATGCATTTTGCACTGACAAAGCACTTTTTTCCTAGTAAAGCTAACCATTTTTCACCTTGATTAAACTATTTACTCCTAAAATGAAACTGCAGAGTCATAATTCCTTTCCAGCACCACAAGAAAGGGTCCGAAACAGTTTTAAGGAAAAAAAATATAACCCATAAAAAAATAGTTTTAATATAAATCCTTTATATGCATTGCCAATTTTTTTATTCATTAAAAATCATTTTTCTCCGCAAGAGAATTTTTATCGTTATTCACACATTTATCGTTCTTTCAAATGTTCCAGGCGCATTAATTTTTGTTTGATTTTTTTTAAACTTTCACCATAATATTCCCTAAACATTTCCTTGAAAGTATATAAGATTTTTTTTTTATTATTTCATACTAATATTATATCAAACATAAATTTCTAATAACATTTTTCTGAAATTTGACAAAAAAACACATTTTTGGCCAGAATTATCCAACCAAAAAATTTATAAAAACTTTTCCTATGTTTTGTTTTATTTTGTTATATGTATCTAAACTTGCAACCAAATTGGAAAAATTATTAAAACTTATACGCCTGGAGCATTTTGAATTATGCATAATAATTGTATAATCGAAACATTAATCCATACATAAAAAAAATGTATATTTATATTTTCTTTCCAAATGTTCATCATAATCATAAAATGTGTATAATGTTGTATATGCAAAATTTCAAAACAATATATTCATAAATAAAAATATGAGTTTTGAATGTCCACATACTGTACCCTTAACATTGCTCTGTTTCTGTTGTCAGCTTGTGCTTGTTTTTATTGTTTAAAATTAGATGCAAACACCATCTCTATAAGCAAAATATGCGGTAAACTACTTTTCAAAATTTATTCTTTAAAATGAATGTGAATTTATGCACTCATATCCAGATATCTTTTATTTATTCTGATTAAAGCAATTTTATTATTTATCTATTAAAATAATTTTGGCAACAAGAAAGAGTTTCTTCATTAATCTAATCGTTTAAATGCTATTTCAGCGCGATTTTTTTTTTTTTTTTTTTTTTTTTTTTTGCATTTTTCCGCGTTTTGAAACATTTTGACTTTAAAAAATTGATCTACAAAAGCTGTCTGTGTGTTCGTGGTCAGCATAACTCCCGAATGAACTGACCTACGATGTACACATTTTGATTACGGATTAATTGTGGTCGTGGGACGTACCATTAAGATTTTCATCTAAATTGCACATGCACGAAAGGTTTAAAAAATTATGTTTTCAGTAATTGCAAATTCTAAACATCCTTACCTACGAAATTCCCGTAAAAATGCTATAAAAGTGTAAAAAAAAAAAAAAAAAAAAAAAACGGATGTTTCAACACACAATTTTTTTCTGTTGAGCATCGCTCATCAACGACCGCTTTTCTCCTGCATCTGTTTCACCTTCATTAAAGTTTAACGTAAGAATTGTTGAAAAGCATATCTCCAAAATAGCCATTTGAGGAGGGGGTTAAAGTCCCATATAAGAATTATCTCCTAAGATATCGCCAAACTGGTCATTTTTGTTAAATGAATGATAAAATATAAAAACGGTAAATAACACCACTCCACGTCAGTATGATAGCGAAATTAAAAGGCGTGCGATGCTCCATACTTCTAGTTATATACTTGCCCGTTAATGGGAAAATTGCGCATTTACCATGAGTTTTGCAGAACTAGTCGTCTCCTGCTTCCGCCGTCCTAGGTCGCTTTCGCAGCAACATCTCAAACCTGATGACTGGATAGCCCTCGACGCAGCACTCATAGTGCTTCACCTCTGTTCTCGCTGTCATGGACTCCAAGGTCCAGTCCTTGTCGGTGTCCTGGTAAGCATACTTTCTTGCATACTATAACATTGAGGAATAAAAATCATTCAAACAAAAATGACCACATAAGTGAAATATCCGAAATCTAAGTTCTACAAAATCCATATTCTAGTAATGCTTGTATTTAGAAACGAGTTGACAGTTTAATTCAACTCTAATTTATATGAATAGCAGTGGTTGGCCACTATAATTGTTAAAAAATGCTTGTTTTTTCAAGTTAAACACCAAATAGTGCCGTACAATAGTGTTGACCCAAATGTAAACAATAAATTTCTTCGATCAAGATTGATTTTTAAATCTTGTATAGCATTTCTTCCAAAGACAAACAAATGTGTTTTTAAAACTTGATAATTACCATTACCAAAATAAAAGTTTGAATTATCTGAATGTAAAATTTCCTAGCACAAAACAGTCGGTCGCAGACCTATTAGTCCTGGCAACTTTTGTGAAATGATAAAAAATATTGAACACATAACGATCCACCCGATTGGTTTAGATTTGGTTGTTTTCAGATTATCTGGCGCCGTCAGCAACTCGAGGGCTATAATGCGCTGAAACATTCGTCATTAGACAAGCCAACATACATTTACAAACACCCATGCCTAACACGGGACTCGAACCCGCAACCTCACGGTCTAGAGGCTAGCACGCTAACCACTATACCGTTTGGTCGGCCCGATTGGTTTAGAGAACAGACATTGGTAATGCAAGTAACTCACAGCAAGAAAAAAAAACTATTCTATAACAATATTAAATGCAACTTTTGAAACATTAAAATGCACTTCTTTTTAACTCTTTCTTGCACAATCACAGAAATTTACCTAATGTAAATAAAAAAAAATATAAAGTTTAAAAAAATTAAAAAAAAATTTGTAATGCTATTACTAAACAGAGGAAACGTTGAAGAAAGTTCTTTCAACTTTTAAACTCACAGACTATGTAGAAAACCTGCCACAAAGTTGTGCAATGCCAAATATATGGAATGCCATAACAGAGTTCTTACTGAAATCGCAGAACAAAAACCACTTTTCAAGTACATAAATTATATTTTTTAAAGACCTACATAAATTTGTTCTCAAGCATCATACCTAAATTGTGTGACTTTACAACTGATTCACACATAGCGCTACAGCTGATTCACACATAGCTAATAACAAAATCATTCATGTACAATTTGCGTTGCAGGCCTCAAAGTTATGCTTAAAGACAATTTGTTTTGTAAAACTTTGATTTTTACTTTTAAATAACCATTTTTTCATACAATGGAAATATAGCATTTATTAAAATTTAAAACAAGATGATTTGAAGAAGAGAATTTGCAAAAACATTTTTATATGGTTCAAAACTTAAAAGTAAAAACTAAAGTCTAAGCACATATGAACATCAAAGATCACTACAATAGTGATTAGTTTAATAGGAACAGATGTTTACACAAAGAATGCGAATTTTGTTAAGAAAATGATTTTTGAAAAATAGAACCGCTTAATCAATTAACTCCATGTATATATTATGGGCAATGTTCAAGACTTATTAATTCCAAACGGTTCCTTCAAAATAGGAGCAGCTAGAATCAGTCTGAATAGGTCCTCTTCAGATAGAAATTTAGCTATCTTGCAAATACAGTCACGATTTAATATTACTTCGCTCTGGTCACAAGTCGAGTTGGAACTAGTTTTTACTGTGTAAATCTGAAGTTGTTGCAATCTTTTTTCCATTGGTTTTTTCCCAACATGGGAAGAAATGACATCAAAGTATATAGGATACTTATTATTGGATAATATTTTTATCAATCTATCAAAATCATAATCAATATAATCAATAGCTGAATTGATTTGCAATTCTGCAGGTCGATCAATAAATTGATGTAAATTACTGCCTTCACCTATATTTTGTGATTGCATATCTTGCAACTCGAGCACGCATTCATTCGCAAAATCTAAGTAAACTTTATAATCGGGGAGAGTTAAGAAACCGATTATTTCTAAGTCAAAGTTAATATTTTCAAGAAAGGCGTACTTCAAAAACAATTTGAAGATGTCTCGACCATTTTCGCTTTCTAAGTCAAAATAATCCGGAGACGGCGCTCTCAAGATGTGGGGTTGCTTATGCGTCTCGCTTACTTCAGTAATACGAGCACCTGCCTTCAACAGCAATTTGAAAACACCCAGATCATAATTCCATGTATATGCAATTCTTAGTGGTGTTTTTCCATATATATTTCCTTGATTGACAGATGCACCTTTCTCCAGTAAAAGCTTAATGAGAGCACATGGATCATCAACGTCGTAATTTCCGCATATTAGAAGTAGTGAAGTATTGCCCATTTCATCTACAGCATCCACTCTGGCACCTCTGTCCAATAAAAATTTTACGACGCCTAGTAAACAATGACTACTCGAAGCAGCATCAAGCAAAAGATTTTCATGCATTGTAGATTCAAGGATGTTAATATTTCGAAATTGAAGATTGTACAGCAACTCGATTTCACTCTTCTCGTAATTGCATTTATGCAGAGCACGCTGCAGGGGAGTTAGGCCTTCTTTATCCTCTACTGATATGTCATACTTTTCTTCTGAAAGTAGATTAATCACATCTGCTCTCAGCCTGATTGAGTAATTTGTAGCACATTGCCATACAGATTCACGATACGTGCAGTCATTCATTGAACACCCAGCTTTCAGCAGCATTTTGATGGTTTCTAAGTCGGCACCACGGGTAAAAGCATTGCATAGAACTGATCTCCCGAACTGATCTAGTTGATTTACGGTTGCTCCAGCAACAAGCAGCAACTTGCACACATCTGCATTTAGTGCAACTTCGTCAAAGTGAAATACTGATTTATATTCTTCCGTACTATCTGTTAAAGAACAACCAGATTCCAAAAGCATTTGGATGACCTCCGCAGAGGAACCAGCACGGAGAGCCAAGAAGAGGGGTGATAGAAAATTTCCTTCAACTGTACTAATGTCTGCACCTTTCTTCAACAACACTTGTATGATGTCTTTGTTCCTGTGATGTGAAAAAGCGACTGTCAGAGCACTGCCAACATGAAAACGGCTAGATACGAAACGGACGTCTGCTCCATGTTGCAGCAAAAGTTTAACACTGTCTAATGAGCAATTTTCGCTCATCAGCACTCGATGGAGAGGAGTGAGTTCATCATCTAGTTCGTTTACGGAAGAAGCATCTCGCTCCAGAAAAAGTTTTAATTCATTAAAGCACCAATCATTTTTGTCTAAAATTCTGTTAATAGAAGTCGACATTTTAAAGCGACAACTATTTCTTATAAAGCAGGATTAACAGGACGAATATTTCGCCTTTATAATTATATAGGCTAGAAATAAAACTGTTGGAATACTGCCACCCCACCATAAGTGCGCATATTATCTATTACTTTACTTCTAAGAAGAGAAGGAAATGAAACCCCTCCTTGCTGCCATTTCGGCAATCCAATTTAATTGAAACTAAGCCCATACCCAAGTTCCATGCGATTATCTAAAGGTTACCTAAATATACATTTAAATTTTTTAAAACCAAATTAAAATAAGACCAACAATTGCTAAAGCAATTAGGGAATTTCGACCCATGCTTGCTAACACCCCGGGAATTGCTTCGCAATCCTATCTCCTGCTCGGTAATGCTCGCAATCCCCTAACCCCAGTCCTAGCTACGCTTGCGGATTGCTACAAAATGTAGATAATATCCGAAAAACGCCAACCAGTGAAAGTTTTCTGACGTGATCCCAGAAATAAATAGATTTTGAATTACTATCCTGAAAATATCGTGCACGGACAAATGGTCTTTGTACACTATGAGACTTCTATCTGTAAAGATCTTTTTAAATATTTTTTTTTTTTTTTTTTGCTTCCATTAGAATTATTATGGTTGAAAACCCCTCCAGAATATTTTTCATTCTATTTTGACAATTGGTTCTCAATATTTTAGTAAAAATGTAAAAAAGCTCATTTAAGAGACCTCTTGAAGCATGCATACGTTCGTGTTTTTCTCTGCTCTAAAGAAATTTGCCCTCAAGATAGGTCAAAACATTTCGCTCATAAGTGACGTGTTTCTCAACGTAATAAACTGAAATTTGGAATCTAGGGTAACCGAAGTATTCTAAATCGAATAATAAAATTAAAAATAGGGGTTCGTATTGAAATTTTTAAAGATAGAGCTAAATTTACTTAGTTCAGTCGGAACTATGACCCCCCCCCCTCCCCACTTCCCACATTCATTCTTGAATGGAAATTCTATCATAATAACACCTCAAAGTTTCATTTCAATGCTTACAAAATATGATATAAAAATTAAAAAAAAAAAAAAAAAAAAAAACTTATTTTAACTTTCTTATAAAGGAGATCCACGTTTCAAAATGGTTCAATTATAAGTTTTAGTATTAACCCATGGTATTAACTTAAGAAGTAGCAAGAAAACACGTGTAAAACTTATCATGAAAACGATTTCCGTTTGGTATAGAGAATTCTAAGAAATGTTCGATTCTCCCCTACCCACACATCCTCACCCACTCATGCACAAGCCAATTAGTACATCGAATTTACAAGTATAGCCAGAGTCGCGAAATTCGTAAGGGTGGCAATTGGCACCAACGCCATAACATACAGGGAGATTCCATACTAGCAGTTGTTTCCATGGCAACGTTGCAGCCCATTGGAAACTTTGAATCTCTGGCTGTTCTCGCTCGACCATTATCAAATTTAGTTGATTCGATCGTGTTTTTTTCCTCATTGTGCATTGTGCAGTAGGTTTACTATTTATCGGAGTTTTTTTTTCCAATTACCTGTGGAAATTCCATCTTCATCTGCGATTGTAATCTACATTTAATAAAATAAGTAAAATAGTTAAAGTTGACAGACACACATTTTTAATTTTAACAAATAACGTAGAAGCAGCCCGGCTGTACTTACTGCCCTTCTGAAACTTTCCCACATTTATTACCTTATCAGCTTCATCGTATGATTATTTTCATATTGAGGCATTAGTCAGCACTTTTTGAAACCTTTCCAGAGTTGCAAACAGTTTAGTATTCAATATTACGTCAAGGAATTTTTCAGTTTCAAGGTTCTCAAAATCATGATATTTTTAGGCCGACCAAACGGTATAGTGGTTAGCGTGCTGGCTTCTAGACCGCGAGGTTGCGGGTTCGAGTCCCGTGTTAGGAATGGGTGTTTGTAAATGTATGTTGGCTTGTCTAATGACGAATGTTTCGGCGCATTATAGCCCTCGTGTTGCTGACGGCGCCAGGTAATCTGAATACAACCAACCAGCGAGCCAAGATATTTATTTGTACGCTCAACAACCTATTTTTGTGCATGATAACTATTAATCAGGCTGTGACCTACAACTTAACGTAGATTCTGAACCGTAACGAATATCTATGCCGAACGCAGTATTTAAACCTGGCACTTTTGGAAAACGAGGCTAAAATTGAAATGGGAATACGTATTGTTGCTTTACTCAAAGGCGTTTGTTTATAATTAGTGACGCTGATTGTCGCCAAATTCACATCTCGACGATGGAATAATCCATTGCTAGAACTCATTTGGGTTTGAACTCTTTTGGGTTTGAACTCTTCTTTTTTTATTATTAACTCTTTCAATCTACTATAAGGGAAATTTCCGCAATCAATCAGCCCGATGTTCCATTTGGATACTAAAATCGGCGCAGTATGGCCCACGTGAAGCCCTTGCGCCAGAAAATCGAACCAACCAACCAATCCATTTGGATTCTCTTCCGTTAGACTGTTACCAGATCAAAATCGCCAAATTGCAGCGATAACTCATTCGAACTGATAGCCTTCCCTTCCATGATAAGGTTGTAATAGCAATCCCGGAACTAATGAATAAAAATAAAATACACGAGGTTAAAATATTATTTTCGTGTAAACATTTCAGCTTGGTGATAACTACGCCAACTTTCAGACTTGGCGGTTTCTGGTACCCGTCAAACAGAAGATGTTATTGACATGCTAGTATGCAAAGTTTAATAATACCACAAATATCTATTCTAAAATTGTCAGTGAATATCGGAAAAAAATTGCAAAAAGTCATGTTTTGATACTGAGCGGTATACTTAGTTAATCAGTATATTGTCCAGCTAATACAACGTTACAAATTGATAGAATACTTCTATTAGTTGTTCTCGATATTGAAATGATACCATACGACGTTTCAAACCAAATATCTACCCTAAAATGGACAACGAATCTCGGACTTAAATTGCAAAAAGTCATATGCTTATCACACTGAGCGGTATACTTAATTGATCAATACGTTTTCCTGCTGATACAACGATATTAAACTGATATTAGGTTGGTTATTTTCAAATTATCTGACGCCGTCAGCAACACGAGGGCTATAATGCACCGAAACATTCGTCTTTAGACAAGCCAACATACATTTACAAACACCCATGACTAGCACGGGACTCGAACCCGCAACCTCGCACTCTAGAAGATAGCACCCTAACCACTATACGGTTTGGTCGGCACTGACATTAGGACGCACATTCAAATGAATTAAAAATTGCTTCCATTCCGTACCTGTAGAACATCAGAGTAGTATTCCTCCAAATCCAAAAGCGTGACGTCATAGGTCCATGAACCTACACTTATAGTGCACTGGAATGTGTCTTCAGTGACCTGGTTCTCAATGACTGGACATCGGGACTTGACGGTAAATGGGGGTACCCACATCACAGTACCGTTGCTGAACACCACCACGTTAGTATGCACACTCGGGATCACGGACGTGTCAGGGGTGCTGCAAGGATAACAGGCATATTAAATAGTACTCGATAAAATATTGAATTTGATTGATAACGAGAAGGGCATTTATGTCTGAACATCAATCCAGGGCCCGATTTAGAAAACTTATTGCAATGGACACAACACATCAGATGGTGCCTCTCATTGTCGATTGTTTGTGTCATTTAAATACTAATAAAACTTAGTATCAACTTAATATCAAGCATACTGTTGCACAAATTGTCTGTATATTGTGTAAATGGTGACGTATTATTTTAAAATTCTATTGTAATTTATTTTATCTTATTTTATTTATTAACAGCGATAATACCGGTTTGAAAAAGGTGGCAACACCTAAAACAATCGAGAAATTTCGAGATGTTTCTTTTTCGACGAATTGGCTGGATATTTCGGTTGGTTGTTTTCAGATTATCTGGCGCCGTCAGCAACACGGGGGCTATAATACGCCGAAACATTCGTCATTAGACAAGCCAACATACATTTACAAACACCCATGCCTAACACGGGACTCGAACCCGCAACCTCGAGGTCTAGCACGCCTCGAGGTCTAGCTCGAGAAGCTAGCACGCTAACCACTATACCGTTTGGTCGGCCTGGATATTTCGAGAATGTTCTCATGCTCCTGCATATATTAAGACCGCCGATCGTGAAAGTTTTCAGATTGAAGCTTGGGGCATCCACTATCGCTAAGCAGAGTAGAGCAGAGCAGAGTGGACTAGAGCCAATTACAAGGCTATCAACGTCCATTGTAGCACGAGGCTCGTGCTACAGTAGACGTTGGCAACCTTGTAATTAGCTGTAGTCAACACCGCTCTGCTCTGCTCAGCGATAGTGGACGCCAAGCTTGACTTCGGACTTCGATGAAAGCCGAATGCATTGTTTAAGCTTGGCGTCCACTAACGCTGAGCAGAGCAGAGCGGAGTGGACTAGAGCCAATTACAAGGCTGCCAAAGTCTACTGTAGCACTAGAATCGTGCTACAATGGACGTTGATAGCCTTGTAATTGGCTCTAATCTAATCTGCTCTGCTCAGCAATAGTGGACGCCTAGCTTTAACCTATCGGAGTGAGCTTGTATTATTGCTGAATTCGGAGTTGCTTTTATTGGAGCTTGTGTTGAAGTCTGATAGTAATTGTACTGTTCTTCAAATAACTTTTGTGATATCTCGAAGAGAGAATAAATAGTTTTTATCGAGTAAAAACTGCACCATCATTGCCTCAGTGGAAAAATTCTTAACACTACTGAGCGGTATACTTTGTTAATATGTTTTTCACCTGATAATATGTTACTAATCTGATATTAGGACGCAATATTTTTTAATAGTTAAGGAGTTATTAAAATAGTATATACTATTTTATGGCACTGATCAAATTCACTGAACAGAATATAGGTAATTACACAATTGCTCACAATTTTTCAATTAATTTTGGAGACCCCGAAATTTAGGGGTCCTAGGCATGGGCCTTGTGGGATTTATGGGTTGGTTGTTTTCAGATTATCTGGCGGCGTCAGCAACACGAGGGCTATAATGCGCCTAAACATTCGTCATTAGACAAGCCAACATACATTTACAAACACCCATGCCTAACACGGGACTCGAACCCGCAACCTCGTGGTCTAGAAGCTAGCACGCTAACCACTATACCGTTTGGTCGGCGTGGGATTTATGGGAAATGAGGCACTGCCTCAATCGCTGCTTACGAGCATCACCCATCGATATTTATGCTAAAATAGACTTGTAGGGCATGATGCGTCAGAAAGTATGGGACAAATGTCAACTGTGCACAAGGAATCCGTATTAGATGGAAAGTGTAAATTTCCGCATTTCCGATTGTGATTTCATCAAATCGGAGAGTATTTTATTAAATACTTTGGTAGAACATGTTGGATGAGCGATTTGTAAAATCATGGTTCACTACTGGTTGGTTGTTTTCAGATTAACTGGCGCCCTCAGCAACACGAGGGCTGTAATGAGCCGAAACATTCGCCATTTGACAAGCCAACATACTTTTACATACACCCATGCCTTATACGGGACTCGAACCCGCAACTTCGCAGTCTAGAAGCTAGCACTCTAACCACTACACCGTTTCATCGGCGGTTCACTACTGTGTTTCTTACAATTGCAAGAACAACGCAAATTTGACAAATAAAAACACAAGTTGAGATCAGAAAGTAAAAACCGTTAATCGGATTTGTTAATATGCCTTTTTTTTTTTTTAAATAAGTGATTATGCATCGACGATCGAAGAAAATCTAAATTTGCAAACCGTTTTTCTTGTTCACAAAAGATCTTGCAACTTCTTCGTTTCCTCAGCTTTCAACAGTTTATTCAGTTACTTCTATTATATACAAGGTCTTTCAGAAAAGACTAAAGAACTTAACTTCGAAACATAACTGCTAACAGAAACAAAAAGAAAAAAAAAAGAAGAGACAAGTGGTGTATGTTGGAAAGACAGGTATGAAATGAAAAAAAAAATTACGTGCAATATTGTTACAAAAATTATGATTGTGACAAAAAAGCTGAATATAGTGGAATAAGTGATTCGGGGGGGTTTCTCTCATGAAAAAGGGGTTCTATGATCCCTTTCCCGGATAATATAGCCCAAAAGGTCATTTTTTCAGAATTCAGGTATTTTACAAGATATACGAACGGATTTTAATTAAAGCTTTTCATACTCTGAAAGCAGATTCCCTCAATACGGTTATTTTTACATTCTAGCATTTCAGTATTAAAAACTGAAGATTATATGCAATTAATGTTGAAAGGAACATACTTGATCCAAATTTAAACCTGAACTTACCTAAACTATTTCAATTTCCGACTATTATAATTCTTTCAACACATTTAAAATGGGTAGATAATCTATTTACAAGGTATTTTAGCGATGTGCGCTAACGGGAAGTCGAACCGGGGACTCCTAGATCGGAAGACAGGCGTGCTAACCACTAGACAAAAGGGATCTCTGATGTCTAGGAGTTGTATCTGTTATTTGTTATTATTTATTGTATAAATATAAATCTAGCAATTATTACAATTTGTTGATGTTTGTTGGTACTTGTTCAATACTTTTTGTACTAGAAATAATTTTACTTGTAATACTTTTCTTTCAGATTGTTTAAACCGAAACCGTGAGCTAGCTACGAGTATCTCGATTATACACCTCAAATATTTTGTGAAAGTGACTTCTTACCCGTAGTATACAGCTAAATCTGGCTTCCAAACTTCTGATGGAGATATTCTCAGTGCCTGAAGTCCACCGTATTGGGTTGGATCCCATGTCAAAAATTGATCCTCCCATCTCTAAGAAATATACAATATCATGTCAAATAATATCAATTTATTATTTCCTTAGAATGCATATTGGTGATTGTTTGAAAGTGGTATAGAAAATTCAAGAACAAATGCAAATTAGCTGTATAAATCAAACTTTCAACAACAATGCAAAACTATGTTTGAACTAAAACGTAAATACATTTCAGTCAAGTCATCGCATTAAAAAGCAGGTTAAATTGTGAGCCTCACTCTCACGATTTTCTTCTACTCATGGATTGATCCCCCCCCTCCCTCGCCGACCAAACGGTATAGTGGTTAGCGTGCTGGCTTCTAGACCGCGAGGTTGCGGGTTCGAGTCCCGTGTAGGCATGGGTGTTTGTAAATGTATGTTGGTTTGTTAAATGACGAAATGTTTCGGCGCATTATAGCCCTCGTGTTGCTGACGGCGCCAGATAATCTGAATACAACCAACCCCCCCCCCCTCCCTCGCACCCCAGTTAAAACAGTGGTATTGGCTAATTTCAGTAACAGAGGTTATGAAAGATTTATCAATTCTGGTTGAAACTCGAGCATTATTCCAAAATACGCTCTTTAAAAAAAAAAAAAAAAATACACATATCAAAAACATCACAAAACATTTTTTTTTTGCCCTCCATCTTTTCTTATAAATAAAATAATTCAATTTTAAAACTGTAAATCAAAATTCCAGAGCTTTCTCTATATTATTCCTAGCATTGAAGAGGTATGCCAATATCTGTAACAGCTGTCGGTTTCGTTGGCTTGCAATGTTCAACATAGCGATTAGCTAATGTTGAGTAATATTGTCCAGCGTTCTTATACTACTGGGGGCGATACCTCAGGATCAGATAGCAAGATTATACAATTTTGTGATATTCACCCACACGGGTCACCCCTGTTAAGGTTGATGACACGTATCTGTCACAAAAATCCTTCGACAATTTGCAGTTTTTTAATAAATGAAAATGTCGCTAAGTTGGCGAGTTCGGTTGGTTGTTTTCAGATTATCTGGAGCCGTCAGCAACACGAGGGCTATAATGCGCCGAAACATTCGTCATTAAACAAGCCAACATATATTTTCAAACACCCATGCCTTACACGGGACTCGAACCCGCAACTTCGCGGTTTAGAAGCTAGCACGCTAACCACTGTACCGTTTGATCGGCGTTGGCGAGTTCCGAAACAAATTTGATGAGGAAACTTGTCACTGAATATTTGAATACTAATCCGATATTTCTCAATACAACCAATATATAAAATTCCTGCTAGGTTACTATGAAACAAACCTTGTAGAATGTCGATTTGACGTCGTATGTCGAATTTGTGGAATTTTATGTAATTCTCCTAATATTATCGAAATTTCGATAATGATAAATTCATACCTGTAGTATTTATATTTTAAGCTTAATGTATTGTGAATTGGCTTCCAGTAGCCATTTCCAGTATTTTCATTCTCTACGTCCGGTTGAATTTTGGTTTGGAAACGTTTCTCTACGAAAATTTTGATGATTTGATTTTTTTTTTATGGCAAACATTGGAACATAGTCTTTTCTGAGAAAACTACATCGTCTTACTTTGAAATATTTGTGAATTATCAATTTTCTAACGTCTTGTTACTTTTGAAACGCCATATGTATATAACGAAGAAAAACGGTCCGCCTTGAATTCTTTTGTACTATCTGACTGTTTCTGTATAGCTTTGTATTATATTTAAAAACATGCAATTTAAAAGCTTAAAAAAAAAAAATCTATACATATTTTTTTATACTTACTACAAAGAACCAAGTATCAAGCTTGACTGTTTTGTCTTTTACGTCCTAAAAAAGAAAAAGAAATTGTTTACAAACAGTATTCGCCGAAATCGGAATACAATATCCAGTTTTAAAGATCCAAGAATTTATATTCGTAATAAAAATAAAAAAATTTATTAAAAAAAAAAAAAAAAAAAACATAAGTAACAAGTGTCGCTTTATCATACATTACATAACCATAGAAAAAATTTGATTACAAAATTTTTAGTAAGTACAGTTTAGTAATAAATGTATAATAATTTTGCATAAAAACTCATTAAGTTGAGAAGTTAATGTTTTTCATCAATACCTTTTTAAATGCTCTGTTTTCTAATCTATAACTACTAGTTGTTTGAAAGCATTTTGTAAAAGCATATCTCCATTTACTGTTATATTAAAATACACGAGGAAGAATTTTTGTTTAAGACATACGAGAATACAGAATCACTAAGGGGTTATAAGTTCAATAAAAATTATGTTCATTTTGGTACAGAATAAGGGATAAGTTATTATATTACCGATTAAGAATAAAAGGTATTAAGTCCAATGAGGAACTTGCACATGTGAGGGAAATGAATAATTTTAGTATTTTCTAGCATTATCAAACGAATAAATTACAGTGGTGTCATTATTTTTTGTCGATATATTTTCAATTAATTAAAAATCAAGCTTTAAAGTAGCTGAGATCAAAGCAAAAGTCACGTGAGCAAAAACGCATAAAAAAACTGTGACGTTCTAGGGCAGATGCAGTCCAGTGTTAACATCTCGCTCAGTCCAGTGTTTACATCTCACGCCAACCTGTGTCTCCGTGTTTCGTTATCCTCGTTTGCAAAGGTATTATCATAATACATCAATTTTTTGTTGTTGTTTAGTTATATTTCTTTATTATACATTCTTTATTGGCTGCACATAAAAAACGCCTAATCTGTAGCTGCGGTGGCGTTAATATTTTTTATAGCAAAAAGAAGTGTTGGCATTTTTTTTTTTTTCTATTTTTCAAAAGCTTTTTTTTTTGGGGGGGGGGGGTGTCTATATTTCAGGTCAGGACGAGAGAGCTATGGGGACAGTGCTGTTGGCTATGTTCAAGTGAAAAGGGACGGAAAAATTTGCACTATCAAAGCAAGGGTGACCGCATCCGAGACAAAGCTTACAATGTTTCGCTTGTATGCGACGAACTTGATGAAAATATTATTTCAGTTCAATGTCATGACTGCGCAGCTTCTTTAGAAATTCAAATTATTTTCTAAATATCAGTTAGTGGTATCGGCAGAACCGAATCCTGCTTTTTTATTTTAGGTGTGGCAAAATGTAATATTGTTTTAAAAGTTTCCTCATGTTTATCCTTTATTTTACGAATACTTTCCAAATCCCTTTTTGCACCCAATCTCCGCTTTTGGAAAATATTTTTTTTTTTAATATTTTTACCCATTTTATAATAGTTTTACTAAATCACAATTTTAAATTCCATACTGGAAAGAAAATAACTCTATCACGTCAAGCACCTTGATAACCTGACATTTTTGTATTTATTCTGGGTTCTATTTAATAAAGATTGTACTGGGGGAAGAGAGGATTTTGATCGGACTTTTTAACTGTCTTAAATTTTTCTTAGAATGCCTTGATCAAAGCTGAAATAAACACAACAGCGGCGTAGACAGGGAGGGGACCACCCTCCCCCCCCCCCCCCGAAATGATTAAAAGTGAAGAAATTGTATTCGATCTTTTAAGTAACATGATTGTATATTATTTTTATTTATCAAGTTGTATTCGTTCTTCCTGTAACTCTAACTGCCGTCTTTTAAAAACTTAACGATATTTATTTCAAACTTATGAAGAACTTCTAATGGGGGAGCTGTTCTTTTCCGACCGTTCTCAATGGCGGCCTAACCCTCTCCCTCCTTGACCTTGTTGAATTAAAACCATCAAGCAGATCAGGTTCGAAGTTTCGTAGTTATGGATAACTATTAATAAAGAATTCCACAGTATTACGACGAACACATTAATTTCGACAAACATCAACCAATCTTTCGAATACGAACAGATATTATTATTTTTAGAATTACAGATATTCTTTTTAAAACTACACCAGAGTCGCCATGGCAACTCTCGCTTTACAATTCGTAATCGTTGCTACTCACTTGTATAAGAACATGGTAAGTAATTAATAAGTAATTTTAAAATATTGAAAAAATATATTCGATATTTTTATTGCAATAATATTTTAATATTTTGATAATCTACCTGATAGAAAAGTGCACAAAGAAATACAGTTTAGACAAGCATTTGCACGAGTTAACTTATTGCCAACAAACCAATGTGTAAAATGAATTTGTATGTCGAATTGATATTTTGAAATGGGAATTTTTAAATTATAGTTTTACATATAGTAATTACAGAATAAGTTTTTTAAAAAATCAGTCATTATCCTGTTGTTTTCAACTCTTTATCATCATTATTTCCATCAAACAAGAACTTTATGAATAAAACAAGATTTTTATAAATGAAACTATTGTGTCCTATAACTTGAAAGGATTAAAATAAAATATTATTTGGTGTAATTCAGCTGTGTCTAACCGACGAAACAACTGAATTTTATTAACACTAAGAGTACAAACCAAATTGCTTACATGTTGTTAATTATAGTGTCTGATTTGAAGCCCCGGTTTTTATTTTTAATTGGACACTAACTTCCCCCAGTCTTTTTCTTTGCCCTTCTCTAAGCTAAATTGGACTTATACAAGAATTCTTTAAAAAAAAATTTTTAGGCTAAAAAAGCCATGTTGTTAAATTGGCTAGTGAGAAAATACAGAGATATGCAAATTTTTATGGATTGTCCTGAATTTTTAGGGATTTGTTTCTGAATTTTAGAAATATTTTGTATTTTTAGCAGGTTGAATCGTTATAGTGTCATTTGGTATTCTATTTATTAACATTTTAATTTAATGTGTAAAGAAAAATAACCATTTCTGAATATTACTAAAAGTTGAAGAGGGATACTTGTGATTATTAAGGAGATCACATGTCTACAAACTGAAGTTGGCACCTCAGAAATTACTAAGTATACAAACCCAAATTATTCATTTATCATGATTTACAATTTTTGTTTCGGCCCCCCCGAAAAAAAATCCTGGCTACGCCACTGAAACACAACTAACCAATCATCGAAATTCCATAAATTAAACCTCGCTCCATCCTCGTCTAGCAGACTGGTTCACTTCCTGCTCTGTGACGAAGCCGAAGTTCCATTCAACACCTCAAAAACTGGGCCCTCGTGGGAGACAAAACCAGTCTATCCATAATACGCAAAGTCAAGATCATAACCCGACTGCACAAAGTGCACTTTCAGTGGATCCCGTCACATGTAGACATCCACGGAAATGAATTGGCTGACACTCTTGCTAAGGAGGGACTAGAACACCCTGTCCTCTCTACTCAAGAACTCACATATCAAGAGTTATACTCAAAGAAAATAGCTCAAAATAAAGCGAAATGGCATATACCTCCGTCTCACGAATGGTATAAAGCCAAAAAGCCAGGACACTCCCGATCTCTTCCTTGTGATAGGCACACCAATACCCGTCTGTCCCGACTTGCTAGTGGTCACCTTAAAGGCCTCACATATTCTGGGGGAAGCAAAAATTTTCCTCTTTGCCCTAAATGCCAAAAAGAACAGGCATCACCTCAGCACATTTTGGACTGCCTTGGACTGGACTGGGAGGACATTTATAACTGTCCACAACTAGTGTCAGACTTCATTAATGTCAATGGCTTCACTGATATTGTTGACTCCGTCAGACGAAAGGGAGATTAGAAACAACAACAACACGTCACAAGCAAAAAGTAGCGTTTTCCCGCCAAATCACAAAATGAAAGATTTTTTGAACGCCAAACTTTATACTTGTCGTAACCAATCAATTAACAGGTATGCAAACATTTAGTCTGCTTTTCAAATTCATATTGAATGAATTAATTGATTATTCTAATTTCGTGACCCATATAAAAAAATAACATAATTTTTAAATTTTAGGAACGACTCTTAAATTATTAAAATAATAACTGAACAGTTGTTGAAAATTGTTTTACCACTTCCTGAATAACATGCGTCACACTTTGAATTTGCATATGTTTATTTTACACGACGCATTGCCATGTTTTGTTTATTATAATGTTCCGTTATTCTATCATTTTGAATTTGGATTGTATATAATGAAACAAAATGGTCCAAAGCGAGTTGTTCTCAGACACTTAATGTCCTTAATTCGAGCTCTGGTTTTGCATGAATACTTGTTCTCAGCAATATTTAAGCATCGAATTCCCCGCCAGAAGTAAATATAAATATTTTTTTTTCTAATGATACATCACAAATTACTAAAAAGGATCATTATCGTAGATTGAAATATTAAAGATGAAGTATGTTTTCTGATATAAGTCAACTTGCTCAGCGAATATAGGTATCCTAAACACTAATTTGGGTAATCTTTATTTCTAATTGGTTTTCGATTGTTCTTGACCTACGTTTCGATATTTTTTAAAAAAGATTTGCAACTGTATTCTTCAAAACTTTATTTGGCAACAGAAACACAACAAACTTTGTTATTCAATTTCTCATTATTCATTCTTTGACAGTCACAAATAGTCAACTGGTTTCCAACTACTATAATTATCGCTTTATAAAACGCGTAATTTTTGTATACGTTTTTGTAAATGTTCCCAAAATTTCAAAGATCATGACACTCGTTTCACGAAGATTCATATTTCACGTATTTTTAGACAATCCCCCCCCCCCTTCTCCTTTTACCCAGACACAAAATATTCATTAATTACGATATACAATATTTTTGGAACATACATTAATTAAATATAAAAGAAGTTAATGCGCTTAAACAACAAAACAATTCCTTATGTATTTAATGTTTTAAAAAAGTATTAAAAATTTACTTCATCGTAACTTAGTTTTAAACTGTCATACTTGAAGTATAAAAACTCGTTTATTGCCAGATGATTGGTGAATACACATCTGCAATGCATACTGATCATTGCAACTTTTTTTTTTTACTTTTACAATTTCGTATGACTCTTAAATAGAATTGTTAACTTATCCCTGTCCCATGTTAATAGGCCGAATCATATATGTATTTTTTTTTCTTTGGAGGGGGGGGGGGGGAGGGGGGCACAATATCTTTCCAAGTATAGCTGAAGAACATATGAATTTTTATAACAGATATAATAATAGTAATAAAAGATAAAAAACAATTTTCTAACGAAAATAACAGGGTGATTTTTATTACAATTTAAAATGCTCTATTAAACGAAAAACTTTACTTATTATGCACCAAATATTGACAACAGACTTTTGCAAAGAAAAACCCTCATACAACTTCATTGCGTAGATACAAAGCTAAAATGAATAATATAACCCATAAAAACAAAGTTTTTAATATAAATCATTTATATGCATGACCAATTTTTATAATCATTAACAAAACACCATTTCTGTTGCCAGCGTGTGTTTGTTTGTAATATTTAAAATTAGATGCGAACACTAGTTCTATGAGCAAAATATGCAGTTTACTCATTAAAAATAAATGTGAATTTATGCACTCACATATTAATATCTTTTATACATTCTGATTAAAACAATTTTAATATTTCTTTATTAAAATAATTTTGCAAGAGGAAAGAATATTTTAATGATCGGTTATTTCAGCGCGATCGGATGAAGACACGTTGATTTATTAGTATTCCGTAAAGGCGATTTTTTAGTGACAATGACTGCCGCCAAAATTTGATAGAATGCATTGTCATTGACATCGAATCTATCTGTCATGTTTCAGCCTGATTTGATGACGGCAAGGAGGTTAATTAGGCCGCCACAGATTTTCACGCCATCGACACATATACCAACAAAATCAAAGTCAATATGTAGGATCTAAAAAGTGTTTCACTCACCACATCCTTAATTGCTACAGGCACGATAGCAGCCTTCACAGGAATAGTGTCGGTAACGCTCCTTACAGGCCTCACTAATTTGTCATAGTTCGCAAAGAGTGCACGCCTCAAATCAGATTCAGACCTCACATCGGCTGCAAAAACCAAGGCTTTGTTTTACTATACTGGGTGTTCATGAACTATCGCATTAACTTTATGTAACTCATATTAATTGAAAAGAATAAAGAAAATCTTTAATTTATTGCTGGAATAGGTGCTATGAGTTAATGTATATTTTTAAATAATTACCCGATTTGTAACGTTTAATTAAACAACAGATACATAAAGAACTATAAATAGCAATGTGAGATTGGGAAATTGTTCTTTGAACCTTTGGTAATTATTAAAGGCAGTATCCACACGTAGTACCAAAATCAATTAAGGTATACGTATAGGTTTCAAATCGCAAAAATTGGTGAAAATTGCCATTTTTTTTTTTAATTGTCCTAAAATATGCGCCAAACCTTTAGCTAACAAGACATATCAAGATTGTAAAAAAAATCGTAATAATAAAAAAGTTTCAACACTTCTTCTATATGTCGCTTGCAAAAAAGTTAGTTTTGTTTTAGCATATTCTTAGGCCTAATCGCTATTTTAGCAGATATTTCAATTTTTAAACCCTAATTAATAATTATTTTAAAAGCTTTTTTTTAAGTTTTAATTCACAACTAGCAACAGGGTTTAACTGTAACTGTATATCTGACTATAATTGTTTACAATCTTTTATTTACACGCTACCATATATCTTCACAATTCATCTTCAATTTACTCATTTTACCTGAAAGCCATCCAAAATGGGATCTAAAGTTCGAAGTAGACGCACTAAAAAAAAGAGTTTTTGTTTTTAATCAATTTAAAAAAGCAAAAGAATCGGCAAATGTTCCAGTTCCTGAAAAGTCTGCTGAACCGAAATCTGCATCGCAAAATAAACTGAATAACCATATATCTAATGTACCTGCAAAGGATTCTCATTCTAAGAGTTTTATTATAGACTTAGACTGTTTCAGTATTCTTCTTTCCCAACTTTACTGTCCAGAATGCAATGCCAAGGAATTAGTAATCGAAGAAAATCCAGACCACAGAATTGGATGTTCTGCAGAACTCAATCTGCTTTGCAGGAACTGTGGATTTATTAGTGCACCATGCTTAACGTCCAAGAAAACAGGGCACATATTTGATGTGAATCGTAGACTTGTTTATGCAATGAGACAACTTGGCTGCGGATATAACGAAGCCAGCCACTTCATGAATGTAATGAACTTGCCTCCACCACCAAGTCCCTCAGGTTATAATAGTCATACCAAGTCACTGCTCACCGTTGTGAAAGAACTTTCTGAAGAAACTATGATCACAGCAGCATTTCGTGTGCGAAAGAAAAATAGTTCTTTAGACTGTGGCGCTTCCATCGACGGGACATGGCAGAAAAGGGGATTCTCTTCGCTGAATGGCGTAGTGACTCGACGTGGAAGTAATGAGCAAAGTTTGTTATGGTTGTCGAAAGTGGAATTCTAAAGACAAGTCGCGTACCCGCTACAATTTCTGGAAAGCAAATCATGTGTGCCCAATTAACTATGAGGGATCATCTGGTGGTATGGAGCCTGTCGGTGCTGGAAGAATTTTCGAAAGGTCCAAGCTCACACAAGGGTTGGCCTACACACAATTTTACGGAGACGGGGACAGTAAAAGTTATTCGGCTGTCGTCGAACTCAACCCTTATCCTGGAAAGATCATTGTTAAAAAAGAATGTGTAGGCCACTACCAAAAAAGGTTGGGGACTGCTCTACGAAAGTTGAAAAAAAGTCATCGAGGGATCGGAGGGCAAGGAAAGCTGACAGACAAGAAAATTGATAAAATGCAGAACTATTTTGGAATGGCACTGCGTAACAACATCTCATCTGTTAAAGAAATGTCAAAGGCAATATGGGCAACGTTTTACCATTTGAGTGCAAAAGATACGCATCCTCTTCACACCAAATGCCCGACGGGAAAAGACAGTTGGTGTACTTACCCTGCTCTAAGTACTTACCAGCGTGCCAAAGCTGCGGGAAATCTTACCCTAAGTAAGTACAAACACCAGAGTGGCTTGCCATTGACACTTCTGAAAGTCATTAAGCCAGTGTACCAGCGACTAACAGATCCTACAATGCTTGAGAAATGCTTACACGGAATGACCCAAAATGTAAACGAGAGTTTCCACAGCCTGATTTGGAAGAGATGTGCAAAAAGCAAATTTGCTGAGTCCAATGTCGTTAAGCTCGCCACCTATGATGCTGTAGTGCACTTCAATGCAGGTTCCAAAAACGAACTAGAGCTTATGAAAAGATTAAACATTGCTCCTGGACATTTCATGACCACAGGACTCGAACAAAGGCACAAATTGCGTATTTCGGAGAGCTTTCGCCAATCCACACCGCAGCAGAAGAAGCGACGCAAATGTTTGAGAGGTCTCAAAAACAAAATAAAAACAACACCAAAGAAGGAAAGCCCTATGATGGAGGAGCATATTAAATTGTAAATATATAATAATTAAAACAATATTAACAGTTTTTTTTATCAAAAATGCCATTTTAAAACTTTAAACTTGTTTTTCTCAGAACTTAGTTTTTCAATTTTTCCTTTAATTCAAACAGTAATAACTCCAGTTTAAATAATAATTTTTGTTTGTTTGTTTTTTGTTATAAAATTTGAATAAATTGCTGAATGTTTTAACCCTAAATACTAAGTGATTGGTAAATAAATATATTTTTAATCGAATTTTAAAAATAAGATTTCATATAAAAAACATAGATTTTTCTCATGCATTCAGCTAAAGCAAGATATCACAAAATATACACACTGTATAATTATGTTTTTAGGGTCAAAACATAGAGCAGAGTATTCCACATTATTTAACACCAATATTGTATCTGTGGGTGAATTAGATTTTTTGTAATTACCGTTCAAAATTAGCCTAATTAATACAATTAAATGTTAATTAATTAATAAAATTGAAGATTAAAAAAAATAAAAAAAATATTGGGAACATTTAAAAAGATAATCTACTTTACATTGTGCAAAAGTCTTATTTTTAAATTGAAAATTTAAAAAAAAATGTTGAAACCTATACGTACGCCTTAAGTTTTAAGAAATTAAATAAACAGTAGACTCAGGATCAGAAGGTTAAAAAACTTGAGGTATCGAACACATTCGAGAAACATAACATATTTATTGAAGGTAAATTTTAAGTTTAAGGGTTAAGCATTAAGGATTATATAAAAGTTACAACATTTCATAGAACAGCTTCTAGTCGATCTCTATCTAGTACAGTGCTGCCAGACTCTGAAAAGAAAGTTTTTCGGCAGTTCTTATAGACTGCAGATTGTGACGTCATTTGAGGGGAATTGATGATTCCCCACAAACCTGACAGGATTAGTTAATTTTTTGAAGTTGTGGACTTTTTGAATAGTGTATGAAAAAGGGAGAAAACTGCCGTAAACTAACCACCAATGGTACATTTTTTTTATTGTAGAAGTAGAAAAAAATGTGTGTTCTAAATTCATTTGGTAATTGTTTTAACTTTGAATGTAAGTTGTAAACAAAGTTTATTTCGAAGTCAAACTTCACTCGACAACCCATTGCTTTGCTACTTTTAGGTGATTTCTCATCAAGATTTAATCATCTTCATATTCATTGTTACTGTTAATTTGACCATTAAAACAAAGGCAAACTTTTTTAATAAAAAAAAACTCCCGAATCGTTCCGATTTTTGGTACTGTGAAAACGGAATGCTTGCATTCCAGACCGCAAACTACAGTTCGGGAGCAAATCTCCCAGAAAGCTCAGAAGTATAGGTCAATGTCGGAAACAAGGGTTCTGGAAGATTGACCAACCACGGCCGAAACTCAAGCATCGTTCCAAAATATATGATTTTTAAAAAGGAAAACATCACTAAATATGTTTTATGCTCTGTCTTCCTTATCAATAACATAAAAAATAAAATAACGGTGCATTGACATTTCAAAATATCCACTATATTTTATCCTTCATTAGGCGAGATTGGCCGATATCCGTAACAACTGCCGGTTTACAACGGTCCACATCGGGATTGGCCACTGTCGAGCGGTATTAGACAGCGTTGTTGTGCTACTGGGGATGTTTGTTGTGCTAACTATGTTAATGATGAATGAAATGCCTATATAACTCAGTATGTATGTAACAATTTTACAAACATACTGAGAAAAAGGTGTATCTTATGTGTAGGCCATTGACCACCCTTCTTTGTTTTACAGATGTTTCCCGTAGACGGGTCAAGTCTTCTTCACCGTGACACAGCTATTCCTTAATCAGGAAAGATTGGAAACATTTTCTTTAAATTTGTGTGTTTAATGTGATAGCAGTTTTAGAATATGTGATAGCATATGTGTGATGGAATAAATGATAGCAGTATGTGATGTAATAAATTAAAGTATTGTTCTAGGCTGACTAGAACCCACATTCTAAACGTACCTGAAAAGGGCAAGAATATTCAGTTCAAAAATTAAAAAGATCTGCTCTAAACATGGTCATGCTTCTCAGAATATATAACAGATGTCCCCTTCTACTGACATAGGAAGCTGTTAAGGTAATTATTAATTTATTTACTTTATCAGGATAAATTAAATGCTTATAGAAATTGGTGGACTTTTTTCAGGGCACTGCATGGATGCAAAAAGATTTTTAAATGTGTCTTAGTAATAAGTATAGTAAATATGTATTTAGTAAATATGTATAGTTTTCTTATATTTTAAGACGTACCTTATATGCAATCCATACTAATTCGTTTTGTACAAAATCATTTTGTAATTTTTGAGTGGTCTAAAATACAAAAAATGTATCTCAATTTTAAATTATAAGGTGAATTCAAATTTATATTAATATATTCTGGAAAAAAAAATCTATTGTAGAGTGAATTGGTTTATTTTTTTTTTTTTTTTTTTTTTTTTTTTTTTTTATATCTTATTTAATATGGAATTCAGCTTTTTTTTTCAGGCGTAAAAGATCATTTATGAAGGAATAGATACTTTAAGGCTCTTTTAAAGCGAATCCGATATAAATAACTTGTTTGTTCCATAAAATTAGTAATATCGCGTTAAGAATCTCCTCTCTGTTACAATTTTAATAATGCTCTTTTAAAGGGAATCCGAGATAAATAACCTGTTAGTTCCATAAAAATAGTAACATCTCGTTAAGAATCTCCTCTCTGTAACAATTTTAATAATGCTCTTTTAAAGGGAACCCGGGATAACTTGTTTGTTCCATAAAATTAGTAATATCTCGTTAAGAATCTCCTCTCTGTTACAATTTTAATAATGCTCTTTTAAAGGGAATCCGAGATAAATAACCTGTTAGTTCCATAAAAATAGTAACATCTCGTTAAGAATCTCCTCTCTGTAACAATTTTAATAATGCTCTTTTAAAGGGAACCCGGGATAACTTGTTTGTTCCATAAAATAAGTAATATCTCGTTAAGAATCTCCTCTCTAACAATTTTAATAATGCTCTTTTAAAGGGAACCCGAGATAACTTGTTTGTTCCATAAAATTAGTAATATCTCGTTAAGAATCTCCTTTCTGTTACGCCGACCAAACGGTATAGTGGTTAGCCTGCTAGCTTCTAGACCGCGAGATTTCGGGTTCGAGTCCCGTGTTAGGCATGGGTGTTTGTAAATGTATGTTGGCTTGTCTAATGACGAATGTTTCGGCGCATTATAGCCCCCGTGTTGCTGACGGCGCCAGATAATCTGAAAACAACCAACCAACCTTTCTGTTACAATTTTAATAATGCTCTTTTAAAGGGAACCCGAGATAACTTGTTTGTTCCATAAAATTAGTAACATCTCGTTAAGAATCTCCTCTCTGTTACAATTTTAATAATGCTCTTTTAAAGGGAATCCGAGATAAATAACTTGTTTGTTCCATAAAATTAGTAACATCTCGTTAAGAATCTCCTCTCTGTTACAATTTTAATAATGCTCTTTTAAAGGGAATCCGAGATAAATAACTTGTTTGTTCCATAAAATTAGTAACATCTCGTTAAGAATCTCCTCTCTGTTACAATTTTAATAATGCTCTTTTAAAGGGAATCCGAGATAAATAACTTGTTTGTTCCATAAAATTAGTAACATCTCGTTAAGAATCTCCTCTCTGTTACAATTTTAATAATGCTCTTTTAAAGGGAATCCGAGATAAATAACTTGTTTGTTCCATAAAATTAGTAACATCTCGTTAAGAATCTCCTCTCTGTTACAATTTTAATAATGCTCTTTTAAATGGAATCCAAGATAAATAACTTGTTTGTTCCATAAACTTAGTAATATCTCGTTAAGAATTTCTCTGTTACAATTTTAATAATGCTCTTTTAAAGAGAATCTGAGATAAATAACTTGTTTGTTCCATAAAATTAGTAATATCTCATAAAGACTCTCCTCTCTGTTACAATTTTAATAATGCTCTTTTAAAGAGAACCCGAGATAAATAACTTGTTTGTTCCATACAATTAGTAATATCTCGTTAAGAATTTCTCTGATACAATTTTAATAATACTCTTTTAAAGAGAATTCGATGTAAATAACTTGTTTGTTCCATAAAATTAGTAATATTTGTTTAAAAATCAGACACAATTTTAAAAATTATATAATGCAATCATTTCAAACAAGAAACTAATGTAAGAAATGTAACTTTGAAACTTACCGTTTCCGTTAGCCGACCCTAGTAAGAGACCGAAGCAAGCTATCACTATAGAAGGAAGCATTGTATCTATCCTTAAGCAGATTATAACAAGCTCAAATTTAGAAACAGTCAGTGCAGCTTTTATAAGTTATTTAAACCATATCTTTCAAACTTTGAACCTTCTTCCAAGATCAATTTTCAATTAGACACTCGTGCATTACTATTGTTATTATTTTTTTTATTTTTTTTAACTCTAACCTCAAAGTTTGATTATCTTAATCTTATCCAGAACTTTGATGGAAACTTTCAGATGACCCTGTAACCTAATTATAAAACCATTGAAAGAAACCATTGGTATCGTACCATCATCTAAATATCTATTAACACTCATAGTGCTTCTTCTAGAAGATATTTTAATCGTGCTTCCTTTTTTAAAGATGCAAAAACATGATTAGATGAAGGAGATATATCCTCTAAATAAATAAACAAAATTTAGAAGTACTCGTTTTTGTATCACACCATTACAAATTTATACAACTTAGTATTTTTGAAGTAAATTACAATTACTGTAAACATATTTAACAAAAGAGCTACAGAATATAAATCGCATTCTAATTTACCAAAGTAATTACTACAATACACAAATTGATCCGAACTATGGCTATATCTTCATTCTAAAGTTAGAGAAACACATGTCTGTGAACTTAGACTGATCAGAGTATTTTAATGAAGGCTGGAGAATTCATGAGGTCTCGTAACTGTAGGAATGGAAAATGGTTTCAATTCTTGAATGATTGTATTATAAAAATTTATTAAGAATTTAAATGAACATTGATATAAACTATTGTGTGGTGTTTAACAAAATCCTTACATATACACTTGAATTAAAATTATATAATCAAATATTGAACAAAATGATAAACACCAGTGACTGTTTGGGTAAAGAAAATTTCATTTGAAAGCTTTTCGCCAGAGTCCAGTGAATTTGGCAAACATTAACTGTTTGGCAAGTGTTTGCCGAAATAAATGTGCTACTTAGTAGTACAGTATTTAGGTTCCGTTAATGTTTGAAATCTGTGATTAGTTTTGAGGGGAATTGGAACCCACAAATTTTTAAATAATCGATTTTGAGTTTATTATTGTCTATCAAAATTTAAATTCTCTCCTTTAAAAAGATACCTCATTTGTAGTAATACCTCAACTAGAAGTATTTTTAATAATTTTTTGAAGACAAAATTGGTAACTATTAATGTAAGCAAAGTTTTCTTTAAAATGTGTTTTTCTCAAAACTATATTGTTCAATATTCGCGTACCTTTTTCGCAGAAACTTTGCAAACTATCTTCCTGAAATTTTTACCACGCATTCCTTTTATGTATCTGTATACACTGAAATGAGATTTTATTGTTATTTGAAAAATATTTTTGTTTTGGCTTTAAAAGTAAATGAATCACAATCAAAAGCTAACTTCAGTAGACTAACAAGTGTCTGCTAATTATACTGAAAAAAAAATAGGCTTTTATATCAAATACTTTCTGAGAAAATGGTACATGAAATATGCCAAATTAGCATTACCGGTATAGAGGGTACCAACTCCCCTTAAAGGGGGGGGGGGGGGGGATAAATAGAATTATGCATTATCAAAATTGAAAACTATTCTGTTTTAGAAAATAAACGATGAATGGAGACTTTTCTTCATTATGCATAAAAATAGTTAGTGTTAAAAGATTGATAAATTACAAATAAGAAGTAATACACTACCTGGAATTTGAAGTGGTCTTCATAGTGTTAATCGTAAGGTTTGTAGTTGCAGTAGTGTCTGAAAAAGGTAAAAAAAAAAAATTAATTCCTTGACACTCTCGCTGAATTATATTGCTGAGATTCGTAAAGTTACCTATGGTTGAATAGATAAAAATTTCTATTTACTTAATAATAATTTCAGATATTTCGAGGCATTTATGACCAAGGAAAAGCATACACAATTTTTTGAAGAGAGATTGACGTTTCAAATGAGTTACACCATATACCGTTGCTAATATATTAACGGATTATTTACCACTTTTTCTATGTTCTAATAACGCCCATCTAATAGCTGTATGTTTAGTTCTCTGGTTTCACATGGAAAATTTGTCGAGTTCGAATTCCAGGAAAATAATTGATATTCCGTGTAGATCGGATTCTACCTTAAACTGTAGGTCCCGGTCTGATTAGACGTTATTGTGCACAAGACTAAGTCGCTGATCGCATATTCATCAAGTAAGTCAGATTTCATGTAATTTTTAAAGCGTTTTACTTAACTGTGAGGAAGGTTCATTTAACACTAGGGAGCTGATGGTATTTCACTACTATTAAAAAAACCCATTAAACTAAACTTTGATACGGTAGAATCTCGATTAACCGACCTAATTCGGACCAAAGTTAGGTCGGTTAAGCGAAAATTCCGGATAAAAGAGAGTTGTAAAAAGCAATAAAAAGTCAATGATTTTCGTTTATTGTATACATGACTTTTAATGTTTTTTTATGACATAATTATTGGAAATGAGTTTTTGTTGCAATAATCTTGATAATCTTTGTTTCTCTGCTCTATCCTGAAGTCTTTTTGAAGGCAATAATTCAGTTTGATCTGCATCGGAAGATTGCTCTAACCATGTCAGTTCTTTAGAAAAACAGTCAATAGCCTCACCATTACTTTTGTAACTTTAGAGCAAGGGGAAAGATTGCGGTTTAAAAAGGAACAAATGATTTATTACTCATTTGGGAGATTTTTGATATCGACTAAATGATTGCCGGTTAACAGAGAGTTCCGGATAAAGGAGGGACGGTTAATCGAGGTTCTACTGTATTTAGGTCTTGGTAGGTGAGAGAATTTCTTTTTGCCCTCCCCTTACTTAAACTCTGGTTTACGAATCAATATTTAAATAATTTTCAAAAAAAAAAAAAAAAATTTCTTGTTTGTTTTTTCTAAACTGAACTCAACGCCAACACAATTACATTTCTATCATTAGAAGAAACTATCAATGTATTCGATAAATTATTGACAACATCACGACTTCTTTTTATTACCCACACAATTCAAATAATAGATCTAATTTTTAAATCCTTTATGTTAACTTCGATTTTATGTGTATGTTTGTTGGTGTATTTACCGATAGCGGGCAAATCTGCGGTGACCTAATTTACCCCTTTGCCGTCATCCAATCGAGCAAAAATAGTATTTAATCAACCATTGAAGAAACTCTTTCCTGTTGCCAAATTTTTTTTACTAAGTAAATAATAAAATTGTTTTAATCAGAATAAATAAAAGATATTTGAATGTGAGTGTATAAATTCGCGTTTATTTTTAATAAATAAATTTTGAAACGTAGTTCGCCGCACATTTTGCCGATAGAAATGTTTTTGACACATAAAATTAGATGCAAACATCAAGCACGCGTTATTTCCAGAAACCGAGCTGTGTTAATGAATATACAAGGTCTGGCTATTAATTTCCAGGACTGACGTAACTGTAGGAGAACGAAAAGCCGGAAGATGGCGCTAATGATTGCATATTGAAGAGCGTTTTCTTGCGCATGTGCAATCGGCGCCATTCTGAAATAAGTGGTTCTCGTGGAAAGGGGCATTAAAATGTAGCTCTTAAATTTCTGTAATAGAAATGAAAATGGAGCAAATAATTAACATTAAATTTTGCTTCAAATTGGGTATCCTATCCAGGTACGCAGGGTCAGTATCAGCGTTGTCGATAAGTTCGCCACATGCGTCCAGTCTCAATTGCTTTTGTTCGTCCCTTAAATGGTGAGGAACGAATCTGGGACAAATCTTGCTTTTGCCTAGGTCTTGCGTCAAAATTTGCCGAACCGTCTCTTTGTCCATGTTCAATTCATCGGCGAGTACTCGAATAGTCAATCGACAATCACATTTCACCATATCGCGAACTTTTTCAATTGCTTCCGGCGTCCATTCCGACCTGTGTGTGGATCATCTTCGACGCTTTCGCACCCGTCCCGAAAGCGTTTAAACCATTCAAAAGTTCTTGAGCTGGATAATGCTTCCTCGCAGTAAACTTTTTTTAACATTTCGTAGGTTTCCGCAGCTGTCTTGTCCAATTTGAAGCAAAATTTAATGTTAATTCTTTGCTCCATTTTCACTTCGACGACAGGACTTTAAGAGCTACGTTTTAATGCGCTTTTCCACGAGAACCACTTACTTCAAAATGGCGCCGATTGCACTGCACATGCGCAAGAAACCGCTCTTCAATATGCAATCATTAGCGCCATCTTCCGGCTTTTCGTTCTCCTACAGTTACGTCAGTCCTGGAAATTAATAGCCGGACCTTGTAAAAATTGACAGTGCATATAGGGGATTTATATTAAAAACTTTGTTTTTATGAGTTATATTATTCTAAGTGAAGATTTTTTATTAACCTTTTAGATGCTGAATTGTCATGAATTTATGTTAAGTTCTTGAAATTCGCAACCTGTGTTTTATTTAAATGTAGCATTTTTCTTCGCGAATCTTTTTAAGAAACTGCAAAAATAGTTATTTCCATGATGTAAAATATTATACATTTTTTTTAAAATACTTTTACATTTAACTACCAACCAATAATAATTTACACCATACTTCGGCAATTGTGGTTTTCTTCGATTTGCATGACTAAAAAGTGGCCCTTATTATATATATATATATATATATATATATATATATATATATATATATATATATATATATATAATTTCTAAAAAAATTTAAAATTATATTTTTTTGGGTACTATTTTATAAATACTAAATTTGTTACTTCATAATTTAACAAATCATATGGTTTTATTCTAGAAGGATTGTTGTTAAAAAAATACAAATATGATTTCATCTGCAAGTGTTACTACTATCGCCATCTATTAGAAAAGGATGAAGTAAACATTTATACACCTAACTAACCAGGTTTATTTATTTACCCAAATTTTAATTACAAAATTGTATTTTCTAAAAAATAATTTAGCTTTAAATACCAATTTATTTAAGGAATTCAAAAAAGTTAAATTTATTAAATTATCATTCAAATAATGATTCAAATAAGACTATTAGTTCCACAGTTAGCAATTATGTAATTAAAAAAAATTCATAATTGTGTGAAAATAGTTAAATTATTTTTATTTACACCAACTAAAATAATATAGCACCAAAATTATCAATTAAAGTTTTTCAATTTTCCAATTGATTTAATTATTAGTTTGAAAATGTTTTTAGGTTATTAATTTTTATCGAATCTTTAAAAGAATTCGTAACGCACCAAAAAGCATCTAAGATGGATATCAATGATGTATGGTAACTTACCATCTAAAATTGTATAGAATATAATTTCGATACTATTACTTATTAAAGATTTAAAATGCATTATTTTAAAGCAATATCAATTACGTACTTATCTTTTAATATATCACATTTACAAAATTATTTATTGTTTCAAAATTTCACTTTTATCTTTCCATGTTCAATAATTCAATAAAGTCCTGTTCATTATTGAAAAGTTTTATTGAAATATTAAAGAAATAAAATAATTAATCAATGTAAAGTTCACGTTCTTGCAAGGAATAAATATCATACATTATTATAAGATAGGAAACTATAAAATTTATCGCTGGGGGGAGGGGGGTGAGGTGCACTTGTCACCAAGTTTTGGGCATCCCCCACTTTTTTTTCCCCACTTCTATGTTGGCTTATCTAATGACGAATGTTTCGGCGCATTATAGCCCTCGTGTTGCTGACGGCGCCAGATAATCTGAAAACAACCAACCAACCATTGTGCATACCTGCGTTCGAATAAAATTATATAAAATATATTTCCGGCATTATCAAGAAGATCGAATGTAATTCGTTTAATCATCAGGAAAAATTATTCCCATCTTCTTTACAGACTGCGTTGATGGCGTTTTCTCCGTCCTTTACATGTAAGCAGTGTTGATTCTCTAAAACACTAGGCAGGAGTCATCCAGCGAAATGATTTCATTCACGAAATCCTCGTCATTCCATAAATATAGCGATATAGAATCGAAATACTCTTTTTCGTACATCCTGTATATTCCTCAACATTTTATATAGCAATTTATGATATGACTCTTTTCATACGTCTGTTTTATTTAAAAAAAATATCAGCTAAAATAGCAAATAGAAAGTGTGAAATGTTTAATAAGTGTACCATGGAAATGGGTTACTAATGCTGAAATTCAATCTAAAATTTTGACAGAAAATTGTGACTAGAATTCTGTTGTATTTTCTAATTGCCTTACGTATAATACTATATTTAAATTTTAATAGCCCGTAAAAAGTAGTTAAATTTGAGTTAGCGAAAAGTTATAGAATTTAAGCTCAAGAGTATTGCTTTTGTTAGCATCATACTCCTCAATTTGTTTGCACTTTTAAGAAATTCCAAATTAGTTACACTATCTAGTGTCGATACCTGCAAGAGTTAGTATAAAAGTTCAGGGTGTATGAAAAAGGATGCATTTGTACTATAATTTTTTATTTATAAACTGCATAATACATCTAAATATATTAGGGACGTGTTATGTATTGTAATTAAGCCTTGTGTAAACATTTAGAGTAAACAATTACTGGGACATTTTACTAAGTGACGTTAATACTATGTTTTTTATGAATGAATGGTTGAGGTTAGTAAGAATTGTATCGATAGTTAATAAGAATGTTTATAAAAATAATTATATCGATAGTCAATAACAATAGTCTATAAAAATGTACATACTGATTATAAACAAAATATCACTTATTGTTGATTATTGATCTAGGTGCACGGTCATGGGCGCCTTCACGAATATTTGCAAAGGGTGCAAGACTAGATTTTAATCAAAATCATTAATTTTTTTAGAAATTTTAGTTAATAACTATGCATTGTAAATTATACACTTTGAGAATAGTTAAAACTCATGGTATATATTTTTGAAAGCTCAACCCTGTTAAATAGACTACAACATATTAAAATATTGTTACGAATTGTTGTATATTTGTAAATATTTCGTAGTGTTAATTTTGTAAATAGATAAATTTCTGTACATTCCGCATAAGGCAATGCAATGGTTTGTTTCCCGGCAATAGAGGTGTTATCGCTTGATAACGGGTTTTACAGAGGTAACTCTGGGAAGCGAGTTTCAAGGCGCAGGGCATTTAACATTATGGTAATGGGAATCTCGCCAAGTTGGCGAGATAGAGCCAAGTTGGCGACTGTTTTGGCGACTAATTTTTGTCGCCAAATTTGGCGAGAAATCGCCAAATGCCGCCAAACTTGGCGACCATTTGGCGACATTTTCGGTACATGTATCCCCATGTACATGTATAGGTCTTTTCGACTACTATCGGGAAAGTTCTCCAAACATCTACCTCTAGAAGTCTCAAGAATGTTCGCCGCCTCCCCTATATAAGCACGGCCGTGAGTGGGGTTGGTTAGTTAGTTAGTTAGTTAGTTAGTTAGTTAGTTAGTTAGTTAGTTAGTTAGTTAGTTAGTTAGTTGTTGTTGACTGATTTTGAGTCACGGAGCTAGTTGTTAGCTGAGTCCGATAGTTGACTGAAGTTAGTTGTCTCTCAACGTTCATTGTGAGAGCTGTATTCCTGACTTGAGATACTGAGCATTCTAAAGCGAACTGTTTTGCATTGTCTTTTGCGGCGATTTAGCAGTTGTTTGTCAAGTTTTTAACTGCTGTTTTGTGCTCTGTTGAGGTGAAAAGAGCTGTATTGTGTCTACTAGAACGAGAAGTTCTGGAGCTGTAAGAGAAATGTGAAGAGTTATTTTGGAATAAATTTCTGCAAGTTTTGATCTGCTTTGGCGTCAAATCTTTCGAACCCGTACAACGCAACAATATATATTTTTAACGATTTATTTTATCATCCAACTAGATCTCACGGTATTCACAGTTTAGAATAGAGGAACTCGAAGATGCAAAAATACAGAAGAATAAAAAAAAATTATTTCTTCCAAGTTTCGGATAAAAAAAAAAAAAAAAAAAAAAAAAACCACGAAGGCAGTATTGGAATATGTTCAATTGAATTCTAAAAATAGATTTCAAGATAGTATATCTGATGACTTAGAAAACAAAACATTTTCCTAGAATTTTGAGAACTATACAGGAAATGATTATACAATAAAAGGAATAAATACTACTACTCATCAGCCTCTAATAATCATAGACAACAATCACCAGAAAATCGTCACTCAAGTAGCTACAAAAAACGACACAGGAACGAAACAAAAGACTAAATTAATAGAAACAAAATGCTCATTGTAACATAAAAGTATAAGCGGCATATGTGCTTTTTTTTATCTTGGAATTTACAACTTTTCCCTCATTTTTTCTTTTCTTCAAATTTTGAAAAGCCAGGGGGTTGCAAGTGCAACCCCTTGCACCCTCCTGGGGGCGCCCATGTGCAAGTCAGTATTTTGACCTCTCATATCTGAGTATTACAGGATGCCTGAGAGCCGATTTTCATTTATGGATAGCTGCTATACTTAACTTCAACTTAACTAGACATCACTTAGACGGTAGATCGTCACAGTGCTCATAGGTATTTAATCCATTTTGGCGGAGTGAAGACATAATTCTCGCCAAACCTTATAGCCTTTTGTTCTCTACAGGGTTGTGGTTTGGCGAACATTATGCTTTCACGCCGCCAAAATGGATTAAATACCTATGAGCACTGTGACGATCTATCGTCTAAGTGATGTCTAGTTAAGTTGAAGTTTAGTATAGCTATTTAGTAAGACCTCTACGTTTCAAGTCTCCAATTTTATTAATTGTAAGATAGTCAAACTCGGAAACGGCAGAAAACGACATAGTTTGAGATTCACCCACAGACTCGCTTACTAATCATCAAATTACTAAGGTTCTTCTAGTAGATCTGCCGACCAAACGGTATAGTGGTTAGCGTGCTGGCTTCTAGACCGCGAGGTTGTGGGTTCGAGTCCCGTGTTAGGCATGGGTGTTTGTAAACGTATGTTGGCTTGTCAAATGACGAATGTTTCGGCGCATTATAGCCCTCGTGTTGCTGACGGCGCCAGATAATCTGAATACAACCAACCTACTTCTAGTAGATCTAGAACCATGAAATTTAGTATGCTTGTAAGGTTCAACATGTATACCAAGGAAGAAATGTAAAAATCGTGATTTTTCCCTCCGAATCCCCTGAAGTGGACCAATGTTCGAAAAAACATAATCTCAACACTAATATATTTCTATTGGGGCTAGACTTATGAAACTTAGAATGCTAGTAGCTATTAGTATACACATACTAGGAGAAACTCACCACACACCGCGAAGTCTCTAAAATCAAGACATAATTTTAAAAAATGCACTTGGCATTATAAAATCCACCATAGGCGATTATCGCCTACGAAATGATCACCAACTGTAATTTCTCTCTCCTTTTGTTATTTTTTGCATATCTGAATAAACTATTTATTTAAAATATTTTTGTATTATCATCATTCACATTGAATGCATCAATACTTTAAGTACTGTGGTCCGGTAAATTGAACTTTCTTAGAAAAATCTCCAAAAATTCAACTCTTGTGCATCTCTTTAAGGAGTCGTACCGTGTGAATTTATTATAAATGGCAACTACAGTTATTTATTTAACTGGGCAGTATTTTTATAAGGCTTAGTTAGCAAGTTCTGGCCCCCAATAAAAGTTATATATGTATTTATAAAATTAAATGAAGATTTCTGAAATGTAAGATAACATATTTCCTTTGTGCCAAGTATTTGGAGTTTTGAATAATAATTTAATTACATTATTTTATAATTTAATTAAATTAATTGCAGTTGGTAATTAAATTTATTTTCAAAAATATAATACGCATACTAAAATAATTTACACTAGCTATCGTTGTACAAATGAATAATAAATCTCAAAGGAGTACCATAAGAAAAAAGAAGTGAAATCCCAACAAAAACATCTCTGTAAAAAAGCGCCAAATTCTTCATATAATAACTATGGTCGTGAAAAGTATTGAGTCAAGATTAACTGTGTTGTAAATTGTGGAAAATGAAAATTAGTAAAATGTTCTTCTCGAAGTCAAAATTCCCCTTCATAGGCCTCAATATCCAGCTACAAAAATGCTTGTGACACTTGGCCATTACCTATTCTGGATCACTAATTGGCTAGGTTGGTGCTGTGACGCGTAATGGCCAAGTCGCACAAGCATTTTTGTAGCTGGATATTGGGCCTATGAAGGGGAATTTTGACTTCGAGAAGAAAATTTTACTAATTTTCAATTCCCACAATTTACAACAACGTTAAACTTGGCTCTACTTTAGATCTCAATACTTTTCACGACCATAGTTATTATATGAAGAACTTGGCGCCTTTTTACAGAGATGTTTTTGTCGGGATTTATTTCTATTTTCAGTGCAAAAAACCACTAAGGTGAAAAAATGTAATGCGATTCCTGCTAAGTTCTCATCCCAAAATTATTGAAATCACACATAGGTACCACCAAAATACCATTCACTTCTAATTAATACTAAGTTGCTTTGCTTCCTATTATTTTTAAGGACATGTTATTTAACATTATGATATTGAGTGCTGACTGAATTTGCATTATTCAAATTATTGATATCTATCGCATAAAATAGTGATAGTCACACAAATTTATCTAGGAAGACTTAAATCGTCACTGAAGTGTCAAAGCTACAAACGTGGATATTTAATTCCAACATCATATGAAATAACAAGCTGACAAAAAAAAAAAAAAAAGAATAAAAATGACATAGTTTTTGTGGAATATGAATCGGGTGTAAGTTGGGCGGGATCTATATCAGATTCAGTTGCGGCCAGTGGTCAAAAATGTTAATGCAGCCGGAACAGTGAACAATCATTCATGAATGGAAATTCTTTTATCCTAATTATTCAAACTGAAAGTTTCCATTCACTATTTACAAAATGATATGAAAAAGAAAATAGAATAAACGTATTTTAATTTACGTATGACAAAAAAAAAAGGGTCAAGCCAATCAGTACATCGATTTAACAAGTACAGTCAAAATCTCAAAACTCGTAAAGGGCTACATTTCATCATAATGCCGTATCAATTTTGCGGGGAGGGATAGTAGTTGTTTCCATAGCAACTTAGCAGCTTTTTAGAAACTTTCACTCTATGGCTGTACTCGCACGACAATCTTCAGATTTAGTTGATTTGTGCGGGGTTTTTTTCTCCCCCTCCATTGTGCATTGCGCAACAGAATAGCTATTTATCGGTTATACTTATCGTAGAAATTCCATTTTCATTTGCGATTCTGATCTACATTTAAGAAAATAAGTAAAATAATCAAAGTTTACTAGCAATTAGTAAATTTTAGTTTTAATTTAATAATTTAGAAGCGGCCCGGCTGTACACACTGTACCCCACGAGCCGCCATCACTAGTCAGATTATACTACATTTGTGGACTAATAATTTGGCGGGAGAATTTTTAGCTCCCAAATCATTTCTTCTAAATGGAAATTGGGATTATTTCAAATAAAACAATAATATATCAAAGTAAATATTAAATAATACTTTAAAGATGAAAAAAAAAAAAAAAAAAAAAAAAAAAAAAAAAAAACGGAACTAATAAAATAATTACCAAAAAGTTCATTGGGAACACGATCACTAATGTCTAATACTATTATTTGAAGTTCGCAAATTAAACTCTTTATGTGTAGCACTTTAAACAAAATACTAAGTTTATTTCAATTATTGTTACTTAAAATGCAAACATGAGCATGAAATATGACCTTTTTAACCTTGAATGTGTTTTGAACCGCATCTCTTCCTCCGAGTGTACTCCGAGCAAATTTACATCCTGTCTTCACGAAAAGGTCAATGTCATTTAAATTTAACAATTTGTACATGGTGGTTGCCTTTCAAACCTAATCCAGAGCGATATAAAACTCGTACGATTTTTCTGATTGATTAGATAAGATTGAAACCCATTAAGAAAATCTTTCTCTCTCTCTCTCAAACAAAAAATATATATCTACAACGTAAAATTTCTCAACTATAGAAATAGTATAAATAAAAGAATGAATAACTATGACGATTTCTTCCAGATATGGTTTCAACCTTAATCCTGTCGAATATCAAAATAAATATAATTAAGAAAATTTGAAAACTTGTTTGTGTTAAAATAAGAAAATGCTATCAATTTTGAAAAAGTAAATCTTTTGTCCTTCTGTAAATCCATAGCATATTTAATTAATTGAACTTGTACCATTCAAACTTCTTTTTTTTTTTATTTAAGCCTTTAAAATTAGAATTATTACATATTTGGAAGTATTACTAAGTAAAACCTAAATCTTATTTAAAAAAAAAAAAGTTCACATAGAGCTCTAAATTTTTAAAATTGTTAAAAAAAAATAAAAAAAATAAAAAAAAATTCATCAAATTTCCAATTCTATCTTCTTTTTCATTTTTACATATTTTTTTCTGATTTATTTAAAAAAATGTTGCTAGTAATATACTCTAACTTTTTAGGCATCGTATTTAGTACAAGTAAAATAGTTTTTGAGAAAAGCGATAATTACTGTACCGTCATGTAAAAAAAGCGTAACAAGTAAAAAACGGGTAATTTTCAGCATTTAAATTTGTAAAAAAAAAAGTTTTTATTTTATCTAAAAACCCGTGACAATTTTTGTTGAATAGATATTAAGAATGACACTCAAAAAATTCTAGTCATTTCATTCATATTTGCTGAAGTTTTAGCATTTTGAGTAAGGTGGGAATTTCAAAAATCCCCAACTGTGAAAAATACGTAAGAAACATCAAAGGAGTTATTGAAGCAATGCTAAATTCTACATAAAAATATAGTTTTTCTGCAATTGCAGTTATCGGATCAGGTCAAAAACTTGCCAGAATACAGAGAAGATTTCATAGATTATAAACACGCAAAAAATAGAAAATTTATATTTTTATAATTTTTTGTGAAAACAAGGGGTACCAAGTCTCCTTAATTTAGAAAATTATATTTAAAGTAGTTATTAACTGAAATATCATATTCTAATATTTTTGATAAACTTGAGGTGAGAAAATCAAATTAAAAAAAAAAAAAAAATTAAATATACGTTTTCCTATAGGAAATGTAGTCTTTATTTAAATATTTAGAACTATTCGCTTAAAAAAAAATTGGGGCAACTGGTCAATTTTTTCACCAATATTTGGTTATGTACGAGTTGTGTCACATTACTTTTCAAGTGAAGACAAAATTTGTTGATACTTCTATAGCGCCCTGTAAACGGTGGAAGAAGTTCGTTTCAACAAATGAAAAATTACATGTTTTCTCACTTTCAAATCAAATGAACTTCTATTGTTGCTCGATTTCAAAGAAGGAAATTATAAACTTACCCAATACAGCAATATTAGACAATACCGGAAACAAGGGTTCTACAAAATTAGACAATTCTGCCCGAAACTCGAGTATCGTTCGAAAAACACGATTTTTTTTTTTAAAAATAAACAAACCAAAACATTAAAAAAAAAATCTTTTGCCCTCCTTTCCTTTTTAAAAGTAAAATGTTTTAGTTTTATACTGTATGAGCATTTAAAAAATTCTGGTATATTTTTTCCAGTTTGATCAAGAATGGCCAATATCTGTAACAATGGCCAGATTGGCCAGACTTGTTCTACTGGGGTGTATGCATAAAAATCTAAATTTTCTCGTCAAAGAATATTTCTGCTGGAAATAGTGTACCTGCATACCCTCAATAATTTTTAAAAAAAACTTTAATTTATAAGTTCACTACACTTGTAACAAACAACGGAATACTTTGATTATTAATACCCCATACCCGTAGAGTTAAATTACCTATTTCCGATGATCCCGACCAAACGGTATAGTGGTTAGGGTGCTAGTTTCTAGACGGCGAAGTTGCAGGTTCGAGTCCCGTGTTGGGCATGGGTATTTGTAAATGTATGTTGGGTTGTCTAATGACGAATGTTTCGGCGCATTATAGCCCTCGTGTTGCTGACATTCGCCATATAATCTGAATACAACCAACAACTTAACAAGCAATATGTTAGATACAAAACACTGTGTAAAATAGCATAATAACTGGCTAAAATGCGTTACACACTTTTCCTCTTTTTTTGGCGATTTTGTGCCAAGTACGCCAACACAGCGCCTAAATGGTTCCATCAAAATTTAGCATCCATTTTGGCAAATATGTAGTTCAATTCAGTAGTAGTGTCAGTTCAACTTGGTGGTACTTTGCATAGCCAGATAATCTGAAAACAACCAACCTATTTTCGATGTACATTTTTTAAGAGCTTAACAAATGAGTTTGAAATTCTTATGTTGAAAAGATCTTACACAAGATAACAGAGGTTAAGGTGACCAATTACGTTTTAAAATGGCAAAATCAATGAAAATTTCAATTTATTTATTATTATTATTATTTCGTTTCATATGAATTAAAAATTTCTCTTTTCAAATAAGTGTTTTTTTTTTTTTTTTTTTTTTTTTTTTTTTTTTTAGAAATTTAGTTACAGTCTTTCAAAAACGGGTGTTAATACGAAAACCCAAGCACTGAGATTCCAAAATTGTGTTTTCTAAGGAATAAGCTTTTCGCTAATTCTGAAATTAGGCTTTTGTTCTATTTCAAAATGGTATTTTTGATAGAGTTATAATTTTTTTGTACAGTTGTTCGTTATACTATGTTGAGTATAATGGCCAACAAATTTAATTTTACCTTTTTTTTTCAAAAAGTTATTGTTATATACATACATTATAATATATTACAAAAATATCGAAATTTATGTGTAATCTTATACAATAGCCTATATATTTTTTTTATATTTGAAAATATAACTTAGATTTTAGGTCATTATATTCATGAATATCATTAAATCATGTTGTGAAAAGTAAAACAAAATATGTTTCAAAACTTTTTTTTACAACATTAACCTTTTCGACAAAATATTGGTCAATTTTTACCAAAAAACTCTATTTTTTAGAAAAGTAAAATTAAAAAAGTTAATATTTTTGTCAATTTCATGTTTTTAACATAATATGAACATTTTAAGGAAATAAAAAATTCGATTAATAAGGTGTTTTTTTTTGTTTTTTAAAAATGCTCCGGACGTAGTCGGATGCTTTAAATTTTAGCAAAAAAGATATTATACTTAATTTTTAAAAAAATTAATCAATCCTTTTTTTCTTGAAAAAAACATTTTTTGCAAGATTTTGTATTTTAATTTATAATTATGAAAAAAACAGAAGAATGTTTAACTTTAGAAAATTATTTTTTAATACTGCTGGTTATTTAATACAACTTTATAAAAATTAATGGTATGTCTCTACTAATTAGGTAGAAAAGTACATTGAATTTTGAAATATCACATTTAGATAAAACTACAGTTAAAATATAATATTACATACTAATAAATGATAAATTTTTCACTAGTTTAAAACAAAATATTCTAATTTGAATAGAAACTAAATTAATACATCATTGAAAAGGCACAAAAATTAAGCATGAAATAAAACCCTTAAAATTGATTTCAATTTATTATTATTATTGTTTGTTATTTGTTATGGTACTGAACACCCTTAAATGGTGTCAGAACTAGCGAAAAAACCTTAAGCATTTTTTTTTCCCCTAAAACACATACAGTTAAATATTATTGCGTGGAGGGGTTCGAAAGATTTGAAGCCAAAACAGATCAAAACTTGCAGAAATTTATTCCGATATAACTCTTCGCAGATTCTCTTACAACTCCAGAACTTCTCGTTCTAGTAGGCTCAATACAGCTCTTTTAACAACAATAGAGGACAAGACAGCAGTTAAGAACTTGACAACACAACTGCTAAAATCGCTGCAAAAGACAATGCAAAAATCCGCTTTAGAACTACTCTGAATGCTCACTGAGACTCAGTATCTCAACTCAGTAATTCCAATCAACTAATGGACTCAACTAACTCAGTCAGTAATTCAACTCACGACCGGCCTTAAATAGGAGTCAAACCTTCTTGAAACTTCTAGAGGTAGATATTTGGAGAACTTTCCAGATCGTAGTCGAAAAGTCCTATACATGTACATGGGGACCGAAAATGTTGCCAAATGGTCGCCAAGTTTGGCGACAAAAATTAGTCGCCAACTTGGCTCTATTTTGCCACTTTGGCGAGATTACCATAACCATAATGTTAGATGCCCTGCTCCTTGTAAAACTCGCTTCCCAGCGTTATCTCTGTAAAACTTGTTATCAGGCATCAAGAGACTCATTGCAGGAAAACAAACTATTGCACTGCCTTATGCGAAATGTGCATAAATTTATCTTTTTACATAATTAATGCTACGAAATATTTACAAATATACAGAAATTCGTAACAATATTTTATATCATCTTACTAAACTGACCGTGTTTAGAATTCAAAAAAAAAAAAAAAAAAAAAATCCAGTATATCAAGGAATTGCGATGTTGAACGGAATTGTAATTTATCGTAATATATATTGCATTGAATGTGGATAGTAAAAATATTATTTTATGATTTAAGGTTATGAGAAAATACATAAGCAAAGTATAGACAGTATTGAAATGTAGATTTGTTGAAATGGGAAGTGCTGGCTATCAGGTGTCGAATCTTGAGATTTTTTTTTCATGGTTGCCCCAAGGGCAACCACTGAAGTGATCTTGGTCGTCCTCAGGTAAAGTTTGTTGCCCTTAAATTTTTTAATTTCACAGAATTTAAAAACTGGAAATTCCTTTTTCTGATGTTAGAACGTCTTAATAAACGTTTAATAAAATAACTAACATTTGCATGCATAGTCAACAGTAAGGGAAGAAAAAAAAATTTGATTGATAAATACAGTTTCTACTTCTCATCTCGAATAAGTAAAATTATTTAACGTATAACGTTAATACGTTAATTATTAACGTTCGTTTCATCCAAATTATAAAAATAAAAAAATAGATTTTTGAAATAAATATTGAAATTCTGGTTGCCCAAACGACAACCGAATTTCTGTTTAAGTAGCCGTTTTCAAAATCTGGTTGCCTTACGTAACCTGACAATCGCAAATTTCGACCCCTGCTGACTTTTATTATTGCGTACAAAAATGTGTTCCTTAAGGGGTCTCTGTAATTTAAAGTACCAAACTTTTCCGAGAATTATATAATCCATAAAAAAGTTTTTAATATAAATCCTTTAAATGCATTGCCAATTTTAATATTCAGTAACATAGCGCCGTTTGTTTTCAGCGTGCGCTTGATGTTTGCATCTAATTTTATGTATTTAAAACATCTCTATCATCAAAATATGCGGTAAACTACTTTTCAAAATTTATTCATAAAAAATTAATGTGATTTTATGCACTCGACATCCAAGTATCTTTTATTTATTCTTATTAAAATTATTTATTAATTAATTTATTTATTTATTTATTTATTTATTTATTTATTTATTTATTTATTTATTTATTTATTTATTTATTTATTTATTTATTTATTTATTTATTTATTTATTTATTTATTTATTTATTCCTTAATTTATTCATTTATTTATTAATTTATTTATTCATTCATTTATTTATTTATTTATTTATTTATTAAAACAATTTTGGCAACAGAAAAGAGTCTCTTCAATGATCGGTTAAATGCTATTTCAGCGCTATTGGATGACAACAAATTGATTTATTAGTATTTCGTAAAAGCGACCTTTTAATAACAGTGACAGCCCCCGAAAATTCGATATAATGCATTATCATCGACATCGAATCTATCTACCAAGTTTCAACCATACACACATAAACATTAGAAATGAACTTTTTCAAATTGTACGTCCTTCACTTTTCATTAACCCCCGAATAATATATGACGACTGTCCATCTGGGCTTGACGTAAAAGGAACATGGCAATAGATCCTCAAAAGCAATTTTAATATTAGAGTTCTAGGATGCAATCTGTCTGTGACGCGAATAACAATGTAATTATTTGTCGTCAAGTGAGTTAAACTCGCGCGGCTTTTATTGCAACATCCCGTTTGCTGCCTGTTATAAATACCCATTAGATCCCGGCATCAGGTCACATTGAATCCCAAAACGAAAGATCGCCACAATGGTGTACTTTCTTGCAATCCTGAGCTGCTTGCTGCTGTCTTGGACCGGGGCTTCTTCCAGTGCAGGTAAAATCTATAAAAGTTGTTATGATCCAAGTAAATGTCTTAGTATAATGCCGATGTGCTTATCTTATCAATGCAACATTTCCTCTGAATTGCATAGATATGTACTGTGCGCAAAACAAAACAAAAAAAAAATATTCTATTCTTTAATATACGTTGGTTTACACTTTTTCTTAAAGAAAAGTTTGAAGCTATTTTTACTTACAAGTATGTAATTTTGTAAAACTTCCTAAATATTTATATATAATTACTTAGTATTTGCTATGAATGTTCGGATTAGTAATCATGCGTTCAATGTAATATACGGTTACTGTCCAAAATAACATTTGAAACCCTATCAATGCGTTTTCTTATTGAAAAATCGGTTCAATTTTTGAGTGTGGATTCTTTTAATTGTGGATTCTCTGCCAAGAATTGTTGGCATAAATCTAGCACCGAGTTACAGCAATCCGTGCTAAGCGCAGAGGTTATCTGCATTTTTGGGCCAAACTGAGTAATTGTTATCAGATACATCTCCGTAATTTGCTATACATAATGTTGAAGTTTAATGGTCGTATCTGCACGTAAAATATTAACTATATTTAAACTTAAAATCGTCATTTCTCATTTTGAGATCAGGTTGCAGATACGATTTCCGATCTTAGAACGACAACAAAGGCATTTTCATTTGCTAGTAAACAATGACGAACGCTACTTCTTAAAATCATTTATATTAACTTTGATTTTGTGTGCACAGCAAATGGAAATGTCTTAAAATAAGACACAAAATTGTCTTAAACAAGTGGCACTGTTTTAAGATCTAAAATGGTGTCTTAATCTTTAAGACACTTGAAGTGTCTTAAAATGGGGTATTTTCAGACGTTTAGACTGTCTGAATTGGGGATATTTTCAGACAGTTGATGTGTCTGAAAGGGTTGTTTATGTTACCTTTCAGATGTTGGGAAGCTAAAAATACATTTATTTAAATTAAAATGCAATAAATGAGCTTGTGTTAAATTACAAATTTTTATTAAAATAAAAGTCAAAATAACTTTTTGTTGACTATGTTTCACTTTCCTGGTAAATTTAAGCATGGGATTGCAAAACTGCAACACAACTGTTAATAATAGGCACACAACTATTAATATATCCAAGCAAGGGATTTGGGACTTAATGTAAATATATGTATTGGGATAAAATGGACATTGTATTGTGGCTGAATCTTAAATAGAAAAGGTTTGACTTCCAAGATTGTATCACAGTTTTAAGTTGCTTTTTACAAGTCAATTTTAACATCAAATAACAAGCGTGATGTAAACACTTATATAGTAGTTGCATTGGCAAGTCTAAGATACATTATGTGGCAACATAAACTTATTTGAATGATGAATCAAGCAGTAATAATCTAATTATTCTCCATCTGGGAATTTAACTTGTTTATAACATTTCCCTATAATAACACTACATAATAAACACTACATACTTATTGTCGAATAGTTGAAGCAGATATAGGACTTTAAAAAAAAAAACTTTAAAAGATGCATAAAAGATAAACAATTAAAACAAGAAGGCATAGAAGTATCTGTAAGGAGACATTTCAGAATATGGAGGTAGAGTATATTAAATTTGAAAAGTATGCAAGTTGTGCAAAAAATTTTGCGTTTCTGAAAACGTCAGTTTCCCAAATTTTTGTATGCTTGTAAAAAAAATATGCCAGATATACAGTTGAAATTTGTTATTATGATTAAATAACATATTAAGTGCATACTAAAACTAAAATAATATTAAAATTCCAGTAATTTGGGGATGGGACCTTTTTACAACAATTTTCCCTATCGCTGCGACTTTTCGTTAATCGTTGAGAAGCTAAAGAAGAGAGGGCATTTAAAAAAATGTAAGAAAAGGGGGAGGGGGGAATTAAAAAAGGAATTTGAAATATCTGTAAAGATGGCTGCTTCAAAATACAGAGTTGAAGCACATTAAACTTGGAAAACATGCAAGTTATTAAAACTTTTATAGTTCTTTCACGTTTTCTCAAAACGTTGATTTTCCAACTTTTGGTATGCTCATATAAAAGACTATGCAAGATATAGAATTGAAATTTTTTATGGCAATTATATAACATCTGAAGTACATATTAAACAAAAATATTATTCAAATCTATACAATTTAGTTTTTAATTATTATTACTTAAAAAATTGCAAATTTTCATACGTTTAACAAATTACCACATAAAAAAACTTTCTATTATTATTTTGAGAAAGCTGATATTTAATGTAGTATATAGACATTTCTAAGAAATAAAAAGCAAAAAAACTTTTTATTAGTTTTAAGAAGATTCCTCTACGAATGTAACCAAATTCAACTCATTGCAAATTTTTTTTTTAATCGAGTTTTGAATAAGTGATTATTAATAAATTATTAGCCTATTATTATAAACTTTTTTCTAAAATATAATTTAAAAAAGGTTTGAACAACATATGTAAAAAAAATTTCTTCATTTTGACCAATATTCAATTTATTTCAAATGCGTTGATTTTTCTGATTTTAATGCTGTCACCGAGTACCCAGTCCTCATAATATGCAGGTCATATCATAAATATCCTCAGATGTAATAATATGGAACATATAAGATCATTCATAAAATAAAATTCAAGGACACAATAAATTTTATCCAAATTACATCAAATCATGCTAAATATATTTTCAAAATCATTAGTACCTGTAATATGCAACAAAACCAACAAAAATGTAATTGAATGTTAAAAACAGAAAATTTAGAATTCTGTGAGGGTGATTTAGAAATCGATCAATTAAAATTTACTGTAATAAAAGCACTGAAAATAAGATAAATAATATTACATAAACCAACTTTTTCACTAGGAATGAAGGCGTTGTGGGGACCGTTGTGCATATCAAAATAATCATTTCTGAGTTTGAGCAATTGATTGTCAAGTCACTTAAATACTATTCTACTTGTTAATGTATATATTATTGTGAACAAATGCTTTTTAATGCTGATCAAAACATTTGACTACTTCAAGCACATAATTATTTCAAGTTTGAATACTGTTATCATTAATATCCCTCGGCGTTCAATTTATGTTTTTTGTGACATAGTACTTACTCTCATATCATGCAATCAAAGAGTACTGCTCCAACAGCTTGGCAACGATGCTCAGTTCGGATATGTTGCTAAGTGCTATTGAGTATGAAGTAACAGTATTAAAGGGCAATTAGAACATAGTGTATACCGTTCGTCCATGATTCAGCAGTGGCAGCAGTTCTAGAAGAGGCAAGCGATACCAACACTTCTGATCACACTTTTATTGCATCAGATTAATGAGGAATATTTTTCCTATAACCCCCAATTGAATATTAAAAAAAACAAAAAAACACTCAAGACACATTTGGGTACGTGAGAAAACTCTGGCAACAATATTTGATACTTTTCCGTTAGACGGGTACCAAAAACCGTTAAGTCGGAAAGTTGGCGTAGTTATCGCCAAGCTGAAATGTTTATGCGAAAATAATATTTTGATCTAGTGAACTTTTATTTTTATTCATTAGTTTGGGAGACTGCCAAACCAAACCTTATCATAGATTGGAAGTTATTAGTTTGAATAAGTTATCGCTGCAAATTGGCTATTTTTATCTGGTACCCGTCAAATGGAAGAATTCAAATGATGTTGTAATCATTGATCAGGAATAGGTTAATATTGGCCTATAACTCATGATCTACAGAACCAATTTGGACAAAGTTTGCTTTAATAGATAGAATTTTTGCTGAGAATACACTTTAAATACAAAAAAACCCCGCAATTACATATGAAAATGAATGTCGTATTGGTGTCTATGCTGGAGCGAATGTGCGCCAACGGGATTCGAACCCAGGACTCCTAGGTCAGTAGATAGGCATGCTTACCGCTAGGCAAAAAGAACCACTAGTGCCTAGTTGTTGTATCTGTCATTTGTACACGAGACCACCACATAGACACGTCGCAGTGAGTCGCGAAGGGGTCGAACGATTGAGTTGCTTGTGTGCGAGTTGAGTTTGTTACATGAGAGTTGAGTGGTTGTGTGAGAGAAAAAGTTGCTTGCTGAGTTGGTAGTGTGGAGGTCGTGCAGTAAATTTTTCTGAAGGCGCCGATAGATGACAGCATGATTCAGTTGTTCGGTACCCACTACTTTGGAGCGAATGTGAGCTAACTCGATAGGTTGCGATCTGGGAGATGAGTTCCTCTATTTTGGGAAGCGGATAGGCATCCAACATAGTAAATCTATTAATTGTCTGGGAGTAGTCTATGACCATTCGAGATTTTTTATTATCTCCTTTGATGACAAATGCTTGGGCTCTCCATGGGGAATTGCTTTGTTCGATGACTCCTTCATTGATGAGTCTGTCCACTTCTTTAGCAATAAATTCACGATCCTCTGAGGGAAGACGTCTTGATTTTGTTTGAATGGGTCTACAGTCAGGCGTAAGATTTGAGAACAAGGAGACTGGTGGGACATCAGCCTTGGTCAAAGCACAGATTTCTAAGGGAGGCCTAACACAAAATGTGCAAAAGCTACATTTCCAGAACCACGAGAATTTTTAGCTTTACATACCCGCTGAAAATGTCCTTTCTTGCCGCACTTGTTACAAACTACATTTTTGGCTGGGCAAGCGCTTCGAGGGTGACGATCATAGCCACAGAAGAAACATGAACCAGAGCGGGAGACAGCAGCAACTTGCTCTTCCTCGAGTATTTGATCAGACTCGGCAGTTTCCACTGCAGCAGAAGTCATCGGCTGAGGTACAGTGAGGTATGATGCAGAATGAGATTCCGCCAGTTCGAGGGCATGAGCTTGGTCGACAGCCATTTCTAAGGTAACAGAAGAGTTTTCAAGTAAACGTTCGCGGATACGGGAGCTCTTTAATCCCCTTATAAATGCATCACGAATGTATTCGTTTTTATAGAGTTCAGCAGTAACAGCTTTGAATTCACAGTTCTTGCTTAGATGTTTGAGGGCCTAAACGTATTCACTCACCATCTCGTTTGTTTGTTGACATCGGGATGCTAAGCAATGCCGCGAGAGGTTCAAATGTGCTACATGTTTTGTTTACGTTTCTCAACTGGCGAGAGTGTTGCCAGGTTCGATACATGGAAAATCACAACAACAACTTTGGATTTCTGTGAAAAACAACACTTTTTTTGGGATCCTTCAAAATTTAAAGGTATTCCTTTTAGTTGGTAAATGAACTTGAATGATATAATTGCTACGGCCCATGGTCGTACTGTCTGAAAGAGAGAAGCGTCTGAATTTTGGAAATGTCTGAATTTGGTTCGAAGTGTCTTATTTTCAGTTACTTGTTGTGACTGAAAGCAATTTAAGACCCGTGTAATGTCTGAAATTCGAAGAAGTAAACCACCTTTGTGCAAAATAAGTCACCTAATGTGTCTGAAATGAATTTTTCAGACATTTTGTGTCTAAATTTAAGACACCAGCATTTACAGTGTGTGTGTTTCGATGGGAGGCAAATCTGAGGACACCTAATTAACCTCCTTGCCTTCATCCAATCCGTCTGAAACTTGGCAGATAGATTGCATGTCGATGGCAATGCATTCAATCAAATTTTTGAATAAAGAAAATCGAAAAAGCACATTGAACTACAAAACAATCATGAAAAAACTAAAAATGTTTGAAAATATCGATATATCGGTGACTTTTATCGATATTTTTAATATCAATTTTTTTTTATAAAAAATATCGTCGTATCGATATATCGCCGACCTCTAATAAATTCATTATGGAGTGAAGTCACTGATCTCTACTACAACCTCTGGATTGTTTATTAGCGGTTTCTGCTCTTCAAGCAGATGATGTCATTTGAATACTTCCCCCCATAATACTTTGAAATAGGTTGTCAATAGTTACAAACAAATTTTAACTAGTTTTGGGGGAAGTTGTTAGTATAGATTTCTATGGTGATTATTAAGCCTTCTTCAACTTCAAGTCAGTAACCAAGCATGCGTTATCCAGAAGTTGTAGTAGAGATCAATGAGTGAAGTCCAGTCAATTTCGGTGAAATAATTGTAACCGATCATTGTTGAAACGCTTTCCTGTTGCCAATTTTTTTTAATCAAAATGAATAAATGATTTGTGTTTTTATTGCCTTATATCAGACTTATCAGTTGTAGATGACAATGTATTTAATCGAGTTTTTTTTTTTTTTTAAAGGGGGAGGGGGAAGAAATTTTGTTCGGAATGGATCTTACGTTCTTAGTGGTGAAACACTATAAAAACTCTCTCTGAGCAACAGATTGTACGTACATAAAAATTGGCAATGCATAAAAAGGATTTATATTAAAACTTGGTTTTTATGGGTTATATTATTACGGAATTAATTGTCTTAGAATATGCACTGAAGTTGGAATATTATATTCTTTTTTAAAGATTGTTTTGCATTCCCTTATAATACCTGGTGACATTAAAGACATCGTAAGATATGACCTTCCAGTAATGCATCATCAAACTCGTGCGATATCGTCATTATTTCTACTCATTTCAATGGCAAACAATACATTATTTTCAATAAAAGTAATTAGCATTTCTTCCTTAGTGTATCCTAAGAATACTGAGAGGGACCTGAGACATGACCTCTTCCAGAATTACGACAAGCTTGTGCGACCAGTTAAGAATCCTCAGACGCCCGTCGATATGCAAATGAGCCTTACGCCTCTCATGATCCGAGAAGTGGTAAGTTCTTAGGTTAAAATGCGCTAAACGCCCCCCCCCCCCCTTCCCTTGGTGGCTATGCAAAATACCACCAAGTTGAACTGACACTACTACTGAATTGAACTACATATTTGCCAAAATGGATGCTAAATTTTGATGGAACCATTTAGGCGCTGTGTTGGCGTACTTGGCACAAAATCGTCAAAAAAAGAGGAAAGAGGGGTGTGTAACGCATTTTAGCCAGTTATTATGCTATTTTATACAGTGTTTTGTATCTAACATATTGCTTGTTAGGTTGTTGGTTGTATTCAGATTATCTGGCGAATGTCAGCCACACGAGGGCTATAATGCGCCGAAACATTCGTCATTAGACAAGCCAACATTCATTTACAAACATCCATGCCTAACTCGGGACTCGAACCCGCAACCTCGCGGTCTAGAAGCTAGCAAACTAACCACTATACCGTTTGGTTGGCTATTGCTTGTTAGGAAGAAAATGGTATTAGTGATAAGAAAATTCTTATTTTGCTTGAAAATGCGATTAAAGATTGCAAACTCGCATTGAATTGCATTATTCAAGTTATAAAATAACTCAATTTTCGCGTCTAATATAGCTCAAGTTATGACGCTGTGTCTCATAAAAGTATACAAAAATATGAAAACCAAAAATTTTGCATCTTCCTATCAAGCAATTTAGGATTAAGAATATTCGTCAGAGCGTTCGCCACTAACTTTCAGAGGCGGGCAGGATGACTTATAGAGGTCGGCAATATATCGATACGACGATATTTGTATCGATATTTCTAAAAAAAAATATCGATATTAAAAATATCGATAAAAGTCACCGATGTATCGATATTTTCAAACATTTGTAGTTCCATCTGTTTTTTCGATTTTATTTATTTCCTTTTCAAAAACTTCAAAACTAAAGCTTGAACTTGGATGAGAGACAGTTAAAACGGCACCAATATTCAATATTTTCCATACACTTAAAAAGCTATTGAAAATTATCTAAATTTTTTTCTAAATCACTGCACCAATTAAGCGAAAATATAACCTTTTTTTTTTTTTTTTGTAATAGATCCATTTCAGTTGAAAAAGTAGTCACCTTACAATAAAGCAATCATGAAAAATAGCAATTTGCCTAAAAAAACTTTGTTTCTGGCAAAATTGAAAATCAAATAAAAAAAAAAAATCATGTATCAATATATCGATATTTTATCGATATTTTTTTCTATGCAACGATATAGAATCGATATTTATTTTGATCGATATTTCCGACCTCTAATGACTTATGTTGGAGCTTTTCACGGGCCGTATACATCAACATATGTATATTTAATTATTATCGATTTAACAATATATAACATTTTTGAAAATTGAAAAAAATATTGATTTTTTTTTTATTTTAATAAAATTACAATTAATATTTGATTTTTTTTTTCCAAATAACTAAAAAATAATAATTTTCATTATTACTAAATTAATGTCCAAAAAAGAAGTGAATATTTTGTTCCAAAGTGACAATCGGACTTGATCTAACTTTTAATAAAATTATTTAAACTGGTACTTCCAGATTAGTCAGTTTGAGTCGATATCAATTGTGAGACGATGGCGGTCGAAACAGTACAGTTTATTTTATGATAGAATCGATGCCTATCGCAGCATTTATTGCAGCCAATCTTAACAGAATCTTATTTGGACAATTTATTAAGTTATTTCAGTTTTTGATAAAAGCCATCTTGCTGAAATCTTTTTCAAATAGCTTCTTCAGGCACGCAGTGTAGAACTCTATTCTACATAATTAACACATACTATTTCGGACAAATTGCAATAATGTAAAAGTCCATACCGTGAAATCTGATCTTCTAATCTTCTGGGCTGCTACCGGGCCACAGAAAAATCTGTTGCGGGCCAAATTTGGCCCGAGGGCCGCCTAGTGGCTAATGCTGCTCCTAAGAGGAGAGTGATGACAAAGAAATACAAAAATCGCGTTTTTTGTTTTTGTTTTTTTTTAAACTTCTCTAAGAATTCAACAGTTCTCAAGATAACAGCAGTAAATAACAGAAAAGCCCACACCGAATCGTCAGTTATCCTGACTCAACAGAAATCAATACTCAAAGCTCTTGAAGTTTGAAATGTCAGAGCCGTTTTCAAGGATAATCCCAAGACATCGATCTACGGTTGCCATTATTTTGAAGCTTATATTTCCGCTATTATTTACAAAAAAAAAATTGATAAACGATAGCCAAGAGGTAGAGTATCGAGCTCATGATCGGAGAATTATGGGTTCGGTCCTCGGTCTGCCAAATATGTGTATGTACCTAATAGGGGATGGTGCACATTAAATCTGCCGTAACCTCAATGTCCTCTCGTTGGTGTGGTGGGGTTGGTGAGAGGGGTTTACGCTAGAAGATTTCGATCTCGTATTCTACTAGATGCTCAAAATTACGAATTGCATATGGCTGTGTTAAGCACTTTATAAGGGGCAGAAATAGACAGCCACACCAAACGTTGATAAAAAAAAATTAAGAAAGATTGAAGAATAAAAACAGAGTAGATGAATCCACTAATGACTCCAATTGTGAAGAATTTCTTTCCACAAGAATGATAATGAAATAACAAAAATAATTCCATTTATTCTTCTCCACGTTTTATAGGTTGGCGCTTTTCTACAACTTGCCGAACTTACCGAGATCAAAACACATTGTATGGCGCATTAATATATTCGCTTTAATTTTAATAAATTAATCCGTTTAGCTAATTTCCAAGCACCCATCCCTTATAATTATTTGTCGAAAGATCTGTTGCTATTGAGAACTGGGGTAAGAATATTTTAAAGCTTTGCGTTTGTCAAATGCACTTACTATCTAATTAAATGTAACGGGACACTTTAAGTTTCTTTAACCTCAATTTTAGATTTGTAAAATTTATTTTGTTTGCCTATTTAAAACATAACACTTTTTGTAAATGGCATAACACAAGTGGTCTTTAAAACTTATATTCTCCTCTTCTTTGCAATCTTCTAGGATGAAAAGCACCAAAACCTTATTTTGGAATCATGGGTTCTTATGGTAAGTGCAATATTTTAAAATACATTTCACGTATTTTTTTTATTTTTTTTTACCCAATATATATTTTGCGGCATATATTTCTTGTTTTATCTTAAATAATACTTCTATAAAGTGTTTCTTTATGACGATTCTTTGTTCTCCCTGTAAGAAAAATCAAAATTAAAAATTGATATTTGATGTTCCAATTTAAAGGCTGAGGCCACCGCTTCTGATGAATTGTTTAGTTACAGATGCGCATTGTGTTATTTGTTTGAAAATCAAATTGAAAGAAAAAAAATGAAGTAGTTCCGAAATTGAGAAAAGCTGTTATAGTATACAGTAGATAGCACCATTATTAAAATTAAAAAAAAAAAAAAAATGCAATTTCAGCATTTAATGAAACTAAAGGATTTTTTAGCATAGCCAAGTCTTCTACTGGAATCTTCTGCTTGGTATTGCCTCTAAATTAAGAAATTCCACATACAGTCGGTAGTGCTTCCATCTACCGGGTAGCTACCGAAAAGATGTCTTTCCGATACCGATCTTTTTGTCATAACGAAAATTTCGTCATTTGTGGAATATTTTTTCTGTTGCCAAGATGACAAAACAAATTTTGTAGCATATTGTATTGAGTGCTTGGCAATGACGTCAATCCCAATCAAAAGTGCATTCTTGCATAATAAAATCTTTTTTTAAAGATCATGAAGAATTTTTTTTTACGAAAAAAGGGTCTACTGTTTAATACGTATGATCCTAAGGCATCGTACGTACTGTCCCGCCGACCGTTGACGAAATTTTTGCTGGTGGTCAACTACGAGAACTGTAAATTTAGCCACTTACCTCCTTCTTTGAATTTAAATGAGTGTTTCATCTTTCTACTAAATTTAAGTTATTATTAAAGCTTTCTAATTGGATCCTTTATTTTAAATCAAATACCTATTTAGACTTTACTAATGTGCCTTTTTTATCCATCAGAAATGGAAAGACGAATATCTTACTTGGGATCCAGCAAGATACGAAAATATCAAGGCATTAAGGCTGGCTCCCAGCGAAGTTTGGAAACCTGACCTGGCACTTTACACGGCGTAAGTTGTTCATGCATTTTATTGAAAGGTCATTCCATGTTTTAGTAGTTTGAAAGTACTAGTTTTTAATTACTTAAATATAATAAAGTGCTGTCTCCAGTTGTCATATCTTTGGGCATTATTGAAAGTTAGGCATGTTTACAGTTGATCTATCAAAGCGACGGTTGGTTGGTTGTTTTCAGATTATCTGGCGCCGTTAGCAACACGAGGGCTATAATGCGCCGAAACATTCGCCATTTGACAAGCCAGCATACATTTACAAACACCTATGCCTTACACGGGACACGATCCCGCAACCTCGCGGTCTAGAAGCTAGTATGCTAGCCACTATACCGTTTGGTCGGCTCAAAGCGACGGCAAACCAATACTTTGAGCGTTTGCCGGGTATATTTAAGCGGAGCCGGAGTTTAAGAACGTCAAAAAATCAGTTTAGACATTAATAATGTAAAAATAACTACAATCAATTTTGAATCCGACTATTCAAAAAGTTTCAATCTCACTAAATTAGAAGTATTTTTTATAAACATGTAAAAAAAATTTTAAAAAATATATTGTCCTTCTGTTTGTATTACCATTTTCAACTTGAACGGCCCGTATCTCCAAAAGTAATTTTGGAGACGCAAGAAACATTTATTAAAAAACTATTAAAGATAAAAACCTAAAATGTTTAGCATATATTCTTACCAATATATTATACAATTTGAGAGTAGCATTTTTAAATATTTTGTTTAGTTTCTCGAAAAAAAATTTAAATGTCTGATATTCTATAGAGTTTTCAAAAATTGCAATTTTTGCTAGGAATAAAACTGTGTAAAATCTTTAATTTTGAAAATATTTAAATATTCTACACTCAAATTGTGTAATGTATTAGTCAGAATATGTGTTAAAATTTTTGAGCATTTATCTTTAATAGCTCTTAGTCAATGTTCCTTATGTCTCCAAAATTGCGTTTAGAGATATGGGCCGTTCAAGTTGAAAACAGTAATACAAATTGATGCACGACACTTTTTTTTTTTTTTTTTTTTTAAATATATATTAAAAAAAAAAAAAAAAAAAAAACTTCTACTTTAGCGAGATTAAAACATTTTACACCGTATGATTCAAAATTGTTTGTAGTATTTCTTACAATATTTATCTCAAAATTGATTTTTTGACGCTCTCAAACTCCGACTCCCCTTAAGTTCATGTGAAAAGATAGATGATACATTAATGACGATTTATTTAATGAAATAAATGAATGTTGCGGTGTATTTTTGATTGAAAATAAAACAATATTTTTTCTCGTCTTCCACACAACCAACGTCGTCACACACTCGATTAAATGTATGCATAAGTTTAAAAATGAAAATACGAATGTAGAATATTGTCCAACTCTCAATAATACTAAAATTCTTGTCGTTGGTTTGAAATTTTAAAACAATTGGTATAATTAGCAGTTTACGTTATTATACTTTCATTTTAATAAAAAAAATCTTTTATTTTTAGTACTTTTGGAAATATCGTTAAAATTACGAGTTTGATGACAATGGACGATTAATGCATTTCTTAAAAACGAGTGAAATCAGTTTATATTTATAAAGAATTTCTTTCTGATTCCAAATATTTAAACAAAAGTTCTTTAAAAAAAATTAGCTATTTAAATATTGAGAAAAGAAAATGCTTCAAAACCGAGCCAAAATCAGTCCGATAGAATCACACAACAAAATCTGTGACTTGAAGGGTTCCTACTATTTCTATGGTTATCGTGGGGTTTCTGCCAAATAGTTGGCGTTGAAATATTTGGTGCTCGTAGACCATTGCCATATCACTTGCAAGTTGGCACGATTTGCCAGAAACTTGCGAAACTGGTTTCCGCTGCCGCATTTCAAGCCAAGATGTTTGGAAGCCATGACGTCACATTCAATTCGAGCCGAATGAATCGTTTTCTCGCCAACCTTTAACAGGTAAACTTTGATTGCAAATTTAAAAAAAAGGAAAAGAGCATTGAGCAAAAAAATTTCTGCTTATGGTCTTTTCGAAACATTTAGAATAGAATAAAAAAAAAAAAAAAATGCGAGAATTGTCCATCTTGGGAAAAAAAAAAAAATTTGAAACTCACTCTGGACAAATAAACTGGCAAAGGCATTTGAAAGAAATTACCAATTAATTATTAATAAATATAGTACGGAAGCAAAAATTAAAATTATATGTAGATTTATTTTAAATATACATAACATTGATTATTTGTTGTGTAGAAATTTTTACTTATTTTGAATCATTTATTTTGAAAATGAATGCATAAATATTAATAAGCATTAAATTATGAAATCCAATAACACCATGCCCATGAGTATTCATCTAGTGACGATCATTAGGACGACGAAAAACTCATGAGTATTCTTTAACACCCGACATGTAATTAGAAATAAATAATAGTTTATTCAAAGTGACATGGAGAATTTTGCTCTTCATTAATATATAAATACCTTCATATTTCTGTTGGAGGTTTTTTTCTGCCAAGTTTTTATAGAATATATCTAATCGACAAATACTAATTAAAGCTAGGCGTCCACTATCGCTGAGCAGAGCAGAGCGGATTAGATTAGAGACAATTACAAGGCTGTCAAAGTCCATTGTAGCACGAGGCTCGTGCTACAATAGATGTTGGCAGCCTTGTAATTGGCTTAATCCACTCCGCTCTGCTTTGCTCTACTCTGCTCAGCGATAATGGACGCCAAGCTTTATGCATGCATTGACTCGAATTGATTTTCCATTATCACAACACTTTCTTCAAATGCCCTGATCTTCTGAATTCTTCCAGATCTCCCGTCTCTGAGCTGTTCCCCTCCACTCCCACCCAAGTGCTGATCTACCCATCTGGTGAAGTTCTGTGGGTGCCCACTTTCACCATCAACAGCAGATGCCCCTTCTCCAAGCAAACGGACAAGAGCTACGTGGTATGCAACATCAAGTTCGGATCCTGGACATTCAGCGCCAATGAGCTCAACCCGACACTCAATTCGACAGAGGTACAAGTTAGATTCGTAGATGGCTTTTATTGTCTGTGTTGCCTTTTGCTTCAGTTCATGACGAATATCACCCCGATTCTCTGTATTTTTATTTCCATTCTCCAAATTGCCAAATTCCATTCTCCATTTGGCCCACGCCTTTAAAATTATTTATTTGTTTAAATACATCACTCACTTAATCAACTCAGTTAGGGCTAACTTTAAGGATATTGTATATGACATTCAAAACATAATAGACTGAGAGGCGACTGCAATTTTTGGACCCCATCGAACATCAGTTTGATTTTTTTTTATACAAATTAGAGACAAGTGAGTAGGTTACGAATCCACTGGTCTGCCGTGGCAAAAATGGCCGAAACTGGTCAAAAATCGACTTTTAATACGTTGAACTAAATGCAATTGCCAAATGAGCCATAACTTGCCAAATAAGCATTTTTTTTTATTTGGTAACCCTCACTCTTTAATTATCAATTAAGAAGGTTGTAGACAATTCAGATATCTGGCGACGGTCTACTTGCATCTAATAAAAGGAAGCCAAGTTGACAATAAACATTACGTCACGGATGACGTAACTGATGTCACCAATTTGGCTTACTTTTAAAAGATACACATTTTCCAAGCCAGAGATCAAAAATCGTTTGCGCTTTTTCTCATTGAAAATCAAAATGCAGGGTTGCCAGACGAAAAAGCTTCTTCTCTTTTTAGCAAATTATGACATATTTGGCAATCGGATTTTAGCTCAACTCATTCCAAGTCGATTTTTGATCAGTTTCGGCCATTTTTGCCACGGGAGACCAGTGGATTCCTAATCTACTCACTTTTCTCCAATCTCTATAAAAAATTCAGAATGATGTTCAATGAGGTCCAAAAATTGCAGTCGCCTCTCGAACTATAAAGGAAATGTACGCAATGTATTCGATTTTCGGATTAAAAGAGACTAGCGAACACTCCAAAAGGCGACCTCTAGTCTTCCAAACACCCGTAGACCTGTAGCAAACTTTTCCAGAACACCTTAGCAACTGTAAAGTTGCTTCATAACAACTGTTATCCTTTTGCATTAGATTGGAAAACAATACAAGCTAACAAACAAAATTTCAATAGAAAAGTACTGTGTTTAATAAAGTGGTCTAAAAAAATATACATCTTCTATCAGCATAATTCTCGAACACATTCACATACTATTTTCAATTTTTAAATATGGATTAGTGGTGGCTATGAAACCTGCCATTAAGGTTTTTATCAAAATTGTGCATGAGTTCAAGGTAGCTGCTACTGAAAAATCTATGTTATCAGCAATCTCTAAAAAATGCCTCTACCGATTTCAGTCAAAATCGCTGTAGTAATGCCTTTTAAGGTGTTCTAAATATCTTCACCACCGAAATTATCTTAGAAGTTCGATAAAGCGTAAATAATGAACCATAATACTAAATTTTTTCCCTTGATGCCATTAACCATCAATGACTTTTTTCTTGACTTTCACTTACATGATAGTGTAATTTAATAATAATAATCAAAAGTTATATGGCAATTTCACGCCATTTTCGTGTTTTCCTTTCCCCCCCCCCCCCCAATTTAATAGTAATTATCACCAAAGATATCACCAAACTGGCAATTTTTTAAATTTATAAAAATATAATAACGAAAACGATAAATTACACCAATATATGTGAAATTTAAATCCAGTAATCAGTATCGAAGTGTAATCGAAAGTTGTGCGATGTTCCATAACCCAAATTTTTCTTAACACAAACTATAACGTCCTCTGTTGGAAAAACTGTAACATAAGGAATTTTTCAATTTTGTTTCAAATTTAAATCTTGGTAGTCTTCGAATAAGCATTTAATCTTAGAATGAGAATGACAGAGCAGTCATGATTTCCTGGATGAAGTAGTTGAGGCAGCGATAGTGAAGATATGATCTGTATAAATTACAGAATATTTTATGACAGAATTAAGAATAATTGTGACCTTCTTCAACTAAAACTAGGGGTGTGTAACATACACAACTTTCAATTACACTACATTACTGATGTGGATTTGTGTCCAGTTTGGCGAGATTTTTTGCCATAATTGTAACATGGTACTTTTTACAAAAAAAAAACCTTTGCCAAAATGAAAATTTTGGCGGTATACTTTTCGATAATTCTTATATTACCCTTTCTTATAAGTGAAACTGAGAAGAGGAGAAAAAACGATCGTTCATAAGGTATGTTCAAGCAAACAGAACTCTGTGTTAAAGGCATTCGTTTTTCAACTTTTTACACCATTAAAGCATTTTTACGGCAATTACAGAGGTGGGGATGATTAGAACACCTTAAGAGGCATTAGCACAGCATTTCTATCAAAATCGTTAGAGCAGTTTCTTAGCAATCATTGAAAAACATGATTTTTTCAATGGCAGCTACCTTATATGCGCATGCGCGATTTTTCCGAGAACCTTAATGGTAGGTCTTTTAGGCATCACCAACCTACTCACCAAATTTGAACATCGTAGGTCAATTTGTTCGGGAGTTATGCTGACCATGTACACACACACAGACAGACAGAAATTTTTTCTAGATCACTTTTTTGAGATCAGGATGTTCCAAAACGTGGAGCAATGCAAAAAAAATCGAAATTTTTTTTTGACCAAATCCTATACTTTCATTACCCTATGTATTATATATGGGTAATTGAAAGTAAAAATTACATAAGCTTTAAAACAATTTTATGGCAGATGATGTACGAGTACTTCAGGAAATATTTCCTATAGTCAAGCGACAATTAAGATTTCTGTATGTACTAACTAGGAGGTATAGGCGTATTTTATCAGGTATCCCTCTTACTGCTATAATTTAACGTTTTACAGGTGGATATGAGCGTCTTCCAGGATATTAACCCAGACTGGAAGTTAATGGACATCAAATCAAACCGAGTGTCTACGTTCTACCCATGCTGCCCGGGTGAAGATTACCCGAGTCTGCACTTCAACGTCACCTTGAAGAGACGTTTCCCCGACAAGAAACAAGAATGGTCTCTGGGATATTAACCGCTGGTGAATAAGGATAAATGGTTTGTTTTGTTTTTTACACATTAACTCGTAAAATAATAAGATTCAATTAGGATGCATTCATTTTATTTAAAATTCTCAATTAGCCATTCAACTGACTTATAACTTATATCGATATGTATTTAATAATTTATTGTTACATTTGGAAACCAATTTAAATTCTGGTTTTTATACCTAAACCATATAATCGTACCTATATTTTCATATTTCCGTACACAGACCGCGAGGTTGCGGGTTCAAGTCCCGTGTTAGGCATGGGTGTTTGTAAATGTATGTTGGCTTGTCTAATGACGAATGTTTCTGTGCATTATAGCCCTCATGTTGCTGAAGGCGCCAGATAATCTGAAAACAACCATATTTCCGTACCATATCTAAAAGACCAACTCTTCAAATAAAGATCCAATTTTTTTATTGTTAATCCTAAAAAATTAATCCTTGATAACAAAAAAGTAATCTTTTAAGAAAAACAAACCAACTAATTGTACATTTAAACTATTCTGTTAAAAATGTGGATCCACCTTGCACCAAAATTTGGTTCCCATTTAGCTGCAACCAACATTTGGTGCTTTGTTTCACGGTTTAATGGTGCTACCTCGGACCGTAAACACCATTAAATCGCGAAACTAAGCACTAAATGTTGGCTGCAGCTAACTGAACGCCAATTTTTGGTGCAAGATGGATCAAAGTTTTTAACAGCGCAGACATTGCTTATCGCTTCGAATAAAATATGTTATTTTACATTATTTAACGACAAGCATCACGATCATGAATATAGGAATTAGACAAAATATGGAATATATCTTCCAAATATTTTCATGTATAGATTTATTTCGTAATAATCATTTTCTTTTTAAATTTTACGGTTTTAATGGATTCATCTCCTCTACAAAAGTGAGCTACTGTAATGCATCGTTTCAGCTAAATAAGGATTTTACGCATTGAAATATGTAGTAAAAAAGAAGATAATGTTAAACTGCTTTAATTTAAAATTGAAAAATGGTAGTGTATATGATGTCGTTTATAATATTTATATGTTCAAATATATCCTCCAAATACAATAATTAACAGCATTTGAAAAGCATAGGTAAAGTAAGTAATAAAGCTTAACATCTATTTTCATTGCAATGAAAATGTATGTGTTCAACTACGTAGCTTGTTTCTTATCCGGAGACTGTCAGATAAAAATAAGTTTTACAGTATTATTTCCTTGTTCTCTAAAAAACGGTTAACATATTATTCCACTCAATTTCGATACTTAACTGTTATACTTAAATAGAAGCTCCTTCCAATTAAAATTGTCTATTTTTCTGTACTAACTACTTTATTTACTATAAAAACAGGATTTAATTTTTTTTTTATTGAATTGTATCAACATAGTCAAAGTGGTAAATTTAAATTGAAATGAAAGCTGTTATGATTGCTCAGTAAAGTTTAAATGTGAAAAAAAAAAATGTATTACACTTTATGTAGGTTTTTAACTTCTTGAATAGTTTTTTCTTGTTGCTAATATTATTCTGTTTCTTTTCAGAACGCCTGTGTCCAATAAATAACTATGAATGGATTCTAAAAACGTTTAACGTTTATGTAGATCGTTACTTTCTAAATAAAATATATGAAGCTTTTATAAATATTGTTTAATGGCTTTATTATTTCAGATTTATAAACCTACTTTATTTTTATTATTATTATTATTACCAACTCTTTCTTACTCTACGAGCTTTTCTAAAGAGTGGCTCAAGGGACAATTTTTATTGGGATAAAAAGAAATACGAAATGCGTACATGTATGTTATCTGAAATGCAAAAATACATTAAAACACAGGGTTCATACGCCTCAGGGAAAACCTGGAAAACTCAGGGAAATTAAATCAGCCTTAAAATCTCAGGGAAAAAAAGACAAATCTCCTCTAAAACCTGGAAAAAGTCATTGTTAATCTGGAAAAAAATCTTACTCTTCGATGCTCTTTATTAAACCCTAACTCGAGGAATTGAAGTTAAAAAATTATTTGATAACACAGACTTACAGAAAGTTATATTTATAGAAAAAAGACTTTTTTCAAGTTATCTGAAGAATTTGTGTAATTAAGGTTTGACTATATTTGTGTGGCGAAAAATAATTTACTCTGTGATGGAGAACACGACTCTCGAAAACTCAGGGAAATCTCAGGGAATTTTTTTTCTTAAATTGAGTATGAACCCTGATAACAAATAAAGACTTATGAATAGCAAGAGACAAAAGGCAATACATGTCAACATACAAAAATAAACTTATTTATAGAGTATTTTAGTGTTTTATTTGTTTTATGAGAGAGAGAAATATTTTTAGTATGAAATATTTAATATTTTACTACATAATTATGTACAGTAGACTCCAAAATGTATTCATTTATCATAGAACCAGGGATCGTATTCACCCTAAAATTTCTAATATTTCTTAAATTTTTGTTTCTCCCTAAAAATCCTAAAATTGTACTTAAATTTTTCGATAATTCCTAAAAAAAATTACTAACCCCGAGAAATTATCCGATTATTCCTCAAAACACGAGAAAAAAATCCAGGTATTCCTCCAGATGTGACAAGTAGATTTAATTAAATTCGCAAGTTTGTCAAAATAGTATTATTGTTTAATTACGTAACTGTTGTTTTGCTAAACAGTTGTTTGACGCTCAATTTTTTTTGAAAAATTGCAGTTTTTTGCCGTTATTGAAATAAGTTTTGGAAAGAATATATCTGTATCAGGAGCCTATATCAGTCTCAAAAGAAAAATCCCTAAATGCTTTTAAATTATCCCTAATATTTTAAGAATTATCCCTAATATTTTAAGAATTATCCCTAAAAATTTAAGAATTAATCCTAAAAATTTAAGAATTATCCCTAAAACGTTCCTAAAATGTTTGGAACTGTCCCTAAATTCTTACCTAACATTTTTTGAAAACTCCCTGCTCCCCATTTAGAACGTATTATCACAAGAATACCTCCCGCTAAGTAGTCTAGCGTTGTTTATTGAAGCGGAAACAATGTAAGTCCCATGTTTCATGGAGGATCACAGAAGAAAGAAGTAGATATTGGTTCGCTAAGCGCTCTGAGGTGATATTTCATAGATTATCAAAACATATTAATTTCAAATAAACAATTCCTCATCACTAAAAGAGCTTTGAAATTTAAACTTTTATTAATAGTTTGCTCTTCTAACCTCGAATACTATAACAGTCTTAACGAATCAGCCACACATTGTTCCAATCAGCCAATCAGGGAGTAATCTCTCTCTCTCTCTCTCTAAGGGCAGAGAAAGAGAGTAATGCTCAAAATTTTGGGTTTGTGTGTTTGGCGTACAAATCTTCAGAGGCCTAATTAATCCACTTGTCGTACAATCGAACTGAAACTTGTAAAACTTAGACTAGTTGTCGATTACAATGCAATATATCAAGTTATGGAAGTAGGCTGTCACTGCTACTAAAAGACCGCTTTTACACACGTTACTATCGTTGCTTCAGACGACTAATTAACACATTTACCGTCATCCAATCGAGCTGAAACTTTGAACTTGGCAAATACACATGACTTCGATGACACTTCTTTCTATTAAGTTTTGGCTCTGTTACTAAAGGCAGCTTTTATATACGTTTCTATGCATTACGTTAGACTAATCAACTTTTACGTTCTACTATCCAAATACCAGTCTTAATTTAAACACGTACAATTTGGCGATATTTAATGTCTGAAACCTTCATCTATTAAGGTGTCCAAGGTGAAATCTTCGAAAGACTTATTGATCCCCTTGCTGCTATTCAATCGAGCTGAAACTTGAAAGGTAGATTCGTTGGTGATGACAGTATATTCAATCAAGTTTCGGGGCAAAAAAAAAGTTAGTAAATAGTTCGGAATGTATGTTTCCTTCGTAGGAGTCAAACACTATGAAAACTTGATCTGATCTCCATAAGCTGTAATTGCACATAAAAAATGGCCCTGCATGTAAAGGATTTATATTAGAAACTTTGGTTTTAAAGGTTAAATTATTAGACATCCTTTACAGTTGCAAAAGATATTTTTTTTCAAGTAAGCCATCTTATAATAAGTAACTAAATATACTTATAATAAGAATATAACTTATAACTTATAATAAGAAAATAAGTAACTAAGAATTTCGTGGATAGCTTATCTTTTCATGCATGTCTCTATATTTGATAACTAAAACTTCGCACCTAGGTGCGACTTCACCTGTATTTGTTGAAAAGGGTATTGTGCAACTTCTCTCCCCCCTCACATATCCCGGAAACGAGTCATGATGAAAACAGATTCTGCAGATTAAGAATAAGCAAATAGTACGACCATAAAGATTTATGGGTCTTATCGCACCGCAAAAGTTAACACCAACATTTACATCACAGAAAGGCAAAGAATATACATGACCATTGCAGAATGCTCCTAGGAAAAGGTTCCCTCTTTGGATTACTATGGACTATATCAGGTACAGCATTTAAAATGGATTCATTCTAAAAAAGTATCACTAGCATAGAAATAACAGTTTAGTAATATTAATCAGCTTTTTTTTAAATTAGGTTGGTTGATAGGAAAGGAAATTGTTCTTCGATGCATACCTATCAGTTCATATAGTAGAACTACTCTCAATTTTTGACTTCGATAAAATAATAAAAACTCAACATACTAATTAATTAATTAGAAATTAAATTACTTGAATTAAATAATAAAATAAATTGTTCGACATAGCATTATCCCCAACTAATATCATAAAAAAAAAAAACATAACTAGTCGTATATTCATCTTAAGTTTGCAATGTAATCTGTTTAGTAGAAAAAACAAGGTAAAATGTGCTTACACCACAAAATCACACACTTACATGTTCTTCACGTTGGATTGAAACACGGCCTCGTTCCTAGATAAAAAACCGGCGTCGATTCAGAAATCTTAAATAGCAGTTAGTTAAGTTGCAACAAGTATAACATGGCATGGGAAGGCAGAAAGTTAGTACTGTTTACAGAACGTCTATTCATATTTCAAATTAGTCAGCCTTTCCTCCACAGTTAGACCGACAGTGGGAAATCTATTGCGAAGATAAAATTTGAAAGGAATGTTATAATTATTCCATAATTTACTAATAATTAAAACCTGTAGATACGGCACTTAAGTGACTATTACAATCCAACATGTTTTTCAGTTGTCCATGCAGCTATTGACTTTAGGAACGATACAATAGCCTGCGCATTCCGCGAATACGCTTCATGTTACCGCGACATAGCTGCTTTAGGAACCAACTTCACTGTGAAATATGATGAAACCATGGCAGAGATCAACGCAACGTGCCGGTAAGTGAAAGTTTGAAACGTTCAATAGAAATTTTTCTGAAATATTCGTAACTTGTTTCTTTAAATTAAGGAAAATATACCACTTTTGATGTTCAAGCACCAGCGTTACAAATTTCATGTAGGGGTTGGATACACCTAGACGACTCGGAATTAAATAGCAATGTTGGGTTGGAAATAGCATGTAAGTGCAGTGTACGTAGAAAATACTACAATGTAAAGGACACCTCGTGCGGATTATTATTCAATAAATATCAACAAAAGTATCATGGCCAAAAATACAAACTGGTGAAAGGAGGGTTTCCAATTATTGTCCACGAATTGCAATGTAATCCGGGCGTACCTCAGAGTTCCTTAGCAGCTATAATAATTAGAGGTCGGAAACATCGATCAAAATAAATAACGATACTATATCGTTGCATAGAAAAAAATATCGATAAAATATCGATATATCGATACATGATTTTTTTTTTTATTTGATTTTCAATTTTGCCAGAAACAAAGTTTTTGGGACAAATTGCTATTTTTCATGATTGCTTTTTTGTAAAAATGTTTGAAAATATCGATATATATCGGTGATTTTCATCGATATTTTTAATATCGATATTTTTAATATCGATATTTTTTTAGAAATATCGATATTTTTTTAGAAATATCGATAAAAATATCGTCGTATCGATATATCACCGACCTCTAATAATAATTCGTGAGACCAGGTCCTCGCTGCTATCATCGATCCTCTCCTACACCAGTGGCTTGATAATGGCCATAAGAACTTACAACACTAATATGCTGCTGCTGCCTTAGTACGTGAAAAAAAAAAAGGTTTCAGCAAAAACGGTTGGGAAATCCTCGCACGTACAAAGCAACACCATCAACGGCGTCTGGAGAGCATTTCCGACGCTGGATTGCTCAGCAATACTAAGTCATCTAAGTGTACCTATAAGCCTCCTAGATATACCCTAACCCTCCTAGACGTTTGTCACTTTGGTGATGAGACACTTTTTATAGTTTAACGACATTATATGAAACACCGGCATTCTAATTCAATACCTATTTATAAATTGTCGGTCGTTCATAGACCAAGTAGGAAATAAAAGGATGAATTTATACTTTCCTAAGCATTGAATAGAATGCCGCCTAGGAAATCTGTACAGTTAAAAAATGATATTTAGGCAAAGTAAAGATTAATTAAAATATAAAGTGTTGTAATAAGTTTTCTATTTAAAAAACATGCATTCCACAGGATGTTATTTTAAAATAATAATGAAAGAGTGTCGTTAAAATTTTACAGTCAAAAATACGTAAAGAAAAATTAAATATATACAAAGTTATAGTTCTAAGTTGATACGCGTCGTTAAGTTTAAAATGCAATTAATTTGGTTTTTCGCGTTACCTGTAAAATGCCAACTTTCACAGTTGCACCAACAAAGAGACGATCTATGAGGTATTGGATAAAATAAAAATGCAGAATTCATTTTTATGATTGTTCTTTAGAGTACATCAATACAAAATTCCAGTGAGTTGCAAAATTAAAATATATTTATCAAATTTTCATTATCAGACGTAAAACAGAAACAGTTGATTTTTCTAGCCTAGATATTATTTGTAAGCAACATTTTTTATTACAAAATGTGTAAAAGAATCAGACTTTCAAGTTGTTTTGAAGAAAAAGCTTAACCTTTTAACCCTCTGAGTGTACAAGGAATGGGTGAAATTGTACAGTTGTTTTCCCAGCAATAATTTTTAAACTATATTTCTGATTCAAATGTAAAATTTTTAAAAATTATTTTTATTTATTTTGATTTATTTGAGTTTTAAATTATCATCCTAAAAAAAATATCTAAAAAAATATGTTATTTTAAATTTTATTTATGAATTTTAAAATGTTGTGTACTGCTGGAAAAACTGGGGATCAAAGGATGTATATATACGTCCATGACCCTCAGAGGTGATACACATCGAGGGAACAGTATACTTAAAAGATAATAATAGTACATGGTGTCTAAAAATTATTGTGACTGAGTTTAATTCTTTAACGATTAGAGATAAGAAATCAGTGTAAACTGAAGAAAATGATAAAAATACAAAAGGCAATAAAGAGATCGGTATTAAAGTTGCAAATTTTTAATTTTATATAGCAGCCGTAAAAGAGCTAAAGACCAATTACAAAAGAGTTTCCGAGACAAAAATTTTTGTTTGCAATAATTAAATACAATTAATACAAACAAACAAAAATTTGGTCTATAAAATTTTCCGAAATGGAATTTAATCAAAAACATAACGCACAGCGTTAAAATAAACCGTTTGTAATAGTACTAAATTTATAGGGACACATAACTCTTTTACAATGGCGTAGTGATATTTTTACAGCAGTTTATTTCAGTTAATTTTAAAGATACAGTGTGTTATTTTTATACATTTATACAAATTGACACCAAGAATACTTTTCTACAATTGGCTATTTTCCTCTTCAAGGAACAGTATAAAAATTGAAATTCTGCAATTTTAATATAAAGCACTCATGACAATAACTCTCTTTTTAAGATTTCTTAATCTACTATGAGCACTTTGCAATTTACACTGATACCATATATCTGATTGTAAAATTTGCCGCCCTGTAGAAAAATAGTCTCAGTTTTGAACTGTCAGATGTTTGCAACATTTTAAATAAGTGCACTGCAGGAAAATAGTTCTAATATATCATAGTTGAGGAAGCCATTCTTATCACTTCCTCAACTTCGATATATTGTTAACTTGAAGCTATACTCACATTTTCAAACTCTCTTTCAATTAGCGCTGAACCGAAAGTGCAACAATGTATCTTGAATGTCGCACCCTCCTGCAGTTCATTAAGCGTAATTGGAATAACTCATAGAATTAATGGATTTATCCATAATTTGTGTACCAACAAGACATTGGATCAAAGAAGTAAGCTATAAATATTTTATGTAAAGAAATATATCTGGCCATATATAGATGTAGATCTGACCATAAAAAGATGCGTTTCTGACCATATATAGATGCATATCTGACCATATATATGTTCCATACTTGAATTATACTCGGAAATGGTTCATTTTCTGATACGATCCATGTATGAAAACATATATGTGTAGATATGATTTTTTATATATGGCCATATATGATTTTTTTCTTAAGATGTAGAAAATGCATGGGCGCCCCCAGGAGGGTGCTAGGAGGTGCACTTGCACCCCCCTGGCTCTTGAAAATTTAAAAAAAAAAATGAGGAAAAAGATTTAAATTTCAAGATAAAAAAAAAGCACATATGCCGATTATATACGTTATGCTACGAGGTTTTTTTTTTCCCTATTAATTTTTTTTTTTTTTTGTTTCTTTCCTATGCCGTTTTTTATAGCTACTTATATAGCTACTTGCGGGACGATTTTCTAGCGCTTGTTGTCTATGATTATTAGAGACTGATGAGTAGAAATATTTATTCCTTTTATTGTGTAATCATTTTCTGTGTAGTTATCAAAATTCTAAGAAAATGTTTTGTTTTTTAAGTCATCAGATATACTATCTTGAAATCTATTTTTAGAATTCAATTGAGCATATTCCAATACTACCTTCGTGTTTTTTTTTTTTTTTTTTTTTTTTTTTTTTTAACACTATCTCTTGAATGCAGTGAGATCTAGTTGTATGATAAAAAAAATCGTTAAAAATATATATTTTAATATTTTTACTATTTCGTATTATTTTCCCTTTAACAGTGTCGCGCTTTCAATAATATATACCATGCATTTTAATTATTCTCAAAGAGTATATTTTATAATGCATAATTATTAAATAATATTTCTAAAAAAAATAATGATTTTGATAAAAATCTAGTCTTGCACCCCCTTGCAAATGTTCCTAGGGGCGCCCATGAGAAAATGTCATTCATTTATATTACTTATTAACCAAAAAGATCGAAAAGTTGACATTTATTTAAAATTAAATTATTAGATGTTATAATCAGAAATAGAAGGACGGTATAATACGTCATCGATTACTGGAATAAGCTGGAAACACGATGCATTTTAATTAATTCCACTGAAAAGTATATCTTTAGGGTAAAACTTGAAAATGATATTCATTATGTTATATGCCAACTGTCTGATGATCTATCTTTCCTTGTAACTAAACTGGAAGTCCTTAGTCTTGACAATACAAGTCACGTTTAAGTATATTTTATGTGCTTTGTATCACTGGATGTTTAACTACAACTTCTAGATAGTGTATGCTTGGTTATTGACTTGAAACTGAAGAAGGCTTAACAATCATCATAGAGGTCTATACTAGTTCTATCCTTTATATTCCTTAGTATATATCTTATAATTATAACGGTCAACATCCAAGGTACCGTTATATGTATTTAACAATTATATCAGACCCTTTCAATTTCCATGTGATTAAAAACATTTCCTGCTCCTTTTTTTTTTTTTTTTTTTTTTTTTTTTTTTTTTAATCAAAGAATTCTAAAGAAATTTTTCTTACCCAGTAGATTTTGAAAACGATTTGAACTTTTCTGTAAGAGGAACTTCTAATTACGCCTATGGAAGTCTCAAATGCAGTCCTGAACTGAGACTATTTAAAAAAAAAAATAATAAGGAAATTGGCAACGATAAAGTTAAATATATACTAATTTAAAGGAAATGTTCAAAGAATAGAATAGTGCTCCCTGAAAAATATTAAAACTTAATCTTTTTTCCTCTGACCTGAGAATCATTGAAATTTTTTGGGTTATTGAAACTTGTCGACTTTATGTACGTTCATGGCGCCATCTAAAGTCTCTTTTATTAACTAAAAGACAACATCACTTCAACTAAGATAAACAATAGACTATCATTTTTATGATGCTGTTGCTCTAATTATAAATTATCATTAATATTATGTCGCTCTAATTATAAATAATCATTAATATTCTGTTGCTCTAATTTTTAGTGACATATTGTAATAAATTTATATTTTCGATCCAAATCTGCTTTCATGAAAAGTAAATGGATAAGAACAATGAGAGAAATGGATCTTTGAAAACTTTTATGTAAATACCAAATTTTTAAAATGAATGTAAATAAAATATATTTTACAAAAAAAGTTTAAGGTAGTAGTCGGTAACATTCACCACGTTTTTTTACGTCTTTATAGGGAATATTTTTTATGGGAAAATAAAATTTAATGGTTTTGGTTTTTTAGTATGTTATTATTGACATCTAATGAATACAAAAAAAATGTATTATTATTATTATTATAATTATTATTATTATTATTATTATTATTATTATTATTATTATTATTATTATTATTATTATTATTATTATTATTATTATTATTATTGTTACTATATATTATTACTATATATTATTACTATATATTATTACTATATATTATTACTATATATTATTACTATTATTACAATTATTACTATTGTTACTATTATTATTATTATTATTATTACTATTATTACTATTAATACAATTATTATTATTATTATTATTATTATTATTATTATTATTATTATTATTATTATTATTATTATTATTATTATTATTATTATTATTATTATTATTATTATTATTATTATTATTATTATTATTATTATTGTTACTATATATTATTACTATATATTATTACTATATATTATTACTATTATTACAATTATTACTATTGTTACTATTATTATTATTATTATTACTATTATTACTATTATTACTATTAATACAATTATTATTATTATTATTATTAAGTATTACTATTATTACCAATATTACTATTATTACTATTATTATTATTATTATTAAGTATTGCTATTATTATTATTATTATTATTATTATTATTATTATTCTATTATTATTATTATTAATAAGTATTGCTATTATTATTATTATTAAGTATTGCTATTATTATTATTATTATTATTATTATATTCTATTATTATTATTATTATTATTATTATTATTATTATTATTATTATTATTATTATTATTATTATTATTATTACTATTAATACAATTATTATTATTATTATTATTAAGTATTACTATTATTACCAATATTACTATTATTACTATTATTATTATTATTATTAAGTATTGCTATTATTATTATTATTATTCTATTATTATTATTATTATTATTAAGTATTGCTATTATTATTATTATTAAGTATTGCTATTATTATTATTATTATTATTATTATTATTATTATTATTATTATTATTATTATTATTATTATTATTATTATTATTATTATTATTATATTATTATTATTATTATTATATTATTATTATTATATTATTGTTATTATTATTATTATTATTTCGGTAAAATTTGTCTACCAAGGTAAAAAAAAAAAGTTTTGAAGAATTATCCTTTTGACCTACTAAAGCATATGTGGTATATTAACTAATTTTTTATTATTATTATTATTATTATTATATTATTATTATTATTATTATTTCGGTAAAATTTGTCTACAAAAGGTTAAAAAAAAAGTTTTGAAGAATTATCCTTTTGACCTACTAAAGCATATGTGGTATATTAACTAATTTTTTTCGATGTATTAAATAAATACAATAATTAGATTTTAGGTGTAACAATATTTTATAATCGATTCTGTTTTGTTTGCAGACTTTTTGAATTCCAGTGTTTGTTACAACCAATACCACCATCTACGATATAACTGTGTAAACAAATACGACGCTGGAAAAAAGACCGATGCAAAATCACTCTGCTGGTAAGTACGCAAGCTCAGTCTTTATACTAAGACCGTTTAAAACTAGGGTAGATCGAATTTCTTAAAAAAAATTCAAATCCATTCGAAATATTGCGATAAAGCTCTAAAATTAAAAAAAAAAGCTATACAATTTTTTTCTTTTTTTTTTTTTCCTTTTTTTTTATTTGATTAATTTTTACCTAACCCTCATATCAGTTAAGGTGGGGAGTTTTACCGACATTTGAGGAGTTTTTAGCGTAGGACAAAAATTAGCAAATTGTGTTGAAAATCGACAATTTAGGTCATCGTAATGTCACTAAAGTTTAAAAATTGACATGAAAAGGTCAATGCTCTCGCAGACGGAATTAAGAAGGATCATTTTCCATTAAAATGTAAAAACGGAAACAAAAAAGAAAAATGGTCGAGCTCGTGATAAATTTGTCAGTTTGCATCATTATGATGTCACTAACATTTTAAAATTGCCATGAAAGGATGATCAAAGCCCTCCTAGATGAAAATGGGAGGGGGGTCCTTTTTGTCAAAATATTCAAAAAGTGATAAGACGCGTCATAGAAAAAGTAGAACTCTCCAAAATCCTAATGAATACTGAACAGCTTTTGTACTCAAGGACACTTTTAAAAGCGAAGGTGACTAACCTTTAACTGCTGTAAGCGGTCTGACAGACCGCGAGTCATTTTTTGTGGAATGCTTCCACCCCCTAAAATATCTCATCTTTGACTTTTATATTAATTTTTCTGATACTATGTTTCTTAAACTTTAAACTGATTTTCATAAATTTGTTTGGTGCAGTATGGACCATGTGCTCTTGCGCCAAAAACCTCAAACCACCCAACCACAGCAGTTAAAGGCTAAGAAAGTTTGTTTCCGTCGAGGAAGTATTGTATTTATATTAATTAATTATTGGATAAATTGTTTCTAGTGAGTTGTGACTCCATTCACTATTTCTAAAAGTAAACATCCCAGGAATAAAGTTGGCCATTCTGTGAGCGTGAGCATTGAACTCTTAGCTACAACTTCTGGATTAAGCGGTTTCTGCTCTGCAAACAATTGAAGCCTATTGAATACTTCTCCCATCTATATTACGTAATAGGTTGCTTATGGTTACCAACACATTCTAACTGTTTTGCGTGAAAGTTACATAAAGATCTCTATGGTGATAGCTAAGCATTCTTCAGCTTTAAATAAAAGACCAAACATGCGCTATCCAGAAGTAGTATAAGAAGTCTGTGAGTGGGAGAGATGGTAGAAGATTCTAAAACATTTTGTTCAGAAGCAATGTATCATTGGATTGAAATAAATGGCTTCCTCGACTGGAATAATAGGTCTAATTTACCATTCCTTTAATGAGGGCCTCCACCAAATCCAGTTGTTGTCGCTTCAATGATAGTTTTTATTAACATCACATAATGACAGAAATTAAAGATTTTTATGAAATCTGAAAATTTTGGTCCTGAACCCGAAAATATTTTTAGAGTATTTTTGGCTTTTTGAAGAAAAATAACCCTTTTTCTCTATTGATAGGAGGGCGTTGGCACTTTCGTGACATTTTTTATGTGTTAGTGACATCATAATGGCATATTAAATATTTTAAACGCCATTTGACAAATGTATTACAAGTTCGAAAAATTAGAGTGAATCTTGGTAGCACGAAATTTAATTATTTAATAACAGAAAAATAAACAATTTTAATTTCAAATAATCAATTACAAAAGCTTAGAAATCACACTCTTTAAACAAAATATTTTTGTGATTACTTTTTACTTTTCTCAAAGACTCCAATGTTTCTTGGTTCATAATGTTTAAAAATGAAATAAAAATAAATGTAAAATAAGTAATTGCTGAAATAATTTTTTCACCAATCACTCCTGCTAAAATATCTGAATTAGAGTTAAAAACAATGTGATACGTATGGTTTTGTTATGCATAACGACATCCCAAAATGATTGTAATTACTGGCTTGTAAGGTAAAAGTATCACATTTTGTAGAAAAAAAGAAAAGGGGGAAACAATTTTTTTTTTTTTTTTTTTCAATTGTACCGGAGAAATATTTTGAGACCAACTAACTGTTATTTGAAAAATGCGTGTGTATATGTCTGACTGGGTTCAGCTTAACTGCTGAATGATTTTCTACGATGCACAACTTTTGTCTAGAGTCAATGGTGGACATGAGACCTGCTATTAACATTTCCACAAATAAAGTGCATGCGCATAAGGTAGCTATCATTAAAATATATATATATATATTTTTCAGCATTTGCCAAAAAAAAAAAAAAAATCTGTAATGACTTCGATCCAAATCGCTCTGGGGATGCTTTTTAAGGCCTAATTACCTACTTCTTTTTTTTATATAAAAGAAACATACAAACAATAAAATTAATAAATAAAATATTTTAAATGCATATGTTTTAGCAAACTGCCTGTATAAATCGATTGCTCATAGACTCAAAATTATTTTCTTACTTTCCTACTTTGCATAACCTACCAATCTTCCTTACATGTAGAAATAAAACCGCTATCTTTCAACCTAACTTTTTTTTATCTTCCAATATTTCCAGTTCCAACCTGAAAACCCTCCGTTGCTTGGAAGAGGACCTCAGAGGCGTTTGCCCCAGGAACTTCACCGAGTTTCAAGGCCGCTTAGTCGAGACCTACAGAAGCTACCACTCATTCCTGTGTGGCCCCTACCACAAGTATTGCGGAGAAGCCGCACGCCTTGTGTCTACAATCGGAGTGGTACTAGCCACTCTTATATCACTTATCATGCAGAGGATACACTAAAATGGCGATTACTTAACTCATTTGGAATCAATATTGAACCAACGATCAGTTTAGTTATAGCGTTGAATGCTGAAGTAAGACAAGTATTTCTGTATCCTGAAAAGTCCACTGTCTCGGTGTCTTCCTAATTTCACAGGAGCACTTAACGGTGTATAAAATCGATGACAAACTGATACTATTTTAGTGCTTTTGATACTCTTTTAAAATGAATATATACATTATAAAATCTTGTAAGGGAGGAAGTGTCCATACCTGATGAAAGAACATGAAACAAACGTACCATCGGGAACTTAATTTGAAAATTTAAAAAAGTCGAGATAAAGTTCTGCATCTCTCTGGATTACTGTCATTAACTTTTGTTCACTTAGTAATAATGTAAGGTGAACAAGATTTATACAATAAAAGTTTACATTGAAAATGTTTTGTAGTTGTTCAGTTAGGCTCCTTGTATTGCAGAATGAAATGTGCGTGTGAAAAATAAGAGTTCAAATCTGAGCCAGATTCGTTTTACAAAAACTATCAAAACTTAGCAATACTTTGTTACACACATTGGCCTTTGTAACATTTGACTGAAAATATGATTGCCGAGTGTGCATGAAATAATACTTTCAGAAAAATATTATTAAGCATGGCTAATACCATGGGCCTAGCATATTAGAAAGCAAATTTTGTCCTTTTTTTTTCTAAAATGGATCTGACCCTCTTAACTCAAGCGCCTACTATTATCCTCTCTCAAACTTGAACTTTAAAGGTAGAATTTTATGAAATCTAATAGCTGCTGCCAAGTGGCCGCATTTCATTTCCTTAAGACACTTGTATACAATTAACTAAATTGAGGGACTGAGAAGCAAAGGAGTCTAAGTGACTTTTCTTAACTTTTGAGAAAATACACTTTAAAGATTCATATTTACATTAAATTCTACGAAAATTATTTGTTGTTCAAATACTAACCTGTGGAATGAAGATATCACTAGCTGTTTTTACATAAAACTATTATGATTTTTTTTTTAATATATATATATCTAATTTCAAATGCACTACTTATCTTCATGCATTAAAAAATCACTTGGATCCCTTTGCTTCCCAGGCCCTCAATTGAGAAAATAGGAAGCAACCCCTATTGGTAATCAGTACTTGGCAGTCTATAGTTCTTTAGAGATAACATCATTTCCTATGTTTGAACAACCTTCTATTCGTTAGCTCTGAAGTAAGATTTATTTTACAAACACTCTAGCGCACAAAGAACTGATTGCTTATGAGTAGGATTAGCCTACGATATACATCTTTTGCATACGAGATAATGGTGGCCACGAGACATGCCATTAAAGTTTTTCGTTAAAATAGCGAATGCTCATGAGATAGCTGCAATTGAAAAATGTGGGCTTTTCAGCAATGCCAAAAAACTGTCATTCGATTTTGATTCAAAATCTCTGTGGTAATATCTTTTAAGGTGTTCTAAATGTCTCCATCCCCGAAATTCCCATTAAAATGTAATAAAAGCGCAAAAAAGTTGAAAATCGAATGTATCCAACACAAGATTCTCTTCCCTTCAGCATTGCCAATCAAAGATTTTTTTTTTTTTTTTTGTCTCTCTCTTTTGTTTTAATTAGAAGAAAGGATAATGTAATAGTATTTATCGAAAAACATACAGCAATTTCACGTTATTATTTATTTGTTTGTTTTGCCAATGTAATAGTGGTGGCGCCAAAAATATCGTCAAACTGGCCCTTTTTTTTTTTTTTTTTTTTTTTTTTTTAAAGTAATGAAAATATGAAAACGAAATCGGTAAATTGCATCAATCCATGGCAAATTCTAATACAGTGACCAGTCGTAAGTGTAATTGCAAGTTGTATAAACTTCATCACCCCTAGTTTACTTTCAATTACCCGTATGTTAACATAAAGTCAAGAAACATTCATCTAATTTCGATGTGTAAAAAAACAAAAACATGACCTGTTTCAAAAACCATTCAGTCCTAATGATCCACGTCATCAACATTAGTAGTTATTTGAAATTACATTCAGGAAATATGTAATAAAAGGAAAAAATGAATGGAAATGGCATATTTATCGATTATAGTAACTTCGTCAGGAGGGCTACTATAATCAACAGTTCTATAATTATCAATTCTATAACTATAACTAATTGGCAAATATGCTTTGTCTAGACATTTTTTTCCGTCCACATATTTCCTTAATGTAATTTCATGAAGCCAAAAGAGTTAGGCAAAGGTTTTCAATTAATATGTAACGTAGCGAGCTTGGGATTTCGCGAGAAGGGGACGTTTTAAAAAGAGTTTAATTTAGTTATTAAATATTACATTTGTTAAACTGATGCAAAATTAACTTATCACTAGAAAAAAAAAGGACAAGGGGACACCCGGGTTTGAACCGGGGACCTCTCGATCTGCAGTCGAATGCTCTACCACTGAGCTATATCCCCTACGGAAAAGACTAGTAAATAGTCAGAAATTCGAATAGTTATCTAATCAACAGATTACAGTCTAATTCAACTAGTTTTTTATGTTTATCGACTACTTTTTAACACATGTAATGATACAGATAACTACCAGCTGTCACAGAAAGGCTTACACGCTTGTTTAAACAATAACTCAATACTACTGTTAAAATAGGTACGAAGATAAGGCGTGTGTGTTACATATTTCTTTTTGGCTTAATAAGCTTAAAATAAACGTTATGTAATTGATTGTTTTCAGATTATCTGGCGCCGTCAGCAACACGAGGGCTATAATGAGCCGAAACATTCGTCATTAGACAAGCCAACATACATTTACAAACACCCATGCCTAACACGGGACTCGAACTCGCACCCTCGCGGTCTAGAAGCTAGCACGCTAACCACTACACCGTTTGGTCGGCTAAACGTTATGTGAATCTATTGAACAAGGATTTAATAAAACTTCTTTCAACGTTTCACATTTTTTTATTTTTTTGAGAAATGCAAATGCGTGACATTGGGGCCAGTGTGAAATTTAAATGCTATTTCAATTTGTGATTTCTACAAAATCAATTAAAATAAAATAAAGATTCTGTCTTTCTTAATGTGTGTGTCTGTCCCTTTGTAGAAAACTAAATAGGCGTAGTACTCTGAACATTTCAACCTAAGTAGTTAAGGCCTTCTAATTTGGCTTTAGTTCGACAGAATATTAAAATTTTTATTAGTTTTGACTAAACAAAGCACACCTATAAAACATATTATAACTTTGTGATTCATCACAAGCCCTCATGAGTTGATAATGACAATGTAAAATTTTGTTCTACAGTATTATTATAAATCCAATAGTGTTTACGCTGTAAGACAGAAAAGTACATGTGGAGGAAAAATTCTGTCAGTAGCGGCCCGTGGTCGAAAACGTTAGAGCAGCCGAAAATATGCGATCCCCCCCCCCTCCCCAAACCACACACACACTTTCCACAATCATGTACAATCACACTTGAACTTTTTTTTTTTAAATTATCATTTTAAAAATAGGTATTTTTTACAATTAAAAGTACATAATTAGTAATGATGGTTACCTAAAAATGGGTCAGTTGTATTAAAAAATGAATTAACTAATTAGCATTTAACTTGTTACAGTTAGCATATTTTTAAACAGTGATTAATCGAGTTTTGGCCAAGAAAAGAAATTATGGTTGGAAATTGTTTGTAACATCATTTGTAATGTTATGAACCTCCATCTAGTTCAGGGTTTCTTAACCTGTGGTTCATGGACCCCTTGGGGGTAGCGCGCTCTGAATGGCAACCCTGTTTCTTTTCCCGCTCCTCCGGAGAAGAGAATTTGAGGCGCTTTTTCGCGCATGCTCATTTATTTCTGTTTTGTTTTAGCCTTTTCATTGGTCGATAATTTGTTTGAGTTTGAAATAGCGATATAATTTTAAACTTGATTCACGATTTTATTTCCGTTGGATCTGCCCTGGAGGTAAGACGTACATTTATTTTTGTCTTTCATCTGTTTGTGAGTAGCATATTTTTTTGGTTTTTTCTTAGCTTATATTATTGCTAAATGCTTGATTTCACTATGGAATTAGCTCTTGCTGAAGTTTTGAATGCGAAAAATAAATATTCAGTTGGCTATTTTAGTGTTTTACCAGTCATGGGTAAGAAAGCGTTGTTAGAATAATGTATGAAAGAGGGAATGATTTCATCGATGTATAAATGTCCAAAATGTGGATCACAAATGAGTTTGAAGCCGAGACATAAGGGTATATCCTCCATCGATACAAGATTCCTTGCCGCTTTTTCAAGTGTTTTTTGTGTCTTAATGTTTCATTTGATTATTTGATATTTTTTGTAGTCCAAAATGTCCAAAAAAAGGAAGTATGATGAAAATTATGTCAAATATGGATTCTGCTACATGAAGGAATCGGACGGTGTTGAAAAGCCACAATGCTTTCTGTGTGGAAAAGTTTTGGCAAACGCCAGTATGAAACAGGCAAAATTGATAGAGCATCTCAAATCTCTTCATCCTGAAAATGCATCTAAAGATCTAGAATTTTTTACAAAGAAGAAAGCCCAGTTTTCGAAATCTGGAACATTAACCAAACTTGGATTTGGTATTCCACAAAAACCTTTAGTTGAGGCATCTTTCAGAGTTGTATATCGTATTGCCAAAAGTAAGAAACCGCATACTATTGGAGAGACATTAATTAAGCCATGTGCGCTGGAAATGGTTGAATTAGTTTGTGGACTGGAACAGAGAAAAAAACTTGAGGCTATTTCATTGTCCAATGATGTGATACATTCAAGAATAGTTGAAATTTCTTGCAATATCTTGAAACAGATCATCGATGAATTGAAAGCATCGCCATTTCCCCTTAGTATGCAACTGGATGAAACTACAGACATCTCGTATTGTAGTCAACTTCTTGTTTTTTTTTCGTTACGTGTTTGCTGATACTATCAAAGAAGAATTCTTATTTTGTGAGCCTCTTTTGCAAACTACAAAGGCAGTTGATGTTTAAGTGATTTTAAATGTTTTCTTTTCCAAACACGACTTCGACTGGAAACAAAAACTTCATTCACTTTGTACGGATGGAGCACCTGCGATGCTTGGCAATAAATCTGGTTTTGCACATTTGGTAAAAAAAATAGGCTCCTAATGTTATTGTTACACATTGTTTTTTACATAGACATGCACTGGCTACAAAAACTCTTCCAACCAGCTTAAAAGAAGTATTGTCAATAGTTATTAAAACTGTGAATTTTATTAGAAGTAGAGCTCTTAATCATCGTTTTTTTAAAACACTGTGTCAAGAAATGAACGCAGAACATGAGGTACTTCTGTACCACACGGAAGTTCGCTGGCTGTCACGAGGGCAGGTTTTGAAACGAATTTTCATGTTGAAGACAGAAGTATCACTTTTTTTAGAGGAAAAATATAACTCACTCTTCGAATATTTCAAGAAAAAAGATTTTATATGTAAATTGGCTTACCTGGCAGACATTTTTAACCACATGAACGATATATGTCTTTCAATTCAAGGGCCTAATACAACAATTATGGATGCCACTGAGAAACTACAGGCATTTTTATTGAAAATGTCACTTTGGAAAATTAGAATTCAAAATGGGATATATGCAAACTTTCAAATGTTGGACGAAGTGCTTTTTGAAAATGGATCTCGACAAGATAGTTTGTTATTGAATAACTTGAAAAATGAAATCTGTGAACATCTGGAAGTACTTCAAGTTTCATTTGAAAAATATTTCAATTCGGATGGAATAAATATAAAAGATGAGTTGTGGATTCGTAATCCTTTTCTTTGTGATATTGACTGTATCGATGACATGAACCTTGCCAAAGATGAGGTAATTGATTTGAAAACAAAGTCCTTGTTAAAAATGGATTTCGATTCAAAAACTCTTGGAGAGTTTTTGGTCTTCTTTAAGAGAAGCCTACCCATTGCTTGTAAAACGAGCTATGGCAGCCATTATTCCGTTTGCTACAGTATATCTTTGCGAAGCGGAATTTTCCACACTTGTCACAATAAAAACAAAACATCGAAATCGACTGAATGTTGAACATGATATGCGCGTTGCTTTGTCGAAAACTATCCCTCAATTCAATCTGTTAATCAAGGAAAAGCAGCAACAGCCTTCACATTAAACATTTTAATTTCTTCAAATTTTTTATACTATTGAAATAAAAATATTAAAATAATTAAATAATAAAACATAATATATTTTGCAATAAATGATGTTTAGGCAATTTTTTTTTCACAGAGGGGTCCGTGACATATTTAAAATTTTTAAAGTGGTCCATTATGCCAAAAATGTTAAGAAACCCTGATCTAGTTTCTAGAATATATATATTTTTAATAGAATTTTTTTAACATTAAAAGTAAAAAAAAAAAATCGATTTTTTTTTTTTTTTTTTTTTTAAATACTTATGCATTTAAAAATCTAGCAAAATTCATATTATTTTCCAATAAATTTGACTGAGGTTCAAAACATATTATAGTTAATGCAGATTGCTTTCTCAAATCATTTTTCAAAAAGATTATATCAAACTTCAGTTATCACTGTTCAAATGAAGTCACGTGCCAAAAACACAATTTTTTAGATAAGGAATTTAAAGTATTAAAATTTATTTTCAGAGCAAAATAGTACTTCAAACTAATATAATAACTCTCTAGCCTTCAGATGATACAATTATCTTGCAAAAATTCCATCCAGAAATTATTTTAAAGCAGAAATTCTTAAGTGCAGCCGAAGACAGAAAATCGCTGATCTGGCTGCCACGCCTTCACTTTGCGTGGAGGGAAAGCTCTATTGGATTCCATTGGTTACCATGGAAACGTCGCAGCTGAAACGCGTTTCAGAAACACATGGCTGCCGTTCGAAGGAACATCATCTTGATTGGAAAGTTTTTTACCCCTCGTGAATTTAGTATTCAGCAAAAAATTTACTGTTTATCGGATTTTTTTACACTTACCATAGAAATTGGATCTTCATTTGAGAAAATTTTAAAATAGATCATTTTAGTTTTGAGCTAATACATTTAGATGCAGCCTGGCTGCACTGGATGTAGTGCACGAGCCGCCACTGAATTCTGAAACACCCGCGATTATTTTAAATCCTTAACTTTTTTTTTAGAATTCTCATGTTTTGACAGTGATGAAGTTATTATACTACAATAATCTTTAAACCATTAGGTTAAAATAGTATAATTGTCAACAATTCCTTTTTTCTTTTAAAGATGGGAGACTAAAAGTGGATAGTAAAAAAGACACCGTCAAATTTCATTTATTCCCACATCTGTTTCGCTATTTTAACAATCTGAGTTATGATTTGGAAAATCTGGTCAAAATTACGTGGTAAAAATTTTTTAAAAGGAATTCATGTTTTTGTTTTTTTTTCGATACCGTCTAAGATTAAAAAAAAAAAAAAAAAAAAAAAAAAAAACTTAAAAGTGAAAAATTAAATTTTTCGAGATTTAAATATTCAATAACTTCAAAACTTTATTGAAATTCATAAAAAAAAGGACTCCAAGAGAATTTTAGTAAGACATATGCTTCAATTCTAACACAAAATTAAATTTCTTAAATAATTAGTTTCCTCTGAAGATTACGGCCAAGAAAAAAAAAATTCGTTCGCTTTGACATATAATAACTCAAACACTAATGCTTGCAGCTCTAAATTTTTCATATCAGAAGATTTCCTGAACATTTATTTACAAATATGCAAAATCTCATTTATTTTAATCTAACAGTTTTTACTCTGTGAAACAGAGCATGCTCGGCAGAAAAATAGATTCATTGTCGATGACAATGCATTTTGTCAAGCATGGAGCTAATACAAATTTTCAATGGTGTGAAATGTATGATTTTCTTCTTAGTGATCAAACACTAAGAAAGTTAGATCTGAGCCCAAAATCGTTTAAATTAGTTCAATGGGACAATTCCCGTAATTTTTTTAAACGATTGAAATTAGTTTATATTTATGAAGAATTTCTTCCTGATTCCAAATATTTGAACAAAAGTTATTTTAAAAAATTAGTTATTTAAATATTAAAAGAAATTGCGCCAAAACCCCGTCCGATTACAATCCAATCAAAACGATCCACTATAGCTGTGACGTCAACACATCCTTCCGTTTCTATAGTTATCGTGAGGTTTCTGCCAAACAGTTGGCGTTTGTTTGGTAGACAGCTGCCACATCCCATACTGGTTGGCGCGATTTGTGAGAAACTTGCAAAACTGGTTTCGGCTGCCGCATTTCAAGCCAAGATGTTTGGGAAGCCATGATGTCACATACCATTCGAGCCGAATGTGTCGTTTTTCCCACTAAAACTAACAGACAAACTTAGGTTGCAAATTAAAAAAAAAATTTAAAAAGCACTGTGAGCAGAAATGTTTGTGTTTATGGCCTTTTCGAGACATTTAATATTGAATAAAAAAGATTGAAAAAAAAAAAAAAAAATGCGGGAATTGTCCATTGCATATAAAAGTTGTCAATGCTTACAAAAAGTTTAAAATAAAATTTGTGTTTTTATGTACATTGTGAATTATACAATAAACTCTTATGAATTGCGTTTCAAGTTACGTTTCACATTTTTTGGAATTGAAGCAAAGACTTCGGCCCTTTCTTCTTTCTAGATGGAAACAAATCTTCTTAAAAGAGTTTTCAACGTCAAAGAAACGGTGCTCTCAGATTTTTAAGTTGCTGATCAATAACTCTCTTACTTCATCTGGTGCTTCGCCAGCATCCTGATATATGTAGGGCTTTAAGGTTCTTGGAGATTTTAACTTTTATATGATTTGTTCTTTGAAGCACAATTTCTGTTGGGAATATACGTTTATCTGTATGTCGTTTTAATATGAGCATTTGGCATCTCTAACGTTGCATTTAAGACAGTCGAGGTATAAAATAATAAAAAGCAATTATTTTAAATGTTATAGTTTCAAAACTAATTGAGAGCCTGAGAAGCAAAAGGGTTTATGTGACTTTTCTTAACCTTTGAGAAAATACACTTTAAAGTGTCTTATCTATATTAAACTTGTTAAAAAATGATTTGTTGTTCAAATACTAATCTCAGGAATGAAGATATCACTAGTTTTTAAAGAATTTTATATAAATAAGAAACTTTAAAGTGTATTTTCTCGAAAGTTAAGAAAAGTCACTTAGACCCCTTTGTTTCTCAGTCCCTCAATTCAAAATTGAAAAATTTTTTCTTTGACAAAAATAATATATATGGTTACGAATTTCTATATATTTGTAAATATTTCTTAGAATTAATTACGTAAAAAGGAAAATTTACGTACACTTCGCATAAGGCAGTGCAAGAGTTCTTTGTCTTCGCTTTCCTACAATGCGTCTCTTAATGCTTGAAAACGAGTTCTACAGGGATCATGCTGGAAAACTAGTTTTACAAGCAGCAGGCCATTTAACATTATTGTTAAAGGGAATCTCACCAAATTGGCGAGATAGAGCCAAGTTGGTGACCATCTAGCGACATTTTCGGTCCCCATGTACCTGTATAGGGCTTTTCGACTACGATCTGGTAAGTTCTCCAAATTTCTATCTCTGGAAGTTTCGCGAAGATTCGCCTTTTCTATATAAGGCCGACCAAGAGAGTAGGGGAGTTATTTGAAATACTGAGTTAGTTGCCTCTCAACGAGCATTCAGAGAGTTCAGAAAGTGAACTGTATTGCATTGTCTTTTGCGGCGATTTTTAGCAGTTGTGCATATAGTTTTTAACTGCTATTTTGGGCTCTATTATTGTGTGAAGATCTGTATTGAGTCTACTAGAACGAGAAGTTCTGGAGTTATATCGGAATAAATTTCTGCAAGTTTTGATCTGCTTCGGCTTCAAGTCTTTCGAACCCATCCACGCAGCACCATTTTTTCACGGGGTCTCAATGCACTGCATCATCTATCAAAGCAGTGTTGGTGTAAAACTTCGCACAACTCTCATACTACACTATAATACTGGTTACCATATTTAAATTTCATTTGGAATAGTGTTATTACCATTTTCATATTTTCATTCATTTGAAAGAATTGCCGGTCCACAACGGTCCACGTCGCGATCGACCAGTGTCGAGCTAGTTACGTAATTGATCTAGTTGGGCTATATGAAGGATTTTGACTCTGTCTTAATATCCAATTAAAACACGTTGCTATAATAACAAACAACGTTTATTTACATTCCTTCGTTAATTTTACAAAATGGTAGGCCTGTGCCTAAGCATTTCTCAAGCCAGTAGGCGCCGATCAAACGGTATAGTGGTTAGCGTGCTAGCTTCTAGACAGCGAGGTTGCGGGTTCGAGTCCCGTGTTGGCATGGGTGTTTGTAAATGTATCTTGGCTTGTCTAATGACGAATGTTCGGCGCATTATAGCCCTCGTGTTGCTGACGGCGCCAGATAATCTGAAAACAACAACAACCAGTAGGCAAATACAACGTCGCAGCTCTAAGGCATGCGTCTTTCATCTCAAAGGAACCGATGGGGAGTCCTTCTCCCTCTTCCACTAAGGCAAGGCAGTGAAGCGCTTTTCAAGTGGTCTGGCCATCTGGTAAATATATCCATGACAGGCTATTTTCCACTATAATGAAAATTTTCCATCAAAGTTCATTTTTATAGTCATCAACAAAACTCATTGAGACACATATTATCGTGTACTCAAAGCTTCAATGATTTGTTGTACTACGCAAAAAGAAGAAAAAAATCTGAACATTGGCTATATCATGCATTCTAATTGATGAAATAACAAAATTCAAGCAGTGTATTCAAGTAGTATCGTGTACTTTAAGCTGCAATAATACGTTGTAGAGTACGCAAAAAAAAAAAAAAAAAATTCTAATTAATGAAATAAAAAAAATTTAAGTACCGTTGTAAATCGTTGCGTTGTCATAAATGGTCATTTACGTATTTAAACTGAACCAAACTTTAAAAAGTTCAATGGCAACTCCATTATATTTTAATATATTTAGATTTAGCATCCGAAAAAACGGCCAAATACAAAATTTCATAATTTTCCAATGAGCGGTGAGAAATTTAAATGAGGTCAAATAATTGACACATTAATGTTAAAAGAAAAAATGGCTTTTTTGGCCTCAAATTTCTATGTCATTTTAATATATTTTAGTCATTTTTGTTTCGAACGATAGTCTGTTAAATGCCAAACATAAATAGCAATTAACTTTTGCACCAAATCGTGTTTTAAAAATTAATTATTAATTAATAAAAGAAGTTTTAAAAATTTTTTAAAAATAAACTTTTTTTTTTTTTTAATCTTTTTTTTAGATTTAACATGGTCGAAAACCTCTCCGTTTTGACTTAGTTCTCAATATTTTAGCAAAAATGTAAAAAAGCTCACTATAAGGGACCGAATAATAGATTACGTCTTGAAGCACGCAAACGTTCGATTATTCCCCGCTTTAAAGAGATTTGCCCTGATGATCAGCCAAAATATTTTTTCTCTTAAGTGATGTGTTTCTCAACGCAATGAACTGAAATTTGGTATGGTATGAAAAGTTGCAAACATAAAAAATTGGGGTAAGTATTAAAATTTTCTAAGATAGAGTTAAATTTACTTAGTAAACACTCCCCCTAAGAAAATATTTTTTTTGCACCAGACACGTAGAAAATCATAAACAAAACATTTTGGGGCAAACCGCAAGATTCTATGATAATTAGAACAGAAGATACAGCCATCGTTCGGATTTTTTGTACGAGATCATTTAACACCTTAATTCCCAGTAATGCGTTATAGCATGATGCGAATTCTCACGGGCCAGCGCGGAATGTCCAAATCAGACTGCACCCGATCGGGATTGGGTTCTTCGTTGGAATGATCTGAAACTGTGTTTTAAAAACACAAGCTTCCAACTAACCTTATGAAGGAACACAATATGTATCTGATATTTATGTGACATGACAAATATTATTTTGTTACTTCAGCTAATTCCAGCGCGAGCGGAAATTCCGATCGGGTGCAGTCTGATCTGGACAGGCTGCTGGGGAACAACCTGACATTCCGCGCTGGCGCGTGATCGGCAGCAAGGGTGTTAAACCACAAATACTACAAGAGGGCCATATAGTGTTCCATAACATCGTAAGACAGTCGGGATTAACGTGACCTGAGAACAGTTCTCATTTTTGAGAGGGACATCCGGGAGATTCTTCAAGGGGAACGCTACTATTTTGAATTGCTTCTGTGCAATTTATTTTACCTGAAATAATGTTTATATCTTTGCTACACTTTAGTTACATTCCATCGATTTTAAAACATGAAATGTTCTTGCGGTTATAATATTTTTAACATCCAAGTTTGCAAGGTACAAAACTGAGGGGAATACACTAGTAGAGATCGTTTGTATCTACTACTATACGGCACTTTTCCAGTAAAAAGGATTAGAGCAACTTGCCCATGGGCTGTTTTATGCAACCCAAGTAGCAGGCATCTTTGGAATTGAAACAGAAGGACCTACGCCCGAAGTTCTACAAAATAGATTGGCGGTGGTAGTTAGGGGTGGCAAGCAGGTGCAACTATCCCCTTAATTTTAATAAAAACCTGAAATCGTAACCAATTGCCAATTTGCCCTTCACTTTTAACAATAGCACCTCACCTCCACCCCTCCTCTTATTTCAATCAATTCCGCCCTTTCCGGCCTATGCCTTTTACTGCGTTGAAAATATAGACAACTTGGCAAATAAAAAATATAAATTAAAATTAAATAACTGATAAAAACTCTTTAACAACTCAGTTGCAAAAAATAAATGGCATACGGCCGATGTGCAGTTCACACTGGGCCTTAAGTCCAAGCCAATTACAAAGTTTTTATTTTTTTTTATTTGAGATTTATAAGACATCGACACACCAATACAACTGAATAACATCCTCATACATCTCTTTTTATACAAGCAGGGGGAGCAGACGCATGCCCACACAATGATTTCCCTGCGCATGCTCAAACATTAGGTGGGGACTGACACCGGACCACACTTTGACCAATTGAAAACAATAGCCTTAGGCTTAAATGCCCAGGGTAAAAGTAAAAGCTTGAACTATAAGCATTTAATAGTTTGATTATAATAGTTTTAATAAGTTCGAAACTTGTTAACTCTCTTTTTTCATTCAATAAAGCACTTTCATTGGACCCCTCAAATTATTCTTCGCGATAAATTATGGAACCCGTTGCATCTCTAGAACTCTGTGGTTCCATGCTGTATGGGCAATCCTTAAATAACAATTGAAGTATGTAATTCATTGAAACCTAGGATTTATTACCAATTTAGGTTTTTAATTAATAAAAGAAGCTAATAAGTGTATCGTAAACTTTAATTGCGTTAATTCTTCCGAAATGGTAATAAACAATTTTAAATGGGTACTTTTAACTTTTTGGATCATAAAGATTTTTATTGCCCTTTTTAAAGTATGTAAAATAAACATTCTAGGATTCCTGAGTATTATATTCTTTAAATGCAAATCAATAACCATCAATTATTTGACAACTGAAAAAAAAACAACAAAAAAACGCTTACTCAGCTACTATAATAACACAAGACCAAAACCAAAACAATGACAGCCACATAAACCCTACAATCACCATTGATTTATTTGCGCTGTATAATCTTATCACCCAATCCAACAGGTGTTTTCTGATCGTCCGCATCTACCCCAAACCGGTCTTCCCATTTCTTCCGAAAACAGGCGCGTAGATCTTGAAAAAATTTCGCAATGCCCGGAAAATCGAGCGGAAGTGACGTCAGGGGCATGACGAGTGCAGCCAGCGGAATATTTTCACCATACCTCTGAAAACGTTGAGGGAATTCGCATGTGGTTAAATATCAAGCCCCGCAAACAACAGTGGATGCTTGGGCTTTTCCTGCACTGGTGTGTTTTGGTTGTTATTATAATAGTGCGAAACCGCTGATATGGATTCCTGGCAGACACTTCTCGCTTTGTGCGGTAAGATGTTTTCGTCTTTTTTTTTTATATACGCGATGTGGCTGCGGGTATTATAAAAATGCAATAAGTGAAAGCTAACACTTTGATAAATAAATATTTTGTTTGCTATGTTGGACTGTTGAGTGTTGGGAAAAGGTATCTGTAGATAAAGCTGCAAAATTTTAAACAATGTAGTTATCTTTTTTAGATACAGTAATTGACCTTTATACTTGTTGTTAAAATTTCGTTTTTTATTCGTTTATTAATGTACTGCTGTTTTCGGTACTTATCATAGATATATCGGGCTCTCAAATGCGATGAAAACTGAATACTTTAAAGCGTGAGAGAAAATCTCTAAAGGACACTTCAACTGGTAATTTTGAATCACGCGCGTCTGTTTATTAATGTTGTTGTTTTTTATGACCTTGACCCGGAATCTATGCTTGGTTCTCCATTTTTAATTTTGGCAGGTAACGTTTATACGTTTTTTTGTAGTTTTCGACTGTGGCTTGAGTGACAGGAGCTGTGTTTGACATCTTTTAGCTATCTTTTTTTTTTTTTGCATTAGTATCTATTTTTAGCAGATATTCAATGTCCATGTTAAATGCCACATCCGTTAATTTTTTTTAAATGATTTCTATCATCAACAGTTAATTAGGTAAGGAAGTGAATTAAAAAAACAATTTTGAGCTAGGTATTATACATTTTTATGAAAAATTTGCTTTGTTTCAGTAAATGGGTGTTTTTCTAAGACTCAGTTATAAAATCATTGAGGATAAAACGTTTTTTAAATATACAATATATAAAATTGTCTAGTATTTAAAATTGGGTTGGCAAAATTTTCTGATTTGACATTCAGGGTTCCCACGGTCATTGAAAGTCATTAAAAGTGCTTAATATTTTGGAACTTGTTCTCAAGGCCTTGAAAATGCTTAGAGGTGCTTAAAAGTCCGTAATTTTTGCAGATGTGTGCCCAACTGCACAATTTTTTAAAATACAACTCTGATTTGCTATCCCCGCGTGACCACCACTTATCCGCACCGTATTGGAATTCTGACATTTGTATTATGCATGCGCCAATTAGTAACTTTTTTGGTAGAATATACTTTAAAAATTTAAATAGAGACATGATGCCTGAAAACAAATTTTCAAAGGTCCTTAAAAACATTATTTAGGTCATTAAAAGTCATTGAAAAGTCAGTGATTTTCATTCTGTGATTTGAGTGGGAACCCTGCATATGAACCAACTTCTTTTGATTATATATCAATGGTCGAATATTAAATAATCACCACCCTAGGAAATTGTAGCATTGTACTATCGATTTAACCCAAGCCAAATAGTTTTAAAAATGAGATACTGTCATAGTTTTTTTTTGAGTAATAAAATTAATTTATACGAAAACGAAATTCATTACTTACTTTTTACCCGAAATTTCTATTAAAAGGATTGATGCACATGCAGACAAGGATAATATATACTTTCAGCTCTATTTATACAAGTACAGTTACAACTAGTAGTATTACTTTGAAAAAAGAAAAATTATAGTTGATGACCAGATCTTCAGAAATCAAACCAAACTTAATATTTATTTTTATTAATTGACAACTGTCGTTTTGTCTAAACTTAATTCTTAACTTTGCGGATATCTGAATTGATGATTTCCTTCAATTGTAGGTAATTTGTTCTGATTTAGGAAATAGAGTGGGTATGTCAAAGGATGAACACTTTCAAAGGGTTAACTAATTTTTATATATATCGAATAATACATTAAAAAATGAGCATTGTATTTGTTTAAGCTTGTTCTTTGAACGATAAGTATTTTTGAATAAATTAAAAAGTTAACAGGAAGTTGCAGTAATCTTTGAAAGTAGTTAAATTTATTTAAAATCGAAATTTTTCACTGTCTTTCCGATTATTGGTTGGGATCCATTTAGACCCCAACTAAATACATGTAGAATTACTTCAACTCGATTTACTAATTTGAGACTTATGAAGAAAGAATTTTCAGGATGATAGAACGATAGTCACAATCTATAATTCTGAGGTGTTTTTTTAATTGTTGTATTGTAATAAATCGACAGTGCAAGCAAATTTTTTTTTAGGCCCGTCAATGGTTAGATTCCAATTTTGGTGCTTTTCGTACTAGGACAACTTATAGGTTTATTGTTACACAAGTAACACTAACGTGTACATGACTCACGAGGTAACATTACCAGCAAAATTAATAATTCCGATTAAGGATAAACATTAAGGCAATTCTGTGCAAATCCTTATTAATTACGTTCCCAATAAAGTCTACCCTCCTGGTGGCTGTGTGGTTAGAGCTCTCGCTTCGCATGATAAAGGTGCTGGAGGTTCGAATCCCGAGTTAAGTATGGATATTCGTTGTTCGGAATCCACGTTAAGCTGTAGGTCCCGTCATGATTAACCGTCATTGTACTTTAAAAAGTAGGTTGTTGAGCGTACAAGTTGACTTGTGACAGTCAATCTTGCTAGAAAGTCGTTTCTGTAATTACTTGTGCGATGTTGGGTTAAAAAACCAAACTTGTTCAGTATGGAACAGTCATTGACTGAAATTTCCTCTTGTTTAAGGCGGTAGCGTCTGATAAATCCCCTGTATTTTATTTTAATTAGAAAGTTGACGAGAATCTTTGTTACTGAATTTTCATTCTAGTCCAACCTATTTGATGCCAAGTTGAGAACTTCCATAGACTTCCTTAAACGATGAGTAGGACCTTGACAGTATAATTCACCATGGATTTCTATGGCGAATTTTACTGTCAAGGCCCTACTCTCCTTGTGCCGATCAAACGGTATAGTGGTTAGCGTGCTCGCTTCTAGACCGCGAGGTTGCGGGTTCGAGTCGAGTGTAAGGCACGTGAGTTTGTAAATGTATGTTGGCTTGTCAAATGACGAATGCTTTGGCGCATTACAGCCCCCGTGTTGCTGACTGGCGCCAGATAATCTGAAAACAACTAACCAACCTACTCTCCTCGTGTATAAGCCCTTAGAAATCACTTATCATGCAGATCTTCAGAGCATTTCCTGTGAAATCTTTCGTATCGCTTGTCTATGGCTCATGTAATTTTGATTAGGATTGTTGACTGCACACGATCTGAGCTTCATGTAGGCTCCTCTTAAAATATTTGTGTACTTCGGAGGCTAAAATACAAAACCTTTGATCATGTTTTCTTAACGAGTTATGCATTTCTTAGTGCAAAAACAACTACAGCTAATGTTGAGATTTTTTTTTAGTTGTACAATTGTTGTGTAACGGACGGGTTTTAGAAAAGCAGCAAAACTTGGTTTTTGCTTCAAAATGTTAAATACAAAATTAATTTTGACTAAGAAAGAAATAAGAATTTAGTTTTATTTTGATTTTTAAGAAAATAAATCGCTAAATGAAATATCTTCATTCTTGGTACTATAACATGATTGAATTATGTTTTTGTAAATGAAAAATTATACTGATAGGTACTATTGAATTATAAGTTTCAATATTAATTTAATAGATATATTAATGTTTTATAATTATTCAAAATTGCTAATTAAACTTAAATTATAGTCGGAATTTTAAATTTGTTTCTAAAATAAAGGTTTTGTGTCTTAAGAACTTATTTTTAAATCTTAAACATATCATTTTGAACAATTTGTCCCCATTTCTGATGAATCTAAGCGCAACATTTCTTGTATTATGTAGTAAACAATTACCATTGTATTATACTGTATACTATTATTTAAAAAATATTTAAAAATAAATAAAAAATTAAAATAAATGCTAAAGTACTGGCTAAAGTTTATGATTTGAATATCCACATAAGTAGGTTTATTTACTTAGTTTAAATTATTTTCAAGAGGAATATTGTTATTTGAACATTAATTATTCTAGTTTAAGTCCAATTTCATTTATAAATATGTATCCAAGTAATTAGACTGGATTTTTATTAAAAAAAACCAGTTTAAAACAAAAAATTGTTTTTTCCCCCCACAACCCTGATTTCTGGATAGCTAGTTAATTGCAACTTTTGTAATCATAGCAACTTTTGCATTGTGATTTATATTCACTTTTTGCGTCCTGGATTGCCCATTCCATGTAATTATACTACTGGCGTAAAATGAAGTTCATCTACACTAACAAATGTAGACGGATATACAAGGTAACTGTACAAGTCTGAAAAAAAGTAAAAGCGGATCAGTTATCTTTAATAAAGTCCCTCTAGAAGGCATTCCCATTATTTTTTTTATCTGTATGACATTTCGCATTATTGCAAGAAGGCACTTGATGTCGAGATTTCTGGTAAACTGTCTATTTTTGTTTGAATGCTAAATGATTAATGGTGGTTTGTTTTAGTAGAGTCCAAACTTGCAATCGCCGACCAAACGGTATAGTGGTTAGCGTGCTGGTTTCTAGACCGCGAGGTTGCGGGTTCGAGTCCCGTGTTAGGCATGGGTGTTTGTAAATGTATGTTGGCTTGTCTAATGACGAATGTTTCGGCGCATTATAGCCCTTGTGTTGCTGATGGCGCCAGATAATCTAAATACAACCAACCGAACTTGCAATCTTCAAATTGGTTTTCTGCAAATATGGCTAATTTCACTTTATGGCAATTATTCCAGAGAAATGAAATGACTCTACAAACCCTAATACGCTGTTATTCACAACTGATGCAACTATTTCATGGCACTGCCATGGAGGGTCTAGGTGGTACACTTGGACCCTTTTGACTGTTGAAGATTAAAGATTCGGATATTTTTTTAATTAATGTGAACGTAAAATTGACACATGACTATTAAAGTTGTAATAGGTAAATCAATTTGCTACTTTTGAAAAATCAAGGTTTAAACATTCTTACTGCTTACCATCCACTTGAAAATAGTCCTGGCAGCACTCAAGAACTAGATAATCGTCCAGAAGCAATTGTGCCATTAATAGTAATGGCGAATTTTTCCGAATACCTTTACACGTAAAGGGATGCAATTCAAATATCATAAAAAAAATTATTTAAGCAAAATAAAAAGTTTTGAATTCGCAATTTTAATCTTCATACAACCACTATTTTACTAAGTAGTATGCGGTTTGAAAATGCAAAAATATATTGGTCGATTACTTCTAATGCAATTATACGAATTGCGTCACGCGCGAGCGAAACTTTTGATGGCTAAAAATGAATATAGCGATGATTCAAGATCAGAAAATGCACGCTGCTAATTAGTTCCGGTCAACCAGTCACGTTTCAGCATTAAAGGTTTGACCTTTACAAAACCACTAGTTCTAAAAGATTAGGTTATTTTTCTCTTCGATATGAAAGGAAAATATGCTATCTCTTTCAAGTGGCCGCGCTTTGAATTCTTAACTGGACTGGTTTTACAGTATGCACTTAAGGATTCATAGTGTATCAAAATAGATTACGCATCGCCCTAAATTCCGGGCACTCTTTATCTCGACTGTATCTTATTTCTAAAAATAGTAGGTATTTTTTAATTGTTACGGTTTATTTCCTTTTAGTCCATTAATCAAAATTATATTTTTGGGTTTCAAATATAAAGATGACTTTTTAAACATGGCCAAAAAAAAATCCGAATATAGGTCTCGGTTGATTGGAATGCACGCTGAAACGATTTTTTTCTTCAAATTAACAGCTAATCGGGCCAGGACCTGCAGCCCGAATCAGAACATATAATAACCATGCCTAAACTAGGATTCAAACCGCAGCTTTGTGTGCAAGACTTTATCGCTAACCTAATCACACAGCCGCAAAATGAGCTAATATTATTTAGGCCTCGGACTAACTAGCGAAAGATCTTAGATTCTCCGCAAAGGTGCCTAGAATATGATTTCAATAATTAGTAGATTCATCAGATTATGATATGGTATCGGTTTGATTGTTGGGTTGTCAGTTGACAGTTTCGTGGGCTTTATATTAGAGACACAGTTGCATGTAGTTTCTCCTTGAAAGCAATAAAGATCGGAAGTTCATCTCGTTGACCTCCAACTATACCTTCTGATTTATATTAATAAAACAAGTTGTGTGTCTGTCTTTAATTCTCTGTCAACACAGTAAACATTGTCGGGTGTTTAGCGGCTTCCATGAAAGCAACGTATCAGCCAATGGCGCACTCTCATTCCTTTCTGTGGTTTGAATCAATGTGAGGTATGCTTAAGTGCAGAAAGGCCCTAGTTCTATTAAAAAAAATATCAGAATTATGTTCAATGGGGTATCTAAACTTGCAGTCACCTCTGACTATTATGCGTAGTGACGGCAGGTCTACTTCTAAGCAGGAAAAATCAAATACTCGTTTACGATTAGATTAACAAATAACTTCATACATTAAGTTCATGTAAAGATACTCTATTGTGATTGGCTTGATTATTAGGAATAGTGTAGCCAGATGATCAGTATAATTGGTTGCATAGTTCTCTACATTTATTGGTAAACTTATTCAAATACTATCATGTCTGTCGGGAGTAACTTCTGCACAAATTAAAAATTGATTTATTGACTTGAGGTGCCATCTGTGAGGTTTTTGTTTTTTAATTTGTATCAATATGTAAATTGTGCCAATTTATTTTGAACTTTAATACAATGTTCAATTTTGTAGTGTTATTGAAAGCTGTGAGGTGTTCCACAAACCCTAATATCTTAATAACGTCACGTTTGGTTGTAGTACTGTGTATTGGTTAATATTTAAGATTACGGTCTCAAATTTGTTCCACAAAAATTTTGTAAATTATTCAATGAAACTATCTTAAGAAATCTTCGACTTTTTGAGAGTTGTGGAATTCTTCAATTATTGACTGGAGCTTCCGAGACTGTTTTATTGAATGTTTTTTATATCTAATGTGCACGATCATTGGAAAATGTTGCTTATTAAAATACTTTTTTTAGAGTTGAACGGTAACAGTGTTGCTCCCCATTTTTACCTTTCTGTAATATTTATTGCATTAAGTTCTTCCTTCCTCGAATTGTTTTGCGGACTGTCAAAAAATAACGAATATATATAAAAGCGTATATATTTTAGGACTTCGAATACACAATATATAATGTAAAGAGATTAAATTCCTTTTATTTTCTACAAACACCGTTTTACTTAGAACATGAAAATAACATTCTTCCTGTTGCCAAATCCACCTTTCTGCGCAATATTAAAGTTTAAGCATCTAGCATCAGCAGCGACATTAACTACATTAGTACAAGTGCTGTAGTCTGTGCAAAACGTAGAGCTTTTTTTATGTTTGAAATTCAGACACTTTCAGTAGAAAAGCTGAAATTTATTGGCAGCATTCCACTGCAATATTTTTGCAAAACGCCACTTCCATTGTAATTGGAAGTGACTTTCACTTTCTAGGATATTTCATAACTTGGTGCTTATTTTACAATCGATTGTACAATTTGCTAAATATCTGAAGAAAACGAAAAAAAAAACAAATCACCAAATCTTAAGATTTGATGTTCCGTCCCCAGGACATTACTGGATTTCTTTAACATGCATCCTTGAAAGTGGAAGGTCACTGTACTCGGTCACTTCTTTAGTCACGAGTTATCGTGATAGGCAGTGAAACATTTTCTATTCTTTTTTTACCAACAATCTATCAAATCTGTTTTTGTGCATTCATTTTTTCAAGATGGTGGTGTTATTCGGAAATTGGTCGAATAATGAAAGTATGCAAAACAAATTAACTGATCTCTTGTACATAATACAATCTCGGAAGTGGTATGCTTTCCTAGAATGCAATAAGTGATTAGATTCCAAGCGTGTCTTCACTCTGCTTAATTTTCTTTTACAAATGAGGCGACATTATTCACGAATACGATGAGCCTTGACTGGGAAGTTTTCAGAGATGCTCCTATTTTAGAGGTTGGTAGGCTTTTCGCTAAAGGCCAAATATTCAAGAATAAAAAATCTCAATTTTTAAGATCCTCAAAACAAATATAAGGGGGTATCAATATGAGCTTTTGACTAAAACAGTTTTATGGTATAAAAATCATTGCACATAACACAAGTCGGTAGTTCATTTTTATTTTTAGAACAAGCGCGTACAATTCAGCACATTATTTCTTAAATTCATGATTTTCATAAATTGTCCTGTCCCTTTTAGATAAAGTGGAGGCCATGTTTTTCCAATATTTTATATCAAAGTTTTTAACAGCGCGCAATCGCGAAAAGGCTACACCAAAAGGGGTTTTCTACCTCAGTTGGATACCAGAGAACGAACGTTAACAAAAACTATGCGATTGTTACGCATGGTATGGGCATTCTGATTGTTTTGTATTTTGACTGAGAAGATGCTATGTAGCGCTGTGGACGCGGATTTTAAGTTGAATTGGTAACACGGTTCCCAAATACCAACCTACTCATTTGTCTCTCATCTCGCTTTCCTTGTTTCTCGGGTTTGAGATTACGTTGTTTCTTATCTCCATGTCAAACCTCGGCAAGACGAGATCCGCGAGATTATTTACTTGCAAAAAATCGTAAACAATTGAGGGAAGATTAAACGGGTCATCACGGGAAAACCCCATGCACCCTAGGATAAGATTTACAACCGCCTTGGAAAGTAAAGTCTCTCATATGACCACTGAAATGATGAGTTTGAAATACCGGTTAAAAATTTTAGCATAACAGGTTGTACAATAGAAATCTGAAACAAATGGTATCAAAAAAATATCCATGCGAAACTAATGTAATGCAGTGGACTTCTAGTGTAATGAAATAATCCTTTTATCAAAATTCTTATAAAAGTGTAATAAGTAATATTGTTGAGAAAGAGCAACAAACTGTAGGATTTGTAATCTTTTAGATTCTAAATATCATGTATTTTAATTACATCAGTAGAATATTTGAATATCTAATTTCAATATCGACCGTATTTTGATATAGTTTGCTTAATTGTAATCGCTTAATAATTTGCTATCTGTGCTTATTTTTCAAAAATGAAGAAACGTAACATTGGGTACTTTTATAAAAGGATTGCACTATTTTAATTATAGTTTATATTGATATGAATACGCTGCGGGATGCTGAATCGGCAGGAATTTACAGTATTATTGTTGGTTCCTGCTTAATAATATCAAACGCAGTAGCGTCTAGTCGAATAACTCTACCGAGACGCTACTACAGTTGATATTATTACAAAGCAGGAACCAGCTACGATATAATAAATTTCTGCTTATCCTGCATCCCGCAGCATATTCATATCAATATTTGGTAGTGTATTCGCAAAGAAATTTGTATAAGTTCCCACCAGAGAGGGTCCTTTTTTAAAAAACATTCTTGGCTAGTTGTACGGTATACTCGTGGTGATGCAGTAACAGCCCTCTATTCAAATTTCTACATTAATAAAAATATCTTAAATTTAAGCTTTAAAGTAGTAGCAACGGTAATTTGTACTTTTCTACAACTTTTTTTGAGTAGCCAAGTTTTAAAAGTTCGCCTAGCTATAAAGTAGGTTTTGTAGTCTACGCGTTGGATTAATTAAATCTTGTGAACAGAGTTACTTATTTCTTCTAAATGCAAATGTCTATTTGCGTAGGAACCTGCTAGAGAATTTGCTGTAGTGCAAAGAATTGTAGTATTGATACGAGTCAAGTTGGCTATTTTTTTTATGCTCACTTCTGAATCATTTCTTTGGAAATAAAGTTCAGAAAACTTACGATAGGGAAATGCGAATCGATTGTTGCAAGAATGTCAATTTATAAGGCAAGAATGGCTTTGCATAAATCCTTTTCAACTTTTTATTAGTAGGTTAGCAAGATTACAAAGGGGACATTCTCCAGTGTATGACGCATAATCTCATACTATAGATCGCTTCGGTTGGCATGTAAAAACTTGGAAGGTATAAAAAAAGCAAATTTTTATTCATCGGAATTTTACATTGGCACCTCAATGGAAGCCTTATAATGTACAAAGGGATAGCTTCAAATTTTGGTTCCTTATCGAACCTCATTCTTGAGCAGCGTTCGCTACTAACTTTTAGAGGCGAGCCGTACGACTTTAGAGTTTTTGGCGGGCCGAATTCACCAAAATATGTATCTTTCAGTTATTATCGATTTAATAATATGTAGCATTTCTGAAAACTGGAAAAAACCTTTTTTTTTTTTTTAATCTTAATAAAATTACAATTGATATTTGATTCTTTTTTTTTTCCCAAATAATAAAAATAATAGTTTTCATTGTTAGTAAATCAAAGTCTAAAAAAGAGAATTTCATTTCGACGTGACGATGCGACTTGACATAATTTTCAATAAAAGTATTTAAAATTGGACTTCCAGATTACTCCGTTTTAGTTGATATCAATTGTGAGGTGATGTCGCTCGAAATCATTCAGTTTATTTTATGATAGAGTCGATGTATTTTGGTAAACTTGTTGCAGTCAATTTTAATAAATTGACTGCAACAAATTCTTGATGAAAATCACCTTGCATAGTTTCTTCAAGTATGTAGTGGAGAACTGTGTCCTACATAATTAATGCATATTATTTCGGATAAATTGCATTTATGTAAAAAAAAGTCCTTTTTAATCTTTGGTGCCGGTGAGCCGCAAAAATATTTATAGCTGGCCAAACCCGTCCCGTGGGCCGCGTGGTGGCTGACACTGTTACAGAGGCTCCACCAGAAAATTTCTTGGGGGTTTTCAATCAAGCTATAATTTTGTTTTGTACATCGCTAAAGTAACGTATATGCAGAATTTTCTCATCCCATTTTTCCCATCAATATTTTTAATTTTCTTAACCCTTCAATGCATAATGTTGCCGATTTCTAGCAAGCCCTTTTACACACTTTAATGCTATCCTTCGATGTGCCTTCACTTTAGTCGAATAAGCTTGTTTAGTGAACGAAGAAAAAATCCTAGGTTGCAGTAACATTGCTTCGGTAATAATCTAAATGCAAACTTTTGCGCTCGTCATATTTACAAGAATTTGGTTAATTTCAAGTCCCAAAACTGCTAACTATTTGTGAAAAAAAAATATTAGTCTTCGATTCCTATTAGAATGTATATGCTTATTTATGATGTTTATTAATGGTGTTGCCGATTGGAAACAATTACAAATAATTTAAAGAGAACGATGATTAGATTTTAAATACTGCCCTTGCTGTATGCCTATCAATTAATCAAACATATTTTAAAATACGAGGGTTATTATAAAGCACACTGATACAACATTTGGAAAACAGCCATATTTTTAAATGACAATTTATATCGGATGAGACCTGAATAGACAAAAAAAATCATTCGGCATTGTTTTTATGCAATGATATTTACAAAGCGTATATTTTTTTTTAATAAAGTTCTTATTTCTATTAGAGTGATTCGGAAGTCTTACGGTCTGAATTTTGGTTAATTTAAAACTCATTCTATTGAATTTATTTACAATTTCTAAGTGTTTATTATTCAATCATGAAAAAGAAAAATATCATTTCTACTCTTCAATGCAGTCGAGCTAGATAATTTCGACTCGGCAGTCTTCATTTCATTTAAAAGCCGACCAAACGGTGTAGTGGTTAGCGTGCTAGCTTCTAGACCGCGAGGTTGCGGGTTCGAGTCCCGTGTTAGGCATGGGTGTTTGTAAATGTATGTTGGCTTGTCTAAAGACGAGTTTAAGTTTCAATGTACTGTTGCTTTCAGAACACGGAGCGCCTTTTTTTAATCAAATAAGTTATCTTTTTTTCCTTTCCAAGTCGTAAGCTAAGCTTTACAAATATTGAACGATTCAGAATTTCTAAATAGCGACATTGTGTAAAATTGATTGACTGGGAATAAATTTGATGGCTATATATGGTTTACGGGTGTTCATTTTCATTTGTATGAATTTGTTGAACTGGGGAATATCCAGTGTGTCTTGCTACTGCGTTCTGCAAAAGTGATCATTTTGTGTTGCACTATCCATCAGTCAAATATTATAGAGCCCCTTTGTATTAGGATAATACTCGTTCCGGGTGCCTATAAAAGGTTGGACACATTTTGATGTTGAATAACTCATAAAATAATGAAGCCAAATTTAAATTGATAACACTTATAGTTAGACTCAAAGTTTTATGGCCCTTGTCAATAGACTTCCACACGCGCGCCGCATGGAGAATATCAAGTCTGTAGTCAATTTCGCTCCAGGTGCGGGCAAGCAAATTGGCATCCACATAGGCTATTTGCGGCTGTAATCCTGGCCTTTAAGTCATTTAACACTTACCTCCTGTACTCTATGTCCTTTTACGAATCCCAAAAGGTATCAGTCCAGTAGATATGTTAGTTGATCTGGGTGGCCAAGAGAAAAAACCTACAATTAATAGCGCGCGCAGACGATATTTACAAATTAAATGATATTCAAATGGGAAAAGGAAATGTTCTATGGCAACAATCTTTTATAACTGAAAATGAGTTATTCTATGCATAAATGCCTTAAGTTTGTTTATATCTTCATTATTTTATGAATTATTCAACACCGAAATGTAACCAACCTTTTATAGACACCCTGTATTTAGATTCTACAGTATGCCTCATTTCAATATTGTAACCAAATTTGCAAACTGGCGTATTTAAAATTGATCACCAATTTATTGAGCATACCACTCTTCTCTTTCACCGATTCGAAGTTGAGGAGAAATTATCGATAGATCCTCTATATTTATCCTACAATCGTTGGCAACATCAAAATCGCGTCCCAATAATTCTTTAAAATTCCAAAGGTACTGTTTCGTGGATGGGTTCGAAAGATTTGAAGCCAAAGCAGATTGACACTTGCAGAAATTTATTCCGATATAACTCTTCAGATTCCTTTTTACAACTCCAGAACTTCTCGTTCTAGTAGACTCAATACAGCTCTATACACAACAATAGAGCACAAACAGCAGTTAAAAACTAGATACACCACTGCTAAAATCGCTGCAAAAGACAATGCAATACAGTTCACTTTCGGAACTCTCTGAATGCTCGCTGAGAGACGGCTAACTCGGTGATTCCAGTCAACTGACTCAACTCATGGTATAGGAAAGTTAAACCTTCGTGAAATTTCCAGAGATAGAAATTTGGAGGACTTTCCAGATCGTAGTCGAAAAGTCCTATACATGTACATGGGGACCGAAAATTTCGCCAAGTTTGGCGACATTTGGCGACAAAAATTAGTCGTCAAAACCGTCGCCAACTTGGCTCTATCTCGCCAAATTGGTGAGATTGCCATTACCATAATGTTAAATGGCCTGCTCTTTGTAAAACTCGCTTCCCAGCATCATCTCTGTAAAACTCGTTTTCAAGCATTAAGGGTCATATTGCAGAAAAACAAAGTAAGACAAACTATTGCACTGCCTTATGCGAAATGTACATAAATTTATCTTTTTACATAATTAATGCTACGCAATATTTACAAATATACAAAAATTCGTAACGGTACGTTATTATAGCGATAAAAGATTACTCGGTGAAAACTCCTTTAATTTATGACTCAGCAATTCAAATCTGATTCTTCATAGCTTAGTATCCGTACAAATATACGCAGTATGGCCCCGGTGATGCCCTTGCACCAGAATTCTTGTGGTGCACGAGGTTAATAAAATCCCACGCATCATAGTTTATTTCTTGTTCCTTTATGGCAGTTACGCGTTGCCAGGACAACGTAACTTGGTTTTTACTTTATTTTCCATCTTCTGGTGTTCTATCAATTTATATAGCTATAAGACGATGAACGTATCTTTTCCTCATATGAGCTGTGTTTTATAACAGAGGCTACTTATGCTTGTAACTATATTTTGCTTGTAAATAACTGTAAATATTAAATGCTAACATGTCGTCAATTGTCTTGAGTTTATTCATCTTATTGAACCGCATATTGTAGGAAGCTCTATCTATACGCTTCTCCTAACATTCTAACCCGTAGTTACGTGGATTCATCTTTAAGAGGCCAAAATATTCCAGTAATCTATTTGGCATTTTTGTTAAGCAAGGAAATGTACCTAAGTATTCATTTGCCAAATTGTTTATCGACGAGGGCTCTACCTTTTTCTCTTCGTATTTTTAATGCACGGTATAAAGCATGTTTTCTTTAATCTGATCTTGCTGACGATTTCATTGGTAACCAACTTCTGCTTTTGCAATAGAATTGGTATTTTACTAAATTTTTTTTATTCTGATGTTCAACATCTAGGTACGAATGCTAACTGCTTCTTTTGTTTCGTCTTTTAGCATTGTTTGCCTTGACATGCGCAGAATGTGGTCCAGATGGTCTGAGGTGCTGCATGTCGGAATTCCTACCATTAATCAGTCCTTCTGGATTGAAGCTGAGTGTGACGAAGCTTTCTGCATCCTGCACGTAAGATAAGACGATTTCCTTAATTATTCCTATTTAAAATATTGTACCTTAACTTCAAAAGTGACACAACTAAAAATTCTACATTTACGAGTTAAAGCGTGTGCAGTGTCACACTGCATCAACTTAAATGCTGGAAAAACGGCACAAGTCTGTTCCAACTTAAAAATAATTGTGTGGTCTTCAACGAGTTTCAAGTACACGCTTTAACACTAGAAAGACGGGAGCTTAGTATATACCTATATTGCCTGAAAGCAGTCAAAATGACTGCATTGTGAAAAAATAACCAATGCGCAAAGAAATTTGTTTAACAGTAATTTTTAATATATTTTATATCACTTACAGTCGTATAACAAGTTATTAAAAGTATTAACAATAAAAAAAATGTATTTCAGTTCAAAAAAAAAAATGTATACATTATCTGGACATTTTAGCCGTATCTATTACAGTATGAGATCATACACTCAGTGATCCTCCTTCCCATCTGAATTACATTACAGCGCGTTCAAAGGGAACAAAGCGCGTGGCCAGGCCTGGCATAAAGATTCGAATAACAATAACTTTAGTTATTGAACAACTGCAACTTATCGGGTATATGTCGAAATCAACAATTTATCATGAACTTGTATGTTATGTTATTCCAATCCAAAGCCGAACTGGTCTTTTCCAAGCAGTCAAAATGACTGCTTTTCGGCAATATAGGCATAACACACATATATATACACCGGAAGTGAAGGAGGGGGGGGGGCAACAACAATGATTAATTAACCCATTTATATGTTGTAGAAAAAGTCACAACATTATAAGAAGCTGTGTCATTATTTAAATTATTTTTTAATTGAAACTCAAAAGCAGTCAAAATGACTTGCTTAGGCAATCGAGTGTTAACAAATTTTGAAATGTCATTTTTGATTCACACGATGTTCCGAGAACTGCATACTGTTATGCCTGTCATTTGTGTAATGGTTTTAAGTTTTGGCGTGTCAATATAGAGCTACGCTACGTGTGTAACGGTATTTGGTAACCACTTCGGGTGAAGCCGTCATTTACAAGTTTATCACTAGGGAGTATTCGAAATCAAGTCGAACAATCGCACCAGTCTCTTATTATTAATAATAATGACAATGACAACAACTTAAACACTAGTGTTCTTCACTATAGTTTGCTTTTCGAGAATAGAACTAATATAAACATACTCGATTAGCCAAAAATATTTTTAGCTTCTTGGCTTTTCTTTTAGTGTCATTATAAGCTTAAGGCGAAGGAGCAGGCCCAACTGGTTAGAAAAAAATACAAGCAAGTGTAAAATCGCCAATCCTTAAAATCCGATGCCAGCTTTTCTACGTTTTCCATAATTTGTACAGATATATTTACGGTTTTACTCGCGTTCTTTCAAACCTACGAAAAGACGAGCGAATCTACATTATCTTTTACTAATACTCTTGAAATTCATAGTTACCTCGATGTTGCCGTGATTTACGCTATTTCCTCGGAGTATCACCCTGAAGTAATCTCTAATTGTACATCGTATTCATTCATATTTTGAAAGTACACGACAATGAAGTGTTTACAATAGCACTTAATCGCAGACCTTAACGGGCAATTAGCTAATCCTCAATGTTTACACTTTAAGTGTATTTCAGTAATGCCCTCGCATCATTTTTTTTTATGAGGGCATCTTCTGATACTCCTTTTTTTTTTATTATTATTCTTTAGAATCCGTAAAGAGTCCTTGACATGCATGGAAGATTTCTCGGATCAATGTATTGCCCAAGGAAATGACCAATTACAAGGTTCCATCAATAAAACAATGGACTTCATCAACAGTATTTGTCCACCAACATCTGATTTCGCCCAAGGTAGGATATCTTTCTACACGGATTACCTGCACGATGTTACATCCAGCTTAATACTCAGAATTAATTACTAGTTTACTTATGTTACTTTCACTTGATAATTTAACCCATTGAAATGCATGAAAGCGTAATCTATTAGAATTATTTAAAATCTAATAAAAATAAGGAAAGTTGAACAAAATTCTTAAATAACACCATTGTCTTGCTATTGCTTTTAAGGACTTAACTATACAGTGACACTCGAGTGGCGAACTCGCCCCACCTCTTCAGTCGCTCAGACAAGCAACTCCAAGGGAAACTTGTAATTCTATGGTGCTTATTATATTGAGCCACTACTGTGGCTAGAGGTTGCGTCTGTCGCTTATGGTGCTCAAACCCTAAATGAAAGATGAAATCCTATGGAGCTTATTATATTGTTACGAATTTTTGTATATTTGTAAATATTTCGTAGTGTTAATTTTGTAAATAGTAAAATTTATGTACATTTTGCATAAGGCAGTGCAATAGTTCGTCTTAAGCTGGCTTCCCGGCAATATGGGTCTTGCTGCTTGAAAACGAGTTTTAAAGAGCAGGGCATTTAAGATTATGGTAATGGAAATCTCGCCAAATTGGCGAGATGGAGCCAAGTTGGCGACTGTTTTGGCGAGAAATTGTCAAATGTCGCCAAACTTGGCGACATTTTCGGTCCCCATGTACATGTATAGGACTTTTCGACTACGATCTGGAAAGTTCTCCAAATATCTATCTCTAGAAGTTTCACGTATGTTCACCTCCCCTATAAAAGCTCAGGAGAGCGGGTGATGGAGTTGTTAGCCGAGTCCATTAGTTGACTGGAATTACTGAGACTCGGTATCAGTGAGCGTTCAGAGAGTTCCGAAAGCGAACTATATTGCATTGTCTTGTGCAGCGATTTGAGAAGTTGTGTTGTCAAGTTTTTAACTGCTGTTTTGTGCTCTATTGTTGTGAAAAGAGCTGTGTTGAGTCTACTAGAACGAGAAGTTCAGGAGTTGTAACAGAATCTGAGAAGAGTTATATTGGAATAAATTTCTGCAACTTTTGATCTGCTTTGGCTTCAAATCTTTCGAACCCGTCCACGCAACAATATAGAGCCATACAGTGGCCAGAAGCTGTGGCGCACGTTTGCCATTCGAGTGGCTCTATAATAAGGACCTAATATGAATTATGGCCATCCTCTTTCAAAAGTGTGGTAACTTTTTTACTCTGTTGTATCGTTCAGCCAATAATGTGTATTAAAATGATTTCATTTTATTCCTTGATGTATCTGTTATATAACCATTTGTCAATGCATAATTTCTTGCAAGAAATCCTAATTTTTTTTTTCTAAATTCTAGGTGTCAAAAAATATGAAGACTGCTTTTATAATGCCTCATCTACATTCGAGAGTTGCTATAATAAAACAGTTCTGCCAGAAGTTCCTACAACTGATGATAAATCCAAATGGAAAGCAGAGTGTTGGTGAGTATGTAGTTTGTCTAATTATCATTCAATGCAACCTGGCATGTAAGCGATATTTATCCTGTGTCAAGAATTCTTCAGTGTTTTGCATGTTTATGTATAAATGTTTAGATAAAATCTTTCATTTAGAGTCTTCCATTAGAGGAATATAATAATTCATCAGGTTGTCGGTTGTTGTATCCTTATCTCCTATATATTCGAGTGTATTTCTGAATAAAGCAGTGTCGTTATCGTTACGAATGGTGATGTTAATAATGAAGTGTTATCGATTACGAGTGTATCTTTTTCGTAAAATATAGATGAATCGCGTACCATAGAATAAGAATTAATAAAATTCGTTACTTGATATTATCAGAATTAAGTACAGCATCGCTGTAGTAAAATAGCTCATTTGTTTCCATTGTGACACAAGTCCTAATTCTTCAATTTTGAGATAATGTTTGGAGAGATAATTAAAATAGCTGATCTTTCGTAATTAAAACTAATCTAAGTTATTGAGGATTTCATTTTATGATATTTTAGACTGTTTCAGTGGAATTTTTTTCATAGATTATTTTTGCAATTAGGGTGTCTAAAATAGTCTAAAAATAGTGTGCATAGCTGCATTCTAAGTAAAGAATTGGTCAGTTGCAATTTTTGAAATTTAGTACAACATTCTTTAGCCGGATCGAAAAGAAGTTTTGAAATTTATATTCAAACTATAAAAGATGGTAGAAACTTAAATATATAAAATTCTTGTCTCTGAATTTTGCTCCTCAAAAGTCATGCTAATGTGCTGATATACACGAAGTAAATATAAACCGAATTAAAAAGATGTAAAATTAAACGCAAAAACATTTCGAATTCTATTATCTTTATAGTGTAAGCTCAAATGTTTGCATTTTACTGTTGATGTGTAAGCAAAATCCTGGTATTTCCCAAACATCAAACCGATTTAAGACAGTCCTTATCTACACGACATTGAAAAGCATACAAAACTAATATTGCAAAAGCACGATGCTGCTCTCACACAAATACTCGGAAATACATAGATTTGATTTCCATACAAAGTAATGAGTTCGATTCCATCATCATGAAGCCACCTCTTATCCCATTATTAGAATGTTAATGATTAACACTGGGTAATTTCTCCCACATAGTGTAATCTGAATTTTCGATGAAAGGGGAAAATCTTATTCTGAGAATTTGTGTGAAAACCCCACCGTCCTACTCTCGAATGTTCATTTATAAAGAATTAAAAAAAAAATCCGTTATATATACTTATGGATCGCCCTGTTTTATTGTTTGGTTTGTATGTACTGTCAATGACCTATTTTTATGCACAATAACGTCTAATCAGGCCGGGACCTACAGCTTAACGCGGATTTTGAACCACAACGAACATGCATGCCTAACCTTGGATTCGAACCCAGTACCTTTTGACATGCGAGACCAGAGCGCTAACCCCACTACCATCAGGTTGGCGCCCTGTTTTATACGCCACATATTTAACTTTTTAGTTACTGGTGGGACTCTAGTCCCGTCAGTTTTCTGATGGTACTGTATTAACCCATTACAGACTACTTTGAAATGGATAAAGTCGTTATTTTTAACTTTTACCTTGTTTAGATCATTTATTGTAAATTTTGAATTTTCCGATTTTTTTTTTTTAAATTATTTTTAATTTTTAACGGACGCTAAGTGGAACCAAAAATGCAATTCATTAACAAAAAGAAATAAAATGTTGATTGACAAATTATTTTACAGGGTTCTCACGGTCATTCAAAGTGCTTAGTATTTTTAAACTTGTTTTCAAGGCCTTGAAAATGCTGAGAGGTGCTTAAGAGTCCTTAATTTTTGCAGATAGTGTGTGCCCAACTGCAAAAATTTATAACATACAACTCGGACTTGCTATCCCTGCTTGACCGCCACTTATTTGCATCGTATCGATATTATCTGACATTTGTATAATGCATGCACCAACTTGTAACTTTTTTGGCAGAATATGCTTTTATTAAAAATTTATACATAGACATGATGCCTGAAAACAGGTCCTTAAAAGTCATTGATTTTCATTCTGTGATTTAAGTGGGAACCCTGTTTTACCAACTGTCGTCAACACGTTGAGTGCCACGTCAACCATTGCTGGCTAACACTGAACTTTCCGTTTAGGCCGCGTCAACCACCGGTGGCAGACAGAACGCTGTTTTTCCCACACCTACAACTTGACATGGTGTCTTTCTTGGTACTTTTTAAAGTGCAAGAAGTCTTAGTTTTTGAAGTACTATTGAAATTTCAATAAAAATATTATTAAATATACTATGTGTAAAATGCTCTTTTGAAAAATTGCCTACCTAAGAATTTTAAGTCCGAGGTCTGGCAACGCTGCGTAAATTTGTTGGATGAATGTATTAGCATTTCATTCGCAACGTAAATATCTTCTACTGCGATAACAAACTGTGGGCCTAATATATTTACACAGCTGTATCGAGTAAATTTCAATCTGTTAGTAGTGCGCATCACATTGCTATCTCGCAATACCAGCGCTTCTAAGCAACGCGCGTAGCCTGAAGGGGAATTCCTTAAGAACTCGCGTGGCGCCCAACGTGTTAATGGAATAATTTAAACGCTTTGATAACCATTGGGTCTTTCAATCCACTTCTATGAAGTTCGTTCTTCAATTACTAGATGGCATCTCTAGCTGTATGCGTACACATAGACGATTTTTAATATTCTAACATCCATCTTGGCCTTGCATCGTCTTGTGTACTTGCCTCTTAACAAGCTTCCAAAGAGAAATAAACTTGTATTGTGTTGGGCGGCTGAGGAGATCGCTTTTGCTTAAGTTGTTGGTACATTGCGTTTGCGATGCTTTACTCAACTAATATCCATAATAATTATAAAATATGCAATAACAATACTCAATATTCTGCAATAATCAAGAATGACATGCAATAAATCCTTTCTTTAATAACGGCAATAACCCAAGTATGACTGTAAGTTAAAGTGTTGTCCTCTATCAGACCTCAAACACAAAATTTATTAAACACCATATTACAGCAATTGAATATTAAAGTAAAATAACTTAATCGGACTTACTATTAAGATACAAGCATAATTAAAATGAACTGTTACCTTTAACAGTAACAAATCAGTTCTTATTTAATTTAATAATACTCGTTTGCTCCTCTCTGATAATAGGATATTGACTCACCCAAACTCCATGGAAGGCTCATACTCATCGAAATAATTATCCATTTCGTACATGATTATTTTTCACTACACACACTTGAATTCAACACAAATTCTTCTTCAGGAGTTATACTCGCAGGAAGGCACATAAAATTACATTTCGTCGATATTGGAATGGCGCTAGCGGTATCACTCTATTAGATGATTAGATTGAACCACACATCATTTGAAACCAAATGATTTGAAGGAACTTAGTGGGGTACAAGCGTCAATCTGCGGGCCGTTGCAATGCCCCGCAAGCAAAATCAGCCACCGGCATATCGCCGGGGCAAAGAGCCCCAAGGTCTACATTTTTATAGATTGAAACTAGCTCCGGAATTCTCCTTCAAATTCTCGTGCAAGGGCTTTTAAAAACTCGGTTTTCCATTCAAATCTTACTTAGCGAATCGCAAAGAAATCCCGCCTAAAAATACACGTACTTGAATTTCACTGGATAACTTTTGATCCTCCTACAAACATTTAATTGGAAGAAGGGTGCAATTGTAAAATCCCTTCCCCTTGAAAATATTCGTAGACTTATAAATTTCGGAGCAGACACATTGTGTTAAATTGCCAAAAATCACAAAGTCCAACACGCCTTGGCGCCAACTAGTTGCTTCTATAGAACTACAAAGTATAACTCCTTTGAAACCTTTAAATTTATTGCATGGGGAAGAAAGCCTGGTCGACTGGGCACTACATCAAAAGTGCCCACGAGACACGCAAATTCGCAGGTGTTCAGGTAAGAAATCTTAAAGTGACCCCTGCATTCCCTCGAAAAGAACCCAATTTCTGTAAAAGGTAAGACAGCAATCCAACAATTGCCATCCGACATTTGAAGAATGAATTTTATAAAAGTTCATTTCAAAGTACCAAAGGGTCACGTATAGCTTTTAAATTAATACACTACCGTAAGAACTGACGGGACTTAATAATTCCGCCAATAAATAAGAGGTTAAAGAATTGTGTACTTCAGGCTGCACGATTCTTTTCCTTTTACCTATTAAAACCATATGTACCGTTTCAGCGAGTACAAAGAGATGCGGAACTGTGCTGTCCAGACCGTTGAAAATGCGTGCGGAGCCCCTGCGTCTCAGTTGATCCACGATATTGTCATGAACATTAATGGTGCCGGATTAGAAGTGGCCTGCGAAGAAGTCTTCGAAGAATGTACAAATGCTGCCGTGACGCTGGCGTCCTCAATACTAACCCTTGTTTCCATTTACAGTGTTTATACAGTTTTAAGGTTTATGTAATGGTGTACAGTGATTGTTGTGTTTAATAAATTTAGTTTTTCACTTTTAGTTTGGACTATCGTTACTCGCTATTTAGCCGCTTCAGTAGCTTTAAAAAAAACTCGCTTTTTGTTGAAACAGATTATAACTTAAAAGACCTAAATTTACAACTGAGTGGTGATATCGCACCCTTGCTACAAAAGTGACACAGCTCCGAATATTTAGATAGTTACAACTTGTAAATAGAAGTATGCATTTTCAGATCCAATCCCATGTCGTATTATCTTTACACTAAAAACTAAACTCAGTGGCGTAACAGCTCCGTGGGGCGAAGGGTGGGGGGGGGGGGTGATTGGACTGCTGTGCCTAATCCAGCTTACTTGAACATGGGCCCCGGGGTGTGTCATACAGCATTGTTCCTCAATTGTAGACATTTTAAACACGTGTGGGTTTCCTTTGTTCGATTGTAATGCTAGTAAATTATCATCTCGAATATTTTTCTTGACTTATTCGTAGGAATCATTTTGTTCCATTATATTATCGATTTAGCAATTCCTGGTCCTGGACCAACAATTGAACTGTTTTCAAATTCAAGTTAAATACAGATCAAGTCTAAAGAGAAGAATATTGAAATTAATATCGTAAAATACTATTGATTACGAATGATTAAAAGAAGCACAGTATTTCGAAAATCAAATTTCCCATTATTCAATTTTAGGATCATACGGTTTTGCAAAGAAATTTCCAACAAAATATCGAACATCGGTTTATATAAAAACAATGAATAAATAATTTTTCATCTACAGATGGCGCTGAAGGTTGGTGTGATCAACTTTCCAGAGTTATTTCAAGTTTGATGCGTAACTAATCATAAAGATATTTTTATAAGAAACCACCATATGTTGATTGAAAAACTTTTTATTTTACTCTGTGAAGGGAATACGCTTTATATTGAGTATTTATTGTAAAACCACATCGTTCTATTCTCAAATGTACATAAATAATCGATATTTTCAAATGACTGTGGCGTTTTGATCACCCTAATCTTTGGTTGGAAAGCCTACCCTCTTACACGTTTCGCAAATCTTTTCGATGCAATTCTTTTCCGAACAAAAATCTTCCCCAAAGTCATGCGCTTTTCATAATTGAAACTCATAATTTATAACCGGATTCTTAATCGATTCCGCAATTTATCATATGATGAGGAGTCATTAACTGACCAAAAATAATATTGCACTTCAAGAGCATTAGTGACCATAAAAGCAAAACAAATGGAAAAAGTACTGATATTAATCCAGTAGGAACTAGAATGAAGGGCTACAGCAGAAAACGATCAGAGTTCGTTTTTCTCAACTCTCCAGAAAAACTGATTTAAAGTTTCAAGTCTCGGGGTAAAATCTCAAGTACCTCGATATTTATTTGCCAGAGGACTCCTTGTGGTTAAATTATCTGCTAATTGGCGGGAAAGCATCTATTTCGAAAAATTTGGAACCTGATCGTTCTTCGCCGTTGCTCTTAAAATGCAAAGCCTTAAGAGGTTCACAACAGAAAGTAGAAAACTTAATTTATTACGTCTAAATAAAATGCACAATAGCAACCACAAGAATACACATCAAACTCCAGAATGATGAGGACTGTCTTTCTCCAGAGCTGTGCTTTGACTTGTGCCTTTTCCACTCTTCAGCAACCGTCGTCTTTGTCCAGTCGTCTTCCGGGTGATGATTTTCATCACCATGGTAACGCCTGTCATGGTCTTCCTGTTGATGGAAAGTGGTGTGGTCTTTGTCTTCTCGGTGGTGGTAAGTTGTGTGAGTGTCTCGTTGGCAGTGGTCCTCTTTGCATCCATCCAGTTGAGATCTAAAGTACCTCAGGAGTATGTCTACCATCACTTCTCCTGCTTCTTCGCCGCAGGATGCTGCAGCTGCCCTTGACGCGCATTCTCTGTGCTGTTCAAGAGCACTAAAATGAAAGTATTATTGCGTTATTTTCTCTACAGTAGCTGTTTGTTACATAATAAATGCCTAGTTTGTACACTGTATTTCGTGTAGCTTAGTTTAACTATGTTATTTTTAGCGGGAGTTCTGAGTGAGTAGCTTTGTTTGTTTGGTGGGGAGGAGGGGAGTTACTAGTGTTTTAATAAATTTCATGATAGCTGTGGGGTTAGCACTCTGGCCACGTATGCCAAAGTTGCCGGGTTCGAATCCTGGGCCAGAAGCTCAGTAGCGACTACTAAATTTGGATTTAAAGTGAAACGAAATGTGGGGGGGGGGGAGAGAGAATATTTGTGAACCCTCTGTCCCCTAAATATATGAAATGCTTATTTAAGGGAGATAGTAATTTCACTTTTATTAAGACTACCGCTTGAGTTTGATTTTAAAGCCACTTTTTTAAATGACAATTTGTTCAATTTCGATATATTGACTTTTATTAGCGAAATTAAGATTGATTTACTTTATTCTGTTCTATTGAAAGCTGTTCAACCCACATGATTTACCGGTTGAAAAACCTTTTGTACACTTTAGTTTTTATTACATAATCTCTGAACAATATTTTCAAAACTCTTTTTAATTCAATCCACTAACAGGCAGATTTCGCAGAAATACTCTAGCAAATCCTATTAAAACTAAAATTGCTTAGATTAAAATTGATTATCTATTAGAAATACTTTCATTGGAAAATAAAAACATATTAAACAAGTATAACTTTAAAGCAGTCCGTACCAGCAACGTGCGTTGAGATTATTCTTCATCTTATAGCTGGACATATCTGGCAAGTCAGATCCACAGGAAAGAATCTTGGTCTTTATTAGCTGAAAGCAGGGCGAATTGTTTTTGTATTCTGAAAAAAAAAATTATTCGTTTGTAAGTGAAAAACATTTCTTAAATATTATCAAGCTTTTGATGACCAAGGCTAATGTTACAAGAGCCCAAAAGATCAAAAAGTATTTGCAATAAAAGTAATTATATAAAAAAAACCATCATTATTATAATAACTTAATGTAATTCGTTTTCTGAAGTGTTTGATTGCACACTAAGCACACGGTGAGCAGAAAGTCTTCTCAGGTTTGAATTACCATTATTGAAAACTATTATATTGATATGTTTTTTTTTTAAATAGTAGGTTAACATTTGAGGATAGCGTTTCGTTACTTTATAGATTTTTTAATTTTTTTTTTTATTCGTTGATGTCGTACCGTATTGCCATTCCATTCTAAGAAGGTCTTTATGAAACGTCTTAATTCATTTATTTTTCAAATGATTAAGTTTCTTTTCTTTAATACATATTTACTATACCCTTGTCTGTTATTTCAATACAAAATCAGCCGATCAAACGGTATAGTGGTTAGCGTGCTAGCTTCTAGACCGCGAGGTTGCGGGTTCGAGTCCCGTGTTAGGCATGGGTGTTTGTAAATGTATGTTGGCTTGTCTAATGACGAAAGTTTCGGCGCATTATAGCCCTCGTGTTGCTGACGGCGCCAGATAATCTGAAAACAACCAATCAATACAAAATCATTTCACTAATTTCTTGAAAAGGTATTAAGTATTAAGAAACATAAGTTTATATGTTACCATAGTTACATCGTTATTATCAATTGAGTAACATCTTGTAAAAGAACAACTAATCTGTATCTATACCTATCTTTTAGCCAATATCTTTTCTTTTTCTAATCACACATCAAACTAGTATTGAAAACCTGCAGTCCATCACCATTAGTCGAACTGAACGTAATATATTTTTTATATATAAGTTAACTTGTTGTCAAAGACAATTTACTTGTATATATTCAGAACGAAAATTAGACATTATTTCTTTAAAATGCATTGGCAACAGTGACGAACTCTTTTTTTTGTCGTAAATGAATAGTATTTTCATTAGAAGCAGTGATACGGCGTTTATATTGATTGCATAAATTTATCATCCACAATGACATGGTAAAATGCTTTGCACTTTTCTCTTATTTGCAATTATCTGTATATATAGTTGGAAATTTTGTAAATATTTCTTTTCGAAGTTCTATTTTCTGAAATTTATTTTTTAACAGCTTCAGTGTTTAACTTGCAAATATTGACATTACTCGAGTTAATCAAGAAATATCGTGATTTTTCTGCGCGTGCTGCTCGCCAAATCGATTGTTCTAGATTTTTCGAAAAAGTTCGCACGCGAAAACATAAAAAGCAACGGGAAAAAGAATTTGTATCAGTTGGAGATTTAGAATAATTTTGAAAGAAGTTCTGCGCTAATTTCCCTTAATCTTAAATTACGCTGTATTTGAAGTTGTATGCTCTTTAGCTTTTGTTAAAGGTTGATAGAGAATTCACTGTTGCTTAGAAAAGTTTTGTGAGCTTTGGAGACGAAGAATAAATTATCAGCTTTTATTTTATTCTAGCTGTGCCGTTATTTTCTCTGAGAAAATTCGTTACTATATTTATCTTAACCATGGATATTTTTATGGAAACAATATTCTCATCCGAGATAAACCCCTACAAATTTTGGTTGATATTTAGCAGCGAAACAAATGCTAGTTACCAGACACATGAGAACGTATTCCGGATACAAAAAGTGGAAACGTTTTCCTGGGGTGAAATATTACTAAGCGATACATCATATTCAGTTCGAATTGAACTACAATTAAGCTTAAGGTTTGTTCTTTCATTTTCAATAAAAAGTCACAAAACTGGCACGTGACCAAAATAGTTGATCTATTAACCCTTTGCACTCGATGCCTTTTTCGCGCGGAGGGACCAGCAACTCTAGACATTTTAGGTTCGGTTGGCGTTTATGGATTTGCTTCATAGTAACTAAACAGTCATTGGCCTTCATCAAATTTCCGCATCAAACCTAGTGGTCCTCTCGTGTTTCGACATCCAATCGTGTGGCGCCGGAGAGGCGCCGCTCGAGTGCAAAGGGTTAAGAAAAAAAATCTTTCGTTTCTCAAAACGAAGATTATTTGAATTACGTCACTGATTTTGACCCCCGCACATATAAAGAAAAGTACCTTTGGGTTAGAGGGGGATGTGTTTGTCTATTATTTCTATCCACAGTTTATTCTACAAAACAAGTGGAAGTTAACCGGCAACATGAGATTTCGAAAAGCAATCCCCAGTCTCCATTCCTAATCCTAAGAGAGATATGCCGACCAAATGGTATAGTGGTTAGCGTGCTAGCTTCTAGACCTCGAGGTTGCGGGTTCGAGTCCCGTGTCAGGCATGGGTGTTTGTAAATGCATGTTGGCTTGTCTAATGACGAATGTTTCGGCGCATTATAGCCCTCGTGTTGCTGACGGTGCCAGATAATCTGAAAACAACCAACCAACCCAAGAGAGATATTATTATAACTTGCCTTGCAATCAACTAAACCATATTGATCAGGGACGTACTGGGGAATACCGAAACCACAGCTATTTGAACCCACTGAGAACTTCGGCTCTTATAATCTAAAACTTTGATCCCGTCTTGTATTTTCATTGTGTGTATGAAGTTCGTTGTGAAGTTGAAGCGCATAGAATTCTCTCATTATCCAACATTGAATTAACGTTTTTATAGTAGTGAAACCTTAGAATGCAGAAGTTCTAAATCCGCCTAAGGGCCATATTATTACAGAGCCACTCGAGTGGCGAACCCATTTCTGGCCACTGCTGTGGCTCAGTATAATAAGCTCTAAAGGATTGCATATTTCGCTTATGGTCTGAGCACCACAAGCGATAGACACAACCTCAATATAAAAAGGCCCTAAGAAGTAGTAGTGTCCTTGTAAAGGTGCGTTTACACCAAAGTCTTCCATAAGTTTTCCACAAGTTGCGGCAATGTGCAGCTTTTTCTACAAAATACAGTAACTTTATCTGTCTTCCACTTGTGGAGAAACAAATCTTCCACTAAATTTTGGTTTCCCGCGGAGTGTTGGTAAAGATCAAAGAAAGTTGACAACTAAAAGTGGAAGATTTGTTGCTGCGCGCTTTGTGCTAGCAACTTGTAGGAAACTAGTGGAAAACTGTTCCCCCACCACGCGCCCCCGTGACTCTTGAGTTAAATTACGTAGTTTAAACAAATAACCGAGACTTGTGTACGAATCACCAGTAGCCAAAAAGCGTAATGTAACTGCTAGCTTTTCTGTAGTTTGTGTCACTTTTCTTGATTTTCTGTCCGATCATTGAAATCAAATACTCTAAGTCACTATTGGTCATTCTCAGAAAGTTATTGACACTCCCGTCGCACCTCAGCTCACCACTCAACGGATCGACGTCATCTTCTCGGAGATCAGCTATCATGTCACTTTCACTGTACCTATCCCTAGCCTTCAACGAGGGTCTCACCCAATATCTTCGGGGACCTCTTGTGCAGTGGCTGGCTATGATGACAAAGGCAGCCGCGGCAATAATTGCGTCTTCATGCGACGTCCTTGACACTGCTGCCTAATTCTTGACACTACCGCCTTTCGCGCCAATTCTTTGGCAACAAGTTTTCCACTTGTTGCTCTAAATTTGAGAAGAGCAACTTTTAGTTTTCTACAAAAAATCTTCCACTCGTTGCTCTAATTTGAGAATAGCAACTTTTAGTTGACAACTTATAGTTTTCTACAAACAATGTTTTGTCAACTTTCAGTTGTCAACTTTGGGGTAAACGCGCCTTAATGCATCAAAATAACTTACTCTGGGTAATGTGCGTTCCCGGTGGACATACGTTCAAGTAAAATGAAGTGATTCCTTGAGTCTTCTGCAAATACTCGGTGTTTTCGGCATTTGAGAGATGGTGCTCGTAATCGGAGACACATTTTCTTAGTCGGGATATCCGCCTGGAAAAAATACACATCCCAATTAAGTTGACAAATTTCGCAGATATAACAACAACACGTAAAGTTTTATGAAGTTATGCTAATATATTCACTAAACAACATAAGTTGTTGCTTGTTTACAGATCCATAGGTCAAATGATAAAACTAAAATGAAATTTAAATACAAGAAGTGTTCGCAAATTCTAAGAGAACAATATACATAACAGATATTTATATCTTGACCGGGTTCTTTCTTCTTTGTTGAATTAAAACTTTATCCACAGTTAAAGTAAACCTCCACAAACTATATAGCGCCATATTTCTTTCGGGTGATGAAAATGTGAGATGATGTTTATTTTTTTAACATATATAATTGTTAATTAAATTTTAAAAGTATATTTATTAGAAATAATTCATTCTTCCAATATATACATTTTTAAAAGTAGGATCTAATTCAACACAAATTAATTACGAAAACTGTATTTTTACTTCCTTGTAAATTAATATTAAAGATTAATTGGATTCAATGAAAATTTTGAAAGGCCGCAGAAATAATATTTTTATAAAGCAAATTAAGGGTCAATGCATTGTAAAAGCAGATATAGGTAGTATATTATTTTAAATGTGTTTATCACGTTTGTACTCGATGGAATTGGAACTGTGTTCTAATAAATCTAATTTATAAATGATCGAGCATTGTGTGGGCTATTTTTATTTTAATGTCATATACAATCCAGTTTCGTATTTCTATGTCAGTTAACAAACTTTAGTCATTAAATAAAATAAACCATATTTTGAAAACAATGATTTTTTTGTAAGTATTTAACAAATCACAAATAATTTGGTTTGATAATTAACGCTGAATTATTAAAAATATGTGTAAAATCACTAATATTTGGTTAGCCTTTTAATTTTGCTTCTGTATATTTCTCATAATCCTTTACAAAAACAAAGAGATGTATGTTGTGTCAGAGACTAACGTTTGTAAATACTTTTAACTATTCAATGTGATCTTTATTTTTTAGTTGTTCAAGATGTCTGTGAATATTCACTCACAATATTTAGTACTAACTTTGATATTTTATTATGAAAACTCACCTCCCCGAGACTTTTATTTTATATAAGGTGGTGACGAGTAAAACTAAAAAAAAATTCCAGTTGCATTCAAATTTATTTGTTTTCAGGGAAATATCTGTTTTAGGAATAAGCAAACCGTACAGATTCAGTTCAATTAAAAAAATTGCTGAACAGTAAAATAAAATAATTCAGTTTTCCAAGGTGGCTGCAATTGAAAAGGCTTTGTTTAGAACATATGTAGATATTAACAGATTTTCAACAAATTATGAAAACTGAGACCAAACTATGTATAAAATAGTTTTAGCAAATGATGCTTTAACCTTATAGTACATGATTTTTCTTTTTAATGAACTATTACTTTTTTGTTATATTTTGGCCCCTGGATCGCTGAATAAATATACAAAAAATATCCAGAGTGCCTATTTAATTAAATTATTAATTAAAACAATTATGAGACATATCTATTCAACGTCAAGTGCTAACGAAGTTTCCTGGGCCTTAAGCCCAAGGGTATTGTTTTCAATTGGTCAAAAGTGTGATCCGGTGTCGTCATCACTTAATGTTTGGGCATGCGCAAGAAAGGGATTGTGTGGGCATGCGCATGCTCCACCTGATAGCATAAAAAGAGATGTATGCTAATGTTGTTCAGTTGTATTCATGTATCGATGTTTTATAAAACTCAAAATTAAAAAAAATGAATGGGCTGGACCCTAAGTCGATTTTTTTTCATCTTTCTGTTCTAAAATTTCTTTTCGAAAAGTTGTGTAGCATATATGCTACGCTATACATTAGAGGATTAAATACGACAGTTATGCGAGTTATGTTTAAAACAATCATAATTATATCTGATAGCATGTATAACAAATGCTATTTTTAGCAAATATCATTTTTAATTTACTCAATAGTATGGCAACCAAATTTTGCGAAGATAATTTTATCCAAATATGCGGAAACACGGATCTAAACAACGTGAGGTTAATTACTGCCATCCATACAGCAATGAATTGCAGATGAAAAACTACGAACGCTATATGTTCTCAGAATTTCATTTTACTGTCTTCAGTTTAGTAATAAAAATAACTTCGGGGAAATCATTTCAATAAGTATGATTCATGAAGCGGTTCTGTAAAGTTTTGCAATACTTCTCACATATTTGTTGGGTTAATTCATGGAATTAATTCATGGCATTAGCAATTCATTTGTGAGACAATTTTATTCATCGTTATGGAATTTCATGACGTAGGAGCAATATGGAATTTCATGACTGAGAATTTGCGAGAATTTCAGATGATGAATGCCTTCCGGAGGGAGTATCTAAGGGGAAATTGCCGCTGTTACGATAAGGCAGCTTGACAATTGATAAGCGACCATCTTTTCTAATACCTGCCTTTTCTATTGTCTGTCTATCTGTAAAATAACTCCCACCAGGAAGTCTAGATGGTGGCGATCACTATAAAAACAAGACTTGTCCATTTATAATAAGGGTGCTGCATGCAGGATATTGGCGGACTAAAAGGTTGCAATACGATATTCGTCTTAGTGATAGTAAATCGTTTACGGTTAGCGCGCTAGCTTCTAGACCGCGAAGTTGAAGGTTCGAGTCCCTTTGTTAGGCATGGGTATTTGTAAATGTATGTTGGCTTATCTAATGACTTATGTTTCGACGCATTATAGCCCTTGTGTTGCTCACGGCGCCAGATAATCTGAAAACAACCAACCAACCAGTAAATCGTTTACTTTAAACAATCTATTTTCACTAAGTCAATGATGGTGTCTTTCCTTTGGAATCCTTCATGGATGCCTTGAATGATGGTAACAGACAGACAAAGACGAATTCGATGTTTTTGCGTCGTAACATCATACAAACGTGACCAAAACGTTTCTATGAGAACAGACAAAGATATACTTCTTTCTTCAGACAAAAATATATGTCTTGGCTTAACGGGTATTCTTGAGACAGTCAAGCAATACTCATTCTTCCTTTTATTATAGAGTTTATTAAAAGGCAACGTGATGTTGGGAATTGAACCCATATCCCCAAGCATGTTAGGTGCGTGTTCTGTCACTGAGCAATGAGTAAGTCGCTTGATTTTTTTAATGTATTTATGTGACATGAAGGACTCACCTGCAGAAGAAGTCGATCTTTTCTGGACTTGTAACGTCCAATAGCAGGTGAGATATGTCACTGTTTTCTGCCATTTCGGCGTAACACCGGCGGACGTTTTCATTGGAAACACCCCTTGATGAGGGAGATGGAGTGGCCCAACTGCAAGACGCGAGACCTGGAAGGTGAAATACATGGGATTTAAAAAGAAAACTCTATCGAATAAATGCCATACTTTACAAAGCAAGCCAAAATGTTGATAAAGCATTTGAATATTCGCACTAGTTGTTTAATTCGAATCATTTTTGTAAGTTTATAAAATTGGAAATATTTTTCACCATTTTTTTTTTATCCACCAGAAGTGATTCAGTATTAAAAAGAAAAAAGCTGCATTACAGTTTCAGCGACAAATTCGTAAATTTTGAGACAATACATCGGTGTCAAAGCTCATTATATTAATGTGTACTAAAATGGTATTGTGGATGTACTGAATTAGTGGAAAAAGCAACTAATCATGTTCGATCTCTCATCATTATGAAAATAAAAGAAATTATAGTTAAAAGAGTATTTCGCGCATAGCTGATCTTATACTTTATTGCATGTAGTTGATTAAAAATTTAACATGTAAAAAACGCTTGTACTATAAATCCTTTGTATGCATTACTAACTTTTATGTGCATATGCAACTTATTTTTTGTGCTCCAATTGACTATCATAGTGTTTTACCACAACCAAGAAAATCATCGATTTTGTGTAATAAATGAACTTTATTTTTCCATAAATCTTGGTAAAATGCATAACCATTAACAACGGGACTATCTGCCAAGTTTCAGATTGATCGGATGACGACAAGTGGGTAAATAAGCTCTTCTCAGATTTGACGGTCACAAACAAACGAACACACAACGTCGAAAAAAAATAAGTTACTTCTTTTGAATTATACTGAGATTGACTTTTAGAAAACATAACTTTAAAAACAAGGAACTTTTAAAACTTAACTACTAGGTGTATCATAATTTTGCAATTTTAATTCATTTACGAGAAGAAAGAAAAGTGAAAATGTCCCATGCGTTATCTAGAGAATTGCCTTTATATGATTTTATTTTAAAAACAATGAAAATGTGTTTAAAAATACTTTAACACTGTTAAGACCAATACGAGTTTAACAAGTAAAATGTGACTTAAACTTGAGAAACATGACTTGGCAATTAGAAAAAAAAAAAAAAAAACTTGATGACAAATCAAAACAAAAAATTACTTTCCCCTTAAAACTAACAGCCATTTTTAAATAATCAGTTTGGTTTCAAGTGAAAATATTTTTATTAAAATTATCGTTTCGCAAACTTTCAGTAATTTCGGGGCACAGCGAAATTTGAAGTAATATTTAAAAAACTATAAATACACATTTTAGTTTTTATTTACGCTGTATTTTAGTTACGCTAGATACATAACCGATATCATAATATTTTATTTTAAATTTTTTTGCTACAATTAACTTTTAATTAAAAATCAGTATTTATCTAACTTTTTACGTAATTGAGCACCACAGAAGATTTTAACTGATTTTAATTATATTCATATCAGAGAAAATTAAACCAAAACACAAATTTTTATATAATGGAATATTTTTAGAAAATGACCCCCCACCCCACCCCCTTCTTCCCCCAAACCTACTATACACTATCGAATTATAATCGTATTTGAACTTAAAAGTCCAGTTTGTACATAAATATATTTGTGTTCCTATGTAGTCAAAATTAAAGTTAAGATAAAAATTTAGTCAAATCAAAAGGTACTCACCACCACAGCAGATAAGTACAAACACGCTCGACACACCTATCATAGTCTTCTCTGAAAAGCTGGGCACATTCATTTGAATACCTTTTCTCACTAGTATTGTTATTTCAGGGAGGATGAATGACGATTATTTATTGTTGTAATTCTGATTAACAGTTTATTTCCGGAAGTTTCGTGTAACGCATCATCAAAGTTCCAGGACACAGTGTACTTGTTTATTTTTGTTTTTTTTAATACATATTATTTGGATGTAGGAAACTGACATATATCCTATGAAGTAAAAGTAGTTTCGATGCGTGGCGATGACGTCATTAGGGATGAACTGAATAATTCGCAATTTTAGATTTGAAACTCATACTTTATGTACTTTCTATATAGTTACTATTATTTTTATTTAATTTTTTATTTGCAATTAAACATGTATTGATTATCAATATATTGACTGAAAAATCTATTATTAACATTAATTAGTATAAACATCTATTTATTATCAACATATTGACTGTTGAGAGAATTATTTACACCTATCATTATAAACAGTTATTGATTATGAATATATTGACAGCCCAACCTATTACACCTACAAACTTTCAATTTCAAGTTTTCTCGTAGTTGGTAATAAATTCAAAATTTTAATTAGACATTAGATATTCAAGGAAATAAAAAATCAATTCAAGATTTTTAATTAGGCGTTAGAAATTTATTGAAATGTACATCAACACGTATAATTGGTCACTGAGCACTTTAAGCAACCTTATCCTGATTACATAAAAAGGGTTTATTAAATTCAAAGTAGAGATTTTCTGCTCAACTTTCGCATTTGAGATTGCTTCAAGAAATTAGTTCATCAGAATTAGATATGGTATTTATTTGCTGAGAGAAAAGATATTCTTTAAGTTTCCCCAACGTTCTTAAATTCGAATTTTCTCTGTTTTTAGTACTACAATCAGCCTGATGGCTGTGTGGTTAGCGTTCTGGCTTTGCATGCCAAAGCTGCCGAGTTCAAATCCCAGGGTAGGCATGGATATTCATTATGGTTCGGAATCGATTTTAATCTGTAGGTTTCAGTCTTATTAGACATTATTTGTGCACAAGAATAGATCGTTGAACACCCAAACCAACCAATTATAGCACTGTCATCTATTGTATACTATTACAACTTCCAATTTTTTTTTTTTTAAGTATTTGCTATTTTTTTTTTTTTACTACAGTTTTCTATCAAATAACACAATATAAATAAGCTATTTGTCAGAAGCTTTTGTTTTTTTTATATCGTTAAACAGTTTCGGTTTTTTAAAAAGGAGAAAAGAGGACCATCACTAAAAAAACATCCAACAGTGTTATAAGATTTTAAGTTCAAAATACTTGACAGACGCAAACCACATTGTGACTATTATTATACCAGTAGTTATTTACTGAAAGTTCTTTGCAGGTAAAGAAAAAAAAAGTTTTCTGGACTTTTGTTATCTTCCAATTCTAAAAAGGCAAACTAAAATCCTATATGAAGAAAAATTGTACACATCAATCCATCAAGGTAAACAAGTCCTTTAAAATGTTTTCAGACAAAGCACAATTTTATAGCTTGAAAACGCATTGAAGCCCGCTGAAACCTTAAGTACTTTTTGTGAAATATTTTGGGAACTGTAATATCTCTTTCCTTTTGACCTTCGATCTACTATTGGTTAGCATTGCTAATATGTCAACAGCTGGACAGCTCTCTTAGCTCTGTTCTCATAATAACAAATTGACTTGTACAGTACCTTGGTCTTCTTATTCATCTAAACCTCTTTGAGCGGATATACAAAATTACAAAATTAGTAAACAATTGTGAATTTAGATTTTTAGAAAAAAAAACAAAAAAACTATTATCAATTTTGTATTTGGAATAATTAATTCATAATTGGTCTATTCTAACGATCAACACAACAATCAGTTTTTCATATTCAAAACACGCTGAAGTACGAATTTCAAACAAAAAATTAGATTACGTGGAAACGGGTTTCGTTGAAGAGGGCTTAGTACCAAAATTTTGTCAAAAAATTATTATTATTATTTTTTTTAATTATTATTTGAAAAAATAGTTCCTACATTCCTGAAGAGAATGATGTTTTTATCTTATTCCTCCGGAGATTAGAACGCCTCGAAAATACCTGTTATTTAAACATCAATAATGGGCGTAACACATTGAAACGTCTGCTTAAAGTGCGTTTTCCGGGCACTAGTGTTTTTCACAGATGTTGCAAATTCAAATCGATAAATCTCCAGAACCATTCACAATCGGCTATTCAATTATTTGGAACATGGAATTTATATCCTTTTAAGCATTTTGTTTTCACAGATTTTTGTTTTTAAATTCTCTTTTAAATATATAACATTTAGCGTAAACAAAAGATCACATAAAAAAATCGAAAATATCAATATTTTAACTTTGAGATTTTTTGGAATTTATTCTAATTCACCCATCAAAATTCCGTGAAGAAAAAAATTTCTTGATGTAATTATGTTCTACAGAAAGCTTTCAATTTGAATATATATATATATTTTCCTGACTTATATCAAAATACGCAAACATCAATAATTATGAATTTTTCTTGTTTTTTAATTTAAAAAAAAATAATCATCATATTTAAAAAAAACATTATTTTAAAGACATATTACTAATATCTAATACATAAGGGCAATTCTTTGAAAACTGAAACCACTACACCTAAAAAACAAACCTCGAAGGAATGTAAAAGTAATGAATTGTTATTAAAGTTAGATGTCCAAAGTATCATAAAAATGCAATAAAAAAATTTAGTAACACAATTTAATTTAACTTTTTGACATGAAAGTTCAATAATTTTAATGACTCTAAATTATGTAAAACAGAGTACAACAAATAAGTGTTTTTTAAAAGAAAAAATTCAAGAAAAACTATAAAGAATGTACCTAATGTAGTCATTATAATTAGTAGAAATGCAAAAGTCCAATAATATTACATTCTAAGTAGAAAAAGTTATGAATTTAAGCTCAAAGTTTAAGTCCTTACACATGTCCCGTGCGTCAGCTGAAACAGGCATTTTTTTTTTTTTTAAATAGAAATATATTTTAAATTTAAATTTTTATAAAACTCCATTTTTTTTTTAAAATTCAATCACAAAGTGTTTTGCAAATTCTTAAAACAGCACAACAATTATTTCAGCTGTTATTTTAGAAAAAAGATATGTCCCGTGCATCAGTTTCTTAATAATTACGTCAAAGCAAGATTTCTAAGTACACAATTATTTCGACTACAATTATCTGGGCAATTCTCTGAAAACTGAAACCACCACACCTAAAAAAGATCTCGGAGAATTATAAAAGTAATAGATAACTACTAAAATCAAATGTTCAAATTGATTTATCTTTTTGACATTGAAAGTTCAATAATTACATTAATTCCAAATTATGTGAAACAGAGTATAATACATCGACGTTTTTTAACGGAACAAATTTTAGAAAAAAAAAATTGTACTTAATGTAGTCATTATAATTAGTAGAAATATAGATGTCCAATAATATTGCATTCTAGGTATAAAAAAGTAATGAAATTAAGTTCAAAGTACATGTCCTTACACACGTCCCGTGCTTCGGTGAAAAACATATATTTTTTTAAAATAAAAATATATTTTCAATTTCAATTTTTACAAAACTTCATACTTTTTCTTTTAAAATTTAATCACAAACTGGTGTACAACTTCTTAAAAAAAATACAAAATGAATTATACTTGTTATTTTAGAAAACACATACGTCCCGTGCGTCAGTAATTAAACAGTTGTGTTCAGATTATCTGGCGCCGTCAGCAACACGAGGGTTATAATGCGCCGAAACATTCGTCATTAGTCAAGCCAACATACATGTGGAGATAGGGGGCGCACCACTAGAGAACCCCTTGTGGCGACTCCTAGCGGCAGAGGGAGGTATTCCTCATTCTGATTAGAGAGACAGATCACTGAACATTCTCGATGTGAATATACGTAAGAAAGGCGCTTGTGCCTAATGTAGTATGAGATAAGAGGCAGTAAGGATTCATTAAAGCTGGATTCTACACTCAGCAAGTGTCCCTTCTCTGATCGTCTACTCCCACATGGGGGCTCGGCATCACGAACTGAGTAGGCGTCAGAACGTTACGTTAAGAACCAAATGGCAGAACGTGTATAAGGGCAAACCAGAAGCGAGCGACGAGTACAAATGAAACCGAACAGCACCGTAGTCACCCAGCAGTGAACCGGGGATCGAAGTATAAGCCGTCGTATCACCTAGCAGTGTAAACGACATAACAGCGCAGTGACCGGGAAGGGAAACCACGTCTCACCGGAAAGCGAAACTACCACGTCGGAAAAGCGAAGTCAGCGCCGACGAAGAGGATTGCCTAGCGGAAACAACAAGCATTGGAACACCGCTAACGAAGCCAAGAAACTTCGTGTCGAATAAAAGAAGTCGACATCACTGAGAAGTGGAGCAGCTAACACAGTGACCGGAAAGTGAAATCACGTCTCATCGGAAAGCGAAACCACCACGTCGGAAAAGCGAAGTCAGCGCCGACGAAGAGGATTGTTTAGCGGAAACAACAAGCATTGGAACACCGCCGTCGAAGCCAAGAAACTTCGCGTCAAATACAAGAGGTCAGCATCATTAAGGAGGGGACCAGCAAGCACTGGGAGACCATAACGAAACATAGGCACTGACTGTCACAAGTCGAGGTAACAAGTCAACAGAAAAACTGTGAGTACAATTTTCGATTATACTAACATGGCGTTTCTTGCCAGAGCACGAAAGAATGACTTACTCGCTTTAATAGATGAACTGGGATTGGAACAACCCATTAACCCAAAAATCGCTCAATTATGTAAATTAATAACAGAACACGCCGATTATGATGAAAACTTTGTTAAAAATATGTTAAACACAATTGTAAATGACCGTGAAAATGAAGAATCATTAGCAAAAGATAGGGAAGCGAAAGAGTTTGAATTAGCAAAAGATAGGGAAGCGAAAGAGTTTGAATTAGCAAAAGATAGGGAAGCGAAAGAGTTTGAATTAGCAAAAGATAGGGAAGCGAAAGAATTCGAGTTAGCGAAACTGCGCATAGAAGCAGAAGTTCGCCAACATGGCGCTACTGTAACAAACGCACGTGAAAACGAAGTAAGCAGAAGCCCAAATATATTACAGTATATGAAACCGTTTGACGGTAGTGACATAAGCATCTACTTGACACTATTTGAGAGACAAATTAGTCGTCTAGAAATATCGAAAGATACTTGGGTAAATTATTTAATTACAATGCTTCCACTTGACATAGCAAGCTTAATAACACGTGAGCCGGAAACACTAGCGAATAATTACGACCACATTAAGAGCATTTTGCTGAGACGATACCGACTTAGCCCAGAACAGTTCAGAATACAATTCTCATTCCATAAAAAAGAACAATGTCAGACATGGAGAGACTTTGCTTTTGAACTAAACAATTATCTAACCGAATGGTTGAGCGGACTTGATGTCGCAACATTTGAAGATTTAAAAGAATTAATGCTAGTAGATCAAATAAAAAGAAAATTACCCAAAGAAATTTGAGAACACTTTATGGACGAACTTCCGAAAATAAAAAATAGGGAAATTTTGGTCAACAAACTTGATGACTTTGATTCAACTAGAAATAATTTTAAAAAGAGTACGATATTTCGCGAAAATAAATATGAAGAAAAAAACAGGAAACACTGGCAATCTAGAGAAAATATACAGGAACGTCCATTCGTTCGTGCTCAAACCAATACTAACCATTTTTATAAGGAAAGAAATAATGGTATTGTTGATAATACAGAGTGGCCTAATGAATATAACCAGTTTGAAGTTAAAAATCAAGGTATTAAATGCTTTAATTGTAATGAAATAGGCCACCGCCAGGCCAGCTGTCCAAAAAAGAAGGCAAATAGAGCTGTAATTAGTAATTATCCTAATTATAAGAGTAATGTGTATGTCAACAATGAAAGTTATAATAGTCCAATCAATAAAATTAGTGCATACACTGACAATAAAAGCACCACAAAGGTAATAATATTCGATCATGAAATAGTTGCTATTAATGATACAGGGAGCCAAGTCACCTTCATTTCTGAGGACTTGTATATAAAAATAGGTTCACCCCAATTAATGAGAAATGACATATTACTAAAAGGATTAGGTAATATAGAAGTACAACCATTAGGATATTTCCATACTGACATTAAAATCGACACTCATTCAGTCAATGCAAAAATATACGTCATCAAAGACCACACAAATGAATTAATAATTGGAATGGACATTATAGGAAAATTCGAAAACCCATCCTTTTACAGACAGCTTCGAGATCCAAGCCGAAAGGATCCACGTGTTTTTTATTTACAAGTTATCAGGCGCCAGTCTGGCGAGGCCAAAAGAGAAAATAAAAGCGAAGAGCTCCGCAAGATGTCAATCAAATCTATTCTGACAGTTGAGAAGAAGATCGACAGCCGCGGCAACCAATCAGGAAGCAGAGCAGAGGAGAAATTTGTAGCTCCGCCTTCCGAATGCAGAAGCGCTAGTCATCTTACTGGTGTGACCCGAGAAAGATTAGACCTTGACGGCGAAAAGAAGAGAGAAAATCCCGTACCAGTGGCGAAATCATTTGGCTTGGTAATACCAGACGGAACAACCGGCGAACAGCGTAGAATTGCGGCATGTTTACTTACAGAATGTACGCCTTTTAAAGAAAAACTTCCTGAAGTAGAAGCGAAAAAAGCTGTACCAAGAGGAGATGAAGATTTCAAGAGAGAAATGGAAGAATTTATTTGCAAACTGAACGAAGCTCAAAGTAAAATAAAAGAATGTGAAGATGAAATCTTACAGTTGCATACAGAAGGTTCCACTTTCAAAGTACAGTACTCTAAACTGGAAGCTAAGAATGATGCATTACAAGCTAAACTTGAAGAAATAGAATCGGAAAACTTAAAGGAACTGGCAGAAACCACTGAAATTCTTGAAAAATACAGAGAAGATATTGCAGGTTGTGAAATGGAAATTGGATCAGCTAAAGAAGAAAGTATCCATCTTAAAAATGAATTGAAAATAGCCAAGTTACTACAAGAACAGTTAGATCAACGATGCCAAACTCGTGGAAAATGTGAGTTGATTACCACTAATAAAGTCTTGCAACCCTCAGTCTTAAGTTTAGAAGAAGGAGCAAACTTAAAAAGACAGCTAAAGGAGAAAAATCACAGCATTGGATTGAAAAGAGAATTATGTTCCAGACAAAAAGAAGTAAAGAAAATGGATGTGAAGATAACTAAACAAGTTAGAGCAATGAAGGAAGATTCTATTCTCGTTGAACATATTCAGCATGGAAAGAAACTTCAAAATGCAGAAATTTCAAAGATTAAAATGAACCTTCAACAAGATGAAACTAAAAAAGGACAGAAGGATGTCAAGGAAAAACATAAAAAGAAGAGATCATTATCAGATGCAAATAAGAAGACTGAAGAAAACTCAATGAATAAGGAGAGCCTCAAACAGTTTAAGAAAAGACGCAAAAAACCCAGAACATTTAAAGTTTACACTCAGCGAGCAAAATTTTTTGGCCATTATAAAGAGACACCAATCAAAAACAATCATAGATGTGACAATCATAGTATCTGTGCATATTGCTTTCCTTGTGTTTTTCTATTTCAGATAACTTCAGATATAAACTATGAGGACATAGTTCGCCAAGATGACCGAGTGTGGAGATAGGGGGCGCACCACTAGAGAACCCCTTGTGGCGACTCCTAGCGGCAGAGGGAGGTATTCCTCATTCTGATTAGAGAGACAGATCACTGAACATTCTCGATGTGAATATACGTAAGAAAGGCGCTTGTGCCTAATGTAGTATGAGATAAGAGGCAGTAAGGATTCATTAAAGCTGGATTCTACACTCAGCAAGTGTCCCTTCTCTGATCGTCTACTCCCACATACATTTACAAACACCCATGACTAACACGGGAGTCGAACCCGCAACCTCTCAGTCTAGAAGTTAGCACGCTAACCACTATACCGTTTGGTCGCCAGACTTAGTGGGAGTAATTGTCTTGATAGACGGGCAATATCATTAATTATGTTTGACAGTATCCTGGATGGATGTACACTGGTTTGATACCACGGTTTTCTAGTCACGAGAGACACGCCATAGCTAACAAAACCAATAAGGTTCTGACTCGTAAAATGAAAAAACGTCTTTAAGGGCCTTGTAGGCCTTATATTGCTAATATTAAAAGAAGAAATAATAATTTAAAAGAAAAGATTATAATGAATCAAAATTTGACTAAAAAGTTAACCTCAGATTAATTTATGACACAAGGTGAATATAGGGTAAAAATTTAAAAACCAGCTAGTAGCTATTTTCTCAAAAGATACATCGAAGTTTGAAAAACTACATTTTGAGAAAACGAATTTTTGTGTGAAATTGTGGTAAGGCAAACCCTGTGTTTACAATGTTTTTTTTTTTTCTTTTTTTTTTTTCCTTTTTTTTTTCTTTTTCTTTCTGGATCTATAAGCAAAACAGGTCAAAATTATATGTTAAAAGAAGCAGAATAGATTTAATTTTAAGCATATGTCAAATCCACGAAATCGTTATATTTGAAATTTGTAGCCTTCACCCTTAAGCTTACGCAATATCCTTAAAAACTATGTGGTTTGTAAATATTTTTTAAACTTATATTCTTGCCAGTAATGCATTTAGGTGAAATATTGCTTAATCACTGGTTAATGAAAAAGTTTCGGTACTTATACGTAATAAATCTCCTGCCTTTTCGTCGTAAAGAAAATTATCGCCAATTGTTGAATTTATTTCTTATTGCCAACTTTCATGCACATCGGAATAAATTATTTTTTCAATTAAATAATCATCATTGTAATTGATTGAAAAAATACTTTATGAACTGTAGTCCAGAAAATTGAATTTTGTGAGAAAAAGTCCAGTAATTGAACTTTGTTGATAATGTTTTTTAAGCTTCCTTAAAATTAAATATTTTAAATTTTAAGATTAGAGTAGATGGTCAATCCTATAGTTTTCTTGGTAGTCCGCCAGCAAAAACTTCGCAACAATTCAATACATATGACCCCTTGGAATCATACTAAAACCGTGGACTCTTTTGTCGTATCAAAAAGTTCGCCAAACACAGTCGGCCAATAATTAACCAAATATTATCCAAAGCTGTTACCAAAATATTATCGTCAATCTCTTAAGAAAATCTACAGGCATTCGCTTGATCTTGATCTTTATAAATAAAATGTATGCACGCATACACGATCATTTGGGAATGACGTCATGGCTTAGCATTCAATAAGTTAAAAAAAAAAAACATTTTTCTCATTTAGGCAACAGGAAAAAATTCAACTATTTGCGAGATTTCCGCTGCAATGAAAAGATACACGCTTTATATATAAACACCAAACTTTTTTTTAAACACAAAATATAATATCTTGCTTTAAGAATTCTTTCTATAAAAGTTCATCGACACAGAAAACAGTGAAATGAATCCATGAATTATGTACGGGTACTGGTTCATCATGCAGTTGGTTTCATTTTATGGCAATTTGAACTCAATTACTTTTCCTCGCGTGTAAGATTTGAAAATGAAGTTTGTTCTATATCGTGCTGTATCGCCATGCGGCTGCTAATTCATTTGTGGAGGTTTTCTTGCGAGTATTATATCGCTAAAGAAGATTTAATACTTCTTTTGAGAAAATTAGCTTTTGGCTCGATCATCGCTTCCGCATTCTCAGCTTTGTTTAAGGAAGATGATGTTTAGCTTTCGTTTCTTTAAATTAAATATGAAGACAAAAATCTTTACACTATTCAGCGTTAAACGTCGTTTAATTAATTTAGGAGCAAAGTTATACTTTTTTCAAAATTGTACGTTTTTCTCATTGATAAATGGAAATTATACTCTTATCTTGTTAAAAAACGTAAATTATACGCTCCTATTGAAAAATAAATAAATTATTCGCTATCCTCATTAAAAACTATGAATAGACATCGCACAACTTTCAATTACAGGGATTTATGTAATTTTCTTTTGGCATGGATTTTTGTAATTTACCGTTTTAATTTTTTTTTAAAAATGAAAATTTTCGTAAGTATTAATTAAAATAAAATAGCCAGTTTAGAGATGATTGTTGGATTGGCAAAAAAGACACAAGTGAACGTGTGAAATTAGAGATATGCTTGGTGATAATTATTACATTATTTCTTTTGGGTAAGTGAAATAGAAGAGGAATAGTCGTTATTAGTCAAAATGCTTAAAGCAAAAGAATTCAATGTTAAAGACGTTTGTTTTTCTACTTTTCACGCATTTATAGAATTTTTAAGGGAATTTCGTAGGCAGGGATGTTATTCGAACACCTTAAAAGGCAATCCCACAGCGATTTTGATCGAAATCATTACATAGAAATGGTTAGATAAATTTTCCAAAATGCAACTACTTTATGCTCATGCTCTATTTTGACGAAAACCTTTATGACACATCCCATAGCCATCACTAAACTGTATACAAAAATTTGACACCATAGGTCAATCCGCTCTTGAGTTACGTTGATAATATACCGACAGACTAACTGACACGCATACATTTTTGTAGACCAATTTTTTTTACTCAGGATGTTCCAAAACGTGTAGAAATAGCAAAAGAAAAAAAAAAAATCGAAAACTCTTTTTGACCGAACGCAATGCTTTCATTTCAATATACTTCTTATTAGGTTACTGAAAGTAAATATGAAAATAATACGCATGAGAAATCAGTGACGTCATTTCATTTCCTATAAGCCAGAGTGTTGCTTGACGACGTTCCTTCGCTTACTTGTCGCATTGTCAATAATGTGCTTATCATCCTTTCTACCATTTATTACTAAATTCTTGTCAAACCGCAGAAAGTTGCTATCTCACTCACTTTTGTTCCTGTCTGTATGATATGTTTTCTAGGAATTGTTTTTGTGTTGCATGACAGCTCCGAAGTTGTAACGAAATTACGTTAAATGACAGAGCGTTTCACAAGTAGGGTATATGAGTCAACAAGAAAGATGTCAAAATACTATTCGATGCGATGAATGCATATTAAAATAAAGTGGATGAAACTGGAGAATTTAGTGAATTTGAAGTGTGTGATTGTGTAAAATTATTAATTTAATTTGACATTTTTTATGATAAATTATTAATTTAATTGAACATTTCTTATGATAAATTATTAATTTAATTGAACATTTCTTGTGATAAATTATTATTTTAATTGAACATTTCTTGTGATAAATTATTAATTTAATTGAACATTTCTTGTGATAAATTATTAATTTAATTGAACATTTCTTGTGATAAATTATTAATTTAATTGAACATTTCTTATGATAAATTATTAATTTAATTGAACATTTCTTGTGATAAATGTAGCACACATTGTGTTTGTTTTTCCCCCTATATTCCCTGTAATCATTCCATTCTTCTTAAGTGTTCAGGTTTTGATTACTATGTATTTTCAAGTTTTGAATATATTGTTAAAAAAAATTTTGAAAAACTATCCTCCATATGATATCCTTTTATCTGTGTTATTAAAGAAGATGTTTTTGTATATATTTTAGTATATAATATGCCAATATTATACTTTCGCTTTACATTTTTAAAAGTGGCTTATCGTAACTGATTATGAAGCCAAAGAGCATTTAGATTTTTAAAAAAACTAAGTGCGAATACCGTCATACCGAATGTTCTGCACCGAATGCCATACGTGTAAGCTCTTGACACGACTATTCTTTAGAAAGGTCAGTCAGATTCGTAAACAGTTGATAAATAAGCTATTTCAAAGGTTGATCCTTTCAGTTATAGGGTATTTAAAGGTTTATATAACTATAAAATATGCTATCCAATTCATCTATGGAATTTATGTAAGTACTTATTATTTTTACACATGTATTTGGGTGCAGTGTTGGTTTTAAGAGAGTAGGGGGAAAGTTAATCTTCCCAATCAATCCTCACTTTTTTGACCAATTAATGATATACAATGACATTATATCTGGTATACACTTGAAGTATCCTTACTCCACACTTGAAAATACTTACCACCCAATCGCTAACATGTATTTTTTCGCTATTGATTATTCTTCATCAATGATGATCCTCATCATCAATTTCGCATCAATCTATTAACTCATCAATGATTAATATGAATGTAATGCTTTCTCACAATGCTGGGATCGGCAAGAATTATATACTTTGGAACCTAGCTATGACACTGAGCTGAAAATGCTTGGATGTGTTGAATATTATCAAGGATTTTAAGGGCTCCATGAGGCCTATTTTTCACCGAAACAACGTGAGAGCAAGATCTGATCAACGGTGGGATTGCCTAACGGAATGTCTTACAAAACAAAATATTCCCAGCATTTGGATATTGTATAGGAGAATACCTGGAAATCCTTCCAAGTAGTCCGACAACTGATAACAAAATTTTTCTCACAAACACTGCCGTGTATACGCACTTTGAAAGCTTTATAGCAAAGCGCCAGCGCGGCTTGATCCCATGACCCCTTGCATGCTAGGGTAGCCTTATACCTCTCGAAAGTGTTCAGGTAATAAGATATAAGAAACACTTATAAATATACTTTGGTATATATTGCTATAATCTTATGTATTAAATGGATAATTCCCGCTTTTTTTAAAAACGAGTGAAATTAGTACATACTTATGAAGAATTTCTTTCTGATTCCAAATATTTAAACAAAAGTTCTTTAAAAACATTAGTTATTTAAATATTAGGAAAAGAAACTGCCCCAAAACCGAGCCAAAACCAGTCCGATCAAAACAGTCAACAAAATTCGTGACGTAAAGAGATCCCTGCGTTTCTATGGTTATCGTGAGGTTTCTGCCAAATAGTTATTGCTAAAGAAGTTGGCGTTGGTAGACCATTGCCGCATTCCGTACATGTTGGAGTGATTTGCGAGAAACTTGCAAATCTGATTTCCGCTGCTGCATTTCAAGACAAAATGTTTTAGATCTCCTTACGTCACGTTCAACGCCAACGAAATAAGTCGTTTTCTCGCCAACCACTATCAAGGTAATTTTGATCACAAATTTAAAAAAAAAAAAAGGAAAAAAAGCGCTTTGAGGAGAAATTTTTATGTTTATGGCCTTTTCGGAACATTTAGAATAATATTAAAAAAAAAAATTTAAAATGTGGGAATTGTCCATTGTAACATGAACTTTTCCGTTGAGTAAAATGTTATTCCGAAATACGTACAATAGTGATAACACAAGTAATTGAATGAATACTTATTGATTTGCTTTAACATAAATATGATTGCTAAAAAGTAATAAAAATACAATACTCATGCATCACATAATAGCTTGAAATTATTAGAATTAGAAATTACAAACATATATACAAAATGCATTTTTAAAAGTATACTATCACTACTTTTTTAAAAAACAACTAACATACAAAGCGTTAACAAGTGATGGATTTTCACTATGATTAACCAAAGATTTGCAGTGGAATAAATATAATGCTTGTTTCCAAGAAAATTTTAGAGTTCCTGTTATTTTCTATCAAACATTTCATTAAATTCAATAATTGATTTTTACAACAACAAAAAGAGTACCAAATTTTTTTAATTCCAATTATTCTTCTTACATTTTCACATTAAAACACAAAATTAAATTTAGACGATAACATTTTGCCCAAAATACAGGGTGTGTATAATAATGACCAACTTTCAGAAAACTGAAGAAGAAGAAAAAAACACTGGCCAAAACGACCAGAAAAAAACTCGAACAAGGCGGAAACTGTGCGGCATAAGAAAAAACAAATATTTCAAATAATTTTGTTTCTTAAGTGATGCCACTTTCCTCCTTCAACACAGATGTTCAGGAGACATTTTAAGTCATTCTTAGAAATGATTTTTTTTTTTTTTTTTTTTTTTTTTTGCAATTTTTTTTAAAGTTGAACTTTGATTATTATAACCCATTCAACTTTCAAAAACCATGATTTCAAAAACACGGCATTTTTTCTTAAGCCAAAGCACGGCTTTCAAAATGCATTGGTACAGCATAAGAAAAGAAAAAGAAAAAAAGAAAGAAAAAGAAAAAAAAAAAAAAAAAAATAGTTCGAAATAGTTTTTTTCCTCGTGTCATTATTTTTCCACTTCTCTCTCTACATGCAGGTCAAATTTCAAGTCATTCTGACAGATATTTTTTAACAACTTTTTAAAATTTTGGACTTTGTTACTAAACACCCTGTATATTGGCACTACCACTAAACATCGACAGAAATGTTCCCAAACTGAATATCATAAATTGAATTTACAATAATGATGAATAATAATAAATAAATTTGAATTTCAGATTCACATATTCAAAATATAATGTCCCCTAAGATATATGTACCACAAAACCAAACGAGTCTTATTCCAAATTTGGTGATTTTTGTTTTATTGCATATTATGTCTTTAAAGTTCGTTTTCTTATGAACCATAACATCTTAAACAGTTCGTCTAAAATTCTAAAATGTGAGCTCACAGACCGTTGTTAAGAGAGTCCAATAGGGAGTAGGGTTGTTTTTGCACTATTTTCTTAAGTTTCATATTTGTGACTTAAACTTGTTTTGTTTTAAGGCCATCTTTTGATTATGTACAAATAACAATAAAAATATTATATAAATTCATTTTTGCATCAAAAGATTTCTAGCGTACTTTAAGGTTCATACAGCGTCATCAAAATGTAACAAACTTTGTGAAAAGTTAGTAATATCTAATCATTTCATTGTTGGACAATGGATTTCGCACAAGTATGACCTGAAAATTTTTTCACAAAAAAAAAAAAAATAGTTAGCATTTACATCGACAGATGGCACCTTAGGTCCCTGTGAGCAACGTGCTAGTATTATTTAAGATAAATGTTGCTACTTCATCAGGTATTGTTTTAAAACTCCACCATTTCATAAAAAAAAAATTTTAAAAAAAATATTTGTATGTGGAAAAAAATATATTTTTCCCTTTTTACAATATAAAAGGAATTTTTCCATAAGAGTAATAATTAAGCAGAATCAACATCAAAATGGGCACACAGAAATAGAAATTAGTGCGTTGATATCGAACTTTCGTTTGAAAGGAACTAATCCACTTTTTAGAATTAATCCATTTCTTAGAGTTACAAAACAATTGAAATGAGATGTTTTTCATACAGTATTGTAACCAGAAAATCATAGATGCTAGAAAAGATAGCCTAGTAATAGCATACAACAAATGTTGATAGTTTTCATCAAGGTGAGTTATTCTCGTGTGGGGTAAGAAGTATTGATCGATCCCAATATATGCAGCACAGCGTATCATCTCCAACCATGGTGCGTATGACCTAGAAATATATTTACAATACGATTCACTACATAGCTTTATGCTGCATTTTACACTATTAAAACAGGGAAATTTTGCAAGCGACTATTTGATTGCATTTGTTGAATGCATTAGACTCCAAAGATGTGGTCAGGATTTTTTTTTCCGTGCAGGGAGATGAGGGGTGAAGGGGGGGGGGGGGGGAGAGAGATCTAATTTGTTGTTTTGCATCAATATAAATTAGATTTTTTCCATTTGTAATTTTTTCAGAATCAAGAGGTTCAAATTCGTATAACGTCTACGATTGGAATAATTTTTAATATGAATAGATGTAAAACTTTACAAAAGAGAAGAAATCAAGAGAATTTTCAGAATCAAGAGGCTCAAATTCGTATAACGTCTACGACTGGAATAATTTTTAATATGAATAGATGTAAAACTTTACAAAAGAGAAGAAATCAAGAGAATTTTCAGAATCAAGAGGCTCAAATTCGTATAACGTCTACGACTGGAATAATTTTTAATATAAATAAATATAACACTTTACAAAAGAGATGGAGGGTAAGTGTTGAAAGAAAATTTTAAGGGGGTAATGACCCGTCTGTCGACCCCTGTCTAATGTCAATGAGTCCCCTGTCAATGAGTCCTTTCATTCAATGAATTAAAAGTCAAACTAATTGAATATGGGTCAGTACATGTTGACTTTCTTGTTTCTTAAAAAGAGATCGGAATCTTTAATTGTAGCTATTTTTGCTCACTCCACTATATGTCGAGGTATAACCAAGATTTTTATATAAAAGTTTTTATTCAAATACTTATTTTTGGGTAGAGAAAAAAATGTAGAAGCATTTGAAATTATACGCCCATGACATGCATGCAATGAAGTGAAAAATTACTCCCGTTCCAAAGTTACCAATGTTTAGGCAAAACAGTAAAAAAGTTACCATGAAACGGAATGTAGGGATCGTCACATTTTTCAAACTGGTTGAAATAAAAAAAAGCCATTTTTTTAGAAGAAAATAATTCAATCCTTGAATTTTTATTTTTTTATTTATACATGGATGTTTTTAAAAGTTAAAATCCAAATATGCTAAGCTTAAAATATTTTTTTTTTACCTTGAAAATATTCATAGTAAACACTGATCTAGATGTAGAAAACTCTTAGACTTTCTTATAGGTATGGAAAGTACTTGACAATCCGTGAAATAAAACATGGTTTGACAAGTGTTCATTTGTAGAACTTTTTTTTTTTTATCATCAGCCTCTTTCTTTTATGTTTAATTTTTTTCATTTTCTTTTGAATTCGTTTTTAGGATGTTTTACTTGTTTAATCTATGTTAACTTCAAAGCAAATGTTTTTGATACATATCATTCTAAATCTATGTGTTCTAACTTCAGCTTTTATAAAATTTTAGTTCAACATATCACGCGTACAAGATAGCTATGACTCAGATTAATATTGTACAAAATATACTGCTTTAGTTTCTACTGTATAATACAGTGCCACCTATTGGAAAGAAAGTTAAATAAAACATTATGAATTAAGGAGTTTGCAGTAAGAGACATCTATATGTAAAGGTCTGAACTAAATGTTTCTACGTGTTTACAGAAAAATATTTTCCGATGACAAGCATTTTGCCGCAAAAAGCAACGTTTTTGACAGTTAACGTAAATTTTTGAAATGTCAATGATATTTTGGCTCATCCTGTATATTCGAAAACTAAAATCAATAACTATACTTCAATTAATTATGTCAAAATGTAACTTTTGGCTAAAACTGTTTTGCTCTTGTTCTTAAAGTCGATCAAACGATATAGTTGTTAGCATGCTAGCTTCTAGACCGCGAGGTTGCGGGTTCGAGTCCCGTGTTGGCATGGGTGTTTGCAAATGTATGTTGGCTTGTCTAATGACGAATGTTTCGGCGCATTATAGCCCTTGTGTTGCTGACGGCGCCAGATAATCTGAAAACAACCAACCAACTTGTTCTTAAAAGTAAATTGTACTTTAATAGTATCTTGTAAAATTAGTAGTGCACCAAATTAGTTGTGTACCAACACACCACTTAGTTGAACACCTTACAGATTCTGTCCATTTCTTAAAATATTGCGATGAACCAAAAAAAAAGAAGCTATAATTGCATCATATATACCGCCTAAGAATTTGAAGAAAAAAATTCAGAATTGATTAGAAAAAAATTATTATTAAAATAAAATACTCAATTAGTAGTGAATCTGAAGAATGCCATACCTTCCTTCGAATATTACCCCAATACTGGTAACAGAAAACACAATGTAAAGTATAGTTCCATATACAACTACCACCGGGATATTCTGTGGAAAAAATAAGAACAGTATTTACTGGGGGATACAAAAGATAAGTAAAAGAAAAATTATTAACTGTGATAGAATAAAAAATAAAAAAAACTAACTTGCTGTCCCTCTGACATCTCAACGACTCCTGCCAGTAATAAGATGGTATGGTAAAATCCGTATAATTTATACCATAAGGACACCTGGGGGTCGTACTTCTGAACTGGTGCGGACACCTATGAACGTTTTAAAAAATCGGTGAGTATTGGCGAAACTTTAAAACTAAAAAAAATACGCTAACTTGTTTAACTCTTTGCACTCCAGGCCTTTTTCGCGTGGAGGAATCAGCAACTCGAGACATTTTAGGTTCGGCTGGTGTTTATGGATTTGCTTCATAGAAACTAAACACAGTCATTGGCCTTGCATCGAATTTCAGCATCACACCTAATGGTCTTCTCGTGGTTTGGCATCCAATCGTGTAACGCCTGAGAGGCGCCACTGGAGTGCAAAGGGTTAAAACACGACAAAAATAAAGTTTAAATAGCAAATCCCTTATAACCACAAAAGGTTATTGCGAGAAAATCAGTAGACAATATGAAGAAATTATGCATTGGAATTAATGAATTGATTTTATTTTTTAATTGATTATCTTAATGGGATGTTAAAAATATTTTTAAATAGATATTTTACCTGAAGTAATGCAAAAATAGTGATGCATTGCATAATAATCATAAATTCTATATGTTTCAACATGATTAGTTGCATTATAGTTTTTCTAGAACAAGATCTGCAAGGTGGATCTACTGCTCCCTGACACCGTTAGATCAAGCTATAAATGAAAGAATAACGCCTTCTGGGAGGTCTTTCGATGTAAAGCAGTTTCGTATTTGCAACTGAAACTGAAAAAAAATAACCTGGAATAGTTTCAACAGGCACCCCAACATGCAACGCGTGATTGACTTTAGCGATTAACAACAGTGCCTACTCCCTTTGAAAAGCCACAGACAGCACAGCGCCGGCGAGCCTCAATTCACATAATATAATAAATGCAGTTGATAGAGTATATTCTCACCACATTTGATAGGAATTTTTTTTAACTATACATAATTTATATAAAAATATATTTTAAAGTTATTTTGTTTTAATTCAGGAAAATTTCATCTAAGTGGTGAAATCACACTTATTTTTTAAATCAAGAAAATGTGTTGTAAAATATGCTATTTCGATCGTAATCATACTTTTTAGTACTGTTTCGATAATTGTACAAAAATTACGCTATTATACCACCAAATATCATTGGTGAAATATCTGATTGTGTTTCTTCGGGTGTGCTATATTTTTAAGCAAAGACAAAATAAGATAATTTGATAGTTGAAACGTATTGCTTATGTTAGTAATTTTAAAAAGTAATTGTAAGATAAGGACATATTTGCATAGGTTACTATTTTTTTTTATAAATACATGGCATCGAAATGCTATTATAATCAATAATCTTACTTAATATAAGGAATACAAATTCAAAATGGAGTTTAAAATTTTAGACACATTTCTTATTTCAATAAATATTAAACAACGAATTAGTTGAATTTAAATATCTTCAACCTATAAAATGATTTTATAAAATAGAAGATGTTTAATTCTTCTTTAAGATGTAAACGCTTATAGTTCATTGACTATTAGTCTTTAATAAATTGTGAATTGAATTTTTCGACGTGATACAAAAATGATTTATTACATCAGGTATATCTTCAATGCATCCAAGTCTTGGCTTGCCAGGGTACCATCCAGGGCCTTTGAATAGGACAGATAATTTATTCCGTGTTCCTTCAGTAGCCCAAAACCTTTTCCACAGTTGAACATAACAAGCAAACTGGAAAAAACAAATATTCAGGTACATTATTTAATGTACTTTCCTAAATGTTAGTTAATGGTTCATTGAAAAGGAATATCACATTAAGGATGGTTTCTTCATTAAATTATCGTCAAAGAATTCAAGGAGAAAACGATATTAATATTGGTAGAATAAAAGAAATTACACCCTTGACTGTTAAAATTAGAGTTATTATTACCGAAACAAAGAAATAACGCATAATTTTATAGTTTATCTGATGCACAAAGAAAAAAAAGAAAGAAAATTAGAATTTCTAACTATGTTTTAACCCTGAAACTTGACAGATAGATTCGATGTCGATGACAATGCATTCTATCAAGTTTGGGAGATGTCATGTCAGTAAAGACCGTTTCTACACAGTCTACTATTGTCGCTTTTTATGACTAATTAACATACTTGCTGACATCCAATCGAGCTGAAACTTGGTAGCTGGATTTGATATCGATCAAAGTATATTCTATTAAGTTTTGGGAGCTTACACAGTCACTAAAAGTCCGCTTTAACATACACTTCTATTGCCGCTTCGTACAACTAATAAACTAACTTACCATCATCCATTTGAACTAAAACTTTGAGCAAGTGGCCATTTTGGAGATATACTTTTCGATAGTTCTTATATAATCCTTTCTTATAGCTGAAACAGGGGAGATAAGATTTGGTTGTTTTCAGATTATCTGGTACCATCAGCAACACGAAGGCAATAATGCGCCGAAACGTTCGTTATTTGACAAGCCAACATACATTTACAAACACCCATGCCTTACACGGAACTCGAACCAGCAACCTCGTGGTCCAGAAGCTAGCATGCTAACCACTATACCGTTTGGTCGGCTGGGGAGATAAGAAATAACGATCGTTAATGAGGTATGCTCAAGGAAAGAGAACTCTGTGTTAAAGACATATGTTTTTCAACTTTTTACGCCATTAAAGCATTTATAAGGGAATTTCGAAAGTGGTTACGTTTGGAAGACCTTAAAAGGTATTACTGTAGCGATTTTGAACAAAATCGTTAGACTCGTTTTTTAGCAATTACTCAAAAACATGATTTTTTTCAATGGCAGCTACCGCATGCGCATGCGCAATTTTGACGAAAAGCTTTATGGTAGGTCCCTGTGCCATCCCCAAGCCGCAAACCAAATTTGAACATGGTAGGTTAATTTGTTCGGGAGTAATGCTGACCACAGACACACAGACGGAAATTTTTTCTAGATCACTTTTATGAAATCCGGATGCACCAAAACGTAGAGAAATGCAATTTTTTTTATTTTTTTCTTTTTTTAACTGACTTTCTTTACCCTATGTATAGATATCGGTAATTGAAAGTAAAAATGGTATATATCTATTAGTTTGTTAGAAAAGGTACATAGAAAATTAAAACATTATGTTTAGAAAATATCAAAGTTAGTCTTATCTAGTTAACAATTGATAGTTAGTTGGTCTTTAAACAAAATAGAGCATACTACTAATTTGAGTAGAAACTAAAGTAATACATCAATGGAAAAGAAAAAAATTTTTTAGTCCCCTTTAGATCATAAACAAAAGGCAATAAATGATCACAAATGAAAGTCAGATATATCCTATCATCTCTCTGGTGAAACAGTGACGCAGTTGCGAAAAATGGAATTTTACCCAATAAACTTAAAAACTAAATTTATTTTCTACAAACTGAGTGATACCTATCAAATTGGAACAGGCGAAATAATGTTACAATAAGTGTTACACATCTATATACCGGATGGTCATAAAAAAAAATGTTACCTGATATATGGAACTCCAGCGATCATTACATTTAACAGATCGAAATGAAATTTCAGGTATAGTTATTAAAAGGTATGAGCTGGAGATTCTGTGAACTGCAACAAAATGGCACTCACAGTTGCAGTTATAGGTACAGAAAGTCAAAATTTTCGAATGGCGGTGACCATTTTTTCTCGTAGTAGCAATTTTTCACCAGCAAAAACCAAAAAGAGCGTTGTAACGGTACGTGTATCACAACAAATGGACGCGTTATGCACACACAAAAAAGAAGGGTCCTGTGATTGGTGTCTTGCCTATGTTAAGTGCAAATTCCTCCGTCAGCTCTGATCGTGTTTTTGTTGATCATTCGCAGAGTTGTTTTTTAGGGAGTGCATAACTCGTCCGTTTTTTTTTAAAACACGTATCGTTCTAACGATTATAATGGTTTTCGCATGCGCTGAGCATTTTCAGATGGGAAAAAGTGGGCTTTGACATTCGAAAATTTCGAGTTTCTGTAACAATAACCGTAACCGTGAGCGCCATTTTGTTACCATTCACAGAATCTCGAGCTCATACCTCTTAATAACTATACCTGAAATCTCATCTCAAATTGTTAAATTATACGACTGCTAGAGGTAAAGTTTCTTTATAACCACTCTGTATATTCTCCTTGATGCCCTATGTATTTCTTGAAACAATGGTGACCTTTAAATCCATTTTGACAGATTTTGCAGTAGCGTCACTGTTTCAGAGAATATAAATGTGCAATTTTTTTTTACTTAAATTTTCCTTAATACGTCTTTCTATTTAGTGCTGAAGTCTCACCTGGATGTACAATGGTGAAAAGGATTGTATGGGTTGAGTGAGACCATACACCACTTCTTTGCTTTCTGCTTCGAAAGTGTCAAAGATTCGGTCCCAGATGATGAGGACTCCACCGTAGTTCTTGTCAATGCAGTATCTGTTACGGCCTGGTAAAAACTCTCGTTATAAAACCCACCTATACATATTTACACGTTACTCATCAATATGAAAGAACGAATAAAAGCCGATACATATGAAAAATGTACTATATCCTTTCTCTACTTTTATTAAAAACACTATTGTTTTCAAGCAGTGATCATACGAGATTTTATATATTATTAACTGTAGCCTAAAATCTTAGCAAATTGGGATTTTTTTTGTTGTTCCTTTTAACTAATTGAAGCACCTCCAATGACCTAACTGTAGTCATTCACTATTGAATCAAAGCAAACTTTAATTTTAAAAACATTGAAATTTTTTTTAAAAAATATTTTTAGATTTAAACTAATACAATGAGAAGATGTACTAGGGGATTTAACAGTAAAGTGACAGTTGAAAATCCCCCCCCCCCTCTCCATTCACCATTTTCTTTTTATCAACAAATGGCACAATAAGCACCTTTTCCCAGTATTATACAAGTAGACAGTGCAAAACTAATTACTAGGATTCTGATGTATAGCGCCATCTGTTGATGTAAAAATAAACATTATTAACTTTGTGTGTGCCAAAAAGATTTTTCTTAACATTTGTGGGAAAACCGTATCGTCGTATTCTGAAACGTTTTATGAATTATTGATTACTTTAATATTCTATTTATTTTGGATCACCTTGCATATGAAGTCTTACTAACATATCCCAAGCTGTATTTCCACCAACAACGATTAAAATTTTATACAATGTTGGATAATGCCCTTTTGCTTATCAACTTTATAGTTGAAACTTTATTACTTTTGAAAACTTCAGAAGGTATTGCTGTTTTCTTAAATAATTAATAAAATGTTTGAAAACTTCCTTTTTTCTTTCTGAATTCAGACAGGAAACGTTCTGTAGATAGAAAAGTAGAGCAAGCATATAGATTAAAAATCGAAGAATATCGACAAAAGTAAAAAAGGGGATGAAAAATGGCCTAAGCACGAGATTCTGAGAAGCAATTTTTAGTTGAGATATGGAGAGTTATTTAAAGGTATTAGGATATTGGACAAATTAATAATTGACGATTATTTGGGAATAGGTACTGTGCGATTTACTATAACATCTTTAATGATTAAAAGCTTCAAGACTACTCAACCTACAGCGCCATCTGTTGACAAGAAAAAAAAAAGGCTTTCAACACGATTCTGGGAAAACACATTGTCTACTTTCAAATGTTACAGAATTATTAATTACGCAAGTGCCCTGCTACCTTTAGGATCTCCCTAAATAATAAGGAGGTATAATCACATTACATACCATGGTGCACTCTATGATGACTGGCTGTATTTAAGATATACTCTAATGGCCCCAAGGATTTTATCGCCTGTGGATGTTAAAAATAACGTGTTTATAATTAATTATAACAAATATTATATCTTCTAAAATATAGTATAAAATACAAGATGATATTATAACATTGAAAATTTACACTGTTAACCTCTTAAGAATCAACATGTTTTATTTATTACAGTTATATCTTAAGCATTACAAGTATAAGCGATTTTTCAAAGCTCCACATTCTTTTGCAATTTTCAAGGATCCTGAAATGATCGGTAAAAATGCATGGGAAAGTGAGTCTGATATATAACAGAAATTACATAGACTATGTATGACACGTTGATAAAATACAACTTTTTTAAATAGCGAACTTTTGTAAACACATGCACAATCTTCATAGTTAATAGAGAAATGATAAAACTTAGGGCATACATCAGCTTGCACATATTTATTCGAATACAAATGAAGTATTTGTCATTTATAAATCTCCCGACCTTTTAGACTAATCGCATTCAACTACATGAACGGCACAAATACAGGCGAACTGTCACCAAAGTAATTACAGACTCATCCGCCTTCCTCAAAACAAAACAAAGAATGTCATGCCAAATCTGTCAGATGATGGCATTAAACCACCAGAGTAAACTGATTCCATCGTACCTTTATGTTTGGGCACGTTACCATGGACATCATAGCACTGGCTGTGGTTCACTATCAAACAAAATCTGGAGGATGTTGGGGCAATCACTGAGGACGTAGGGTAAGGGCAAAGACTAAATCCATTATTATTCGGTATAAAATAAATGAATAATTTTTATCTTCAAAACACGTAATTATTTCCAAACACTATACTACAATAAATTATATAAATTTAAACAAAAAATAAATAAACAGCAATTCAATTTTTTTTTTAATTTAATAATCATATGGTACAATTAAAAGTGATAGAACATTTGAAAAATAAATAATTTACAAACATGTGGGAGCCCGATAATTTGATTTTTAGAGAAATGTTCAGAACCACCATTCCTCCTCACACACACTCACAATATTTTGTTCAACAGGCTGGTTTATAGATTAAAAATCTTAATGGTATGCCTTCTGTGGTCCTCAAGTAACACTAGGTAGTTACTTACAAATAACTAGATTACCGTTTGCTAATTAAACTTTTTTTTTTTGTCAGATACAGGTTCGACTTTCATCCATATTATTTGTGAAAATGGCATCATACTACAATAAAATTTTCGACAATGAATGATTTTTCAATTACTATATTACTTTTGAATAATTCTGTATGGTTTTAATTTAAGAGGAATCTGCTATAGTTCTTTAAAACATGAACAATTTTCTGCATGTTATAGTAACAGTAGTAAAAGATCATTAGCAAAATTTGAAAGCGAAGTAACTCGTTGCTGTGTGTTTTATTATTTAGTTTTTAATAGTTTTATAATAAAAACGACCATTTTATTTTTAATAAAAATATTGGTCATGAACTTTTTTTAATGTTCTCATACCTGCTATAAAAATTCATGTTTTATAATTTTTCTCTAAATTTCTTTCATTTGAGCCACCTAAAGTACTGCTCTGCTCATAGGTGGCTTTATTTTTAATTTACATCTTCTAATTTCGATTGTTTAAGGGATATCCAACATTTCATTTATAACTATTTAAGTTTCACCCACACATAAAAACAACATATATACTGTAATTTACATTAAGTTTGATGTAAACGTACTTCAGTATGAATCCAAATTTGGTACAAGGCATTCATATGATAGTGCACTAAAAACGCACTTGGTGGAATCATAAGTGCAGCTGGTAGACTAAACACCTGGAAGAAAATATTATGTAATTAGATAATTGAGGTTAAATAGTCACGAGGGAGGGTATAGCATGTAGTTCATAGGGTACTTTGATTTCTTCAAATAAGAATTTCTGCAGTGTTCCATAGATGGCAGTAGTGATTGTGGAATGTTATTTATTTATCGTGGTGCAAATCGATCTCATAAAATGGAATAGAATGTTATGTTTGTTTAGTAGTATTTGTCCAACTAAATTTTATTAAAATGTTTTGTTTTATTTGCAACGTTATTAGGTCAAAGAAACATAAAACCAATAGTATCCCACAATCAGTATTGCAGCCTATTGATTATTGCTGAAAGCGAAGAAACTGTTTCTACTACCATTGGTGGATTGGAGGAACCAAGTGGTTTATTGAAAAACTTATGTTGTATTCTAAGACTAAATTGATGATTCGAGCAAGTTTAATTTGGAAATTTTTATTTGCACACTTGGCTCTTTTATGAACGCAATACTAGTTTGCTGTTAGTTTGGATTTTAGTTTCGTATTTTATTACTTCAATGATTGACCACACTAAAGCCGTAAGATCGTGCGGATTGATCACAATTGTAACATTCGTGATGATTACAATCGATTTGTAATCAGTCTAATCTTGTAAATTGAGTAATTTGTAATAACTAATTTATGCTATAAGTAATTGCTTATATTAATAACAATGTAAAACAAATGCTCTTTCATTCTATTTGAATAATTCACCTGAATAATAAACTATAACTTATTTCTTTTAAGTAATTAAAATTGATTCCCAACCCAAGAACGAAAAATACAGACTTTTTTTGCCCCAAGGTGTTTGCAGAATCGACTATTGATATCAAATACCTATTAGAGGCAGTCAGGTTAGAAAGATATGGTAATTAAAATAAAACAAAATTATTTTAAATTAATATAATTCTAAAGAACAATTTTATTTAAAAATCGTGTAGTGAAATGTAACTAATAAAATCCAGAAATAAAAAAAATCGGATCAATAATACTGGTTTATAATGCTCAGTAAACTTTCAATAACACTGTTTATTTTTACCTATAAGAATAAATTATAAAACACAAAAAGAAAAATCAGAAAGAATCACTGGTGATTTTTTTTTTATGCAACTGTTTGGTTATACATTGCTCACGGCACTTTTACAAAGACTATTTACAATAACCTCTCCATTACATACTTTATCAACCGTGAGTATAGTTATGTATATTATCAGTTTAGAATTTAATGACTTATTTCTTCAGAATAGTAATTTTTTTGTATTTAGTGAAACTTTTTATTTATTTTAAATTTTTTTCTGTCATAAGCTAAAAATCTCTATATTTAAAAAAAATCAAATGCATATTTTGACGCTTTTGCGTTCGTCCTTTGAAATAACATTTTTTTTTTTTTTATTGTTATATGATTTCTATGAAATAAGCCAGTCAATGAAATATAAAGATTTATTCGTAGAACTAAGTAGAAAATACCAAAATATGCATTGGATTTTTTTTTTTTTTAGATTTAGAACCTTTTAACTAATAACGGCAGTAATGTAGTTTTTAAGTTTGGTTCATGATCCGGTCCGCGCCTATCGTAATAAACAAGATGATCATATATTTCCAAGAAATTTACAAGTATTTAATTTTCTACAAATAACATATCTTTTTACATTCTTTCATAAAAAAAAAATACTTAATGACAGGTATTTTTAAGTGATGTCAACTAGTAACTATATCGATTAGGTTCATTGAATTATCGATGTATTTATTTCGAAAAATACCGAAATTGAATCACGAATTTACAATAATGAATGCCGCTTTTCTGAACTTTGTCCCGTTTTAAGGAATACATAAATTAAATTGCAATATTTTTTTACCGCCACAAAGTTATTTAAAACTATGGATTGTCTCATTGCTGTGGACAAGTTGTAGTCTTCGGAACTGTGATGAACTTGATGGGCTGCCCACAAGAAATTGACTTCTGTGAAATACAATAATTAAATTAAGCTTTTCATGAAGTGGAACACTAAATTACATTAAATGAATTGTATTTTGTGGATTAACACTGACCGTGACAAGCTCTGTGTTGCCAGTAGTACAAAAAGTCTACTGCTAATAAAGAAATCCACCATGTCCACACTGAATTCCATGGCAGATCCACAAGTCGCCAATTTGTGTAGATGAAGATGTAGGCTGTGATTTGCCAAGTTTGTGCCATTAACCTTTGAATGAATACAAGTTCAAAGTAAAATGAAAACATTTATGATATCATACGCAACATAGTGTAGACTTGTATTAAAAAGATAATTTCACTTTGTTAAAGTTTTAGGGAGAAGAAAAAAAAACATCTCTCTTTTACCTCATTTCACTCTTTTTCTCATCAAAAAGCATCACTCATTTACCAGAAATTTACTTGAGTGATCAAGTTACAGCTTTTACTAATCGAAAGAGCCCCTTCGCCTCGACCATTACGACCAATTCAACGGTCAGGGACTTCGACGTTCAACGACTTTTTTGCAAAGTGACTCCAAAGCGCTTATCTAAAACTGTCTCTTTAATTGTGACCTTGAACCAACAACCGCTTATAGTTGATACTTTAAAAATTCATAACTGGTACATTCTTTTAAAGACACCTTGTATTATAACGAGTAGGATATAAGTTAACAGTACTTAACGAATGAGCCAAATTTTTCTTAATTCCAAGGTTTTCGGAATAAGAGCTATGTTGAATTAGCATAAAATGATCCACGAGAAAAAGGTACATTTGGGAATAGTACGCGATTGAAATTTCAGTCATTGATATCAAACTAACTTTATTAGTATATTGCGTTATTTACACTTGAAAAGAAATCGAATTTTTAGAAAAAATCTCTATTAAAACAGCAATTTTAATAAAACACCTTTTAAAGCCTCCTTCACCGTGAACAATATGTATATGGAGTCATTCGGATTTATAATCTCAAATAAAGCATATAAGTAAGAGCAAACATATGAACTAAAAATATTATTTAACTTGCAATTTTCAAAGTAATTTTTTACATTGTTTCAAAAGTAATGTACTTTCTTACACATGTATTCAAATTTTGTAGAGAAAAGTTGTGTGTATAACTTTTAAGTAAATAAGAGTTTATTATATCTCTGTTCAGTATTTTTAAACACACCTTTAGAAATAAGTTAAAAACATACCGAAATAGTTCATAGAGCATGCCTTGAGATGCTGAAGTAACGGCATCATTAAGTCTAATGGCTTTTTTCTTGTACAGCCTCATAAAAAAACCTTCCAAATACCAAAACACGAGTGTATATGGTATAACCTGCAAATACAAAATGGCGTTGTTGTGACAGTTAACAACAATAAAATGCAAATATTAATATACAGGATGTCTTAAAAACGTTGTCACGATGCTTATTTATCGAACTATAAACTAAACTGCAAATATTCTGAAAGTAAAGCGTTTTTAATGGATAGTGTATTTTTAAAAGTTCCGGAATTTTATTTTTTATACAATCCATGGAAAAGGTCAATGTCAAAGGTGTTGAGGTCAAACTACAATATTACAAAAACTTTAGCATTAGATAATTAAATGTCATTAGAGCGAATTTTAAATTGTGCCGTATCTTTAAGTAGAAACGTTACATGTTTCTGATAACGATATAATGCAGTGGATTTCACACATTCATTTAAACGTTTTCTAACAATATACTTTTCGCAATGCCTGCTTTTTTAAATGCAAATAATTTCTTATCCTTAAAAAAGTAATGTTTAAAAATTAACATAGTCATTCATTCTCAAAATTCCCTCAGCTCTCAATGCTGTTCTGAAATAGTAGAGATGTTCTTGTTTTTGTTGTTCTGAATAGTATGTCTTATTGAACCAAGTTGGCGTTATTAGTTTCACCATTAGTTATGTAGTATTTATTGCTAACTTGACTCACTTAAGATGTAAGTAACACATCGCCAAAGAAGTGTAATAATCTTCACCCTTGCTCATTGAACTTAAAGATCGACGGGTTACTAATTGAAAAGAATGCTCATTATTTATCAAGTTATGACATTTTTGGCAAAGGGATTTAGTTCAACTCATTCCAAGTCAATTTTTGAATAATTTCGGCCATTTTTGTTCCGGCAAATTATTATATTCATACTGTACTAACATTTTTCTACATCTTATAAAAAATTAGAATGTTGTTCGATGAAGTTTCTTTTCTTGCAGTCGCCTCTCAGTTTATAAAGCATATCAAAAAGTTGGTGTATTGAGATGAGTATTGCAGTAACTATTCTGCTTCTTTTAATGCAGAGTTTTGGTCTGTACTCTTTCTAGTTCCGGAGAAAAGTTAGTTTTAAAAAACGTAAACACACGTTTGCCATGCCACAATTTCGCATAAAAGTGCATTTATCTCAAAATGTCGATTTTCAAACTTCTATTCACCTTTTTGAAAAAACGGCTACTAGCTTCTTTATACAATTTTTACCTTATATTTGCCTTTAATCAGATATTAATCTGAGGTTAAAGTTTTAGAAATTTTTTTATTATTTATATTTAAAACACTTATTTTGTCCAAAAAAAAAAAAAAAAAATACGATTTACAGAGATTTTTGGAACCATACTCTCTTAATGTTAACCTCAGATTAAACAATAAAATTCAAGTAATATTCAGGAAAATATTTCAAAAGTATCCCTTCCTTAGTTACTTAGAAAAGGTACATAGAAAATAGGCCTTTTAGCATTAGTGGTATAGGGCCTACCGAACCCTCTTAATAGTTTAAAATATAAAATTATAAATGAATCCGGATAGCTTGATGAGTTGAGGCATCAAGCTCCTGATCGAAAGTTCACGGGTTCGAGCCTGTCTTACCAAACTCCTGATTTAGTATTTGATTCTGTACCAGAGAACATGTGGCTAGTACTTCTCTTTATGTTTTAAAAAACTTAAAAGAAAATACTTCAACTATAACATTTAATACCATTGGTATATAAAACTTAAAATTCAATCATCCTAGAGACTCAAAAGTAAAAAGGTAATTTGAAAATCGATAGTTTATGAATATTTGAGAGTAGACCGAATCGATTCTCACAAAAATGTATCTCCTTCACAGAGAAAATAAACATACCTCCATTTTAACACATTGCTGACCGATCACGAGTTAACTCGTGTTTTCATGGTCAAACGTTGCCGACCGGTCACGAGTATACTCGGGATGCGCTTTTCCCCCCGCATCACCGTCGTTTTCTCAATGCGCTGTTCAAGGCCTGACTTGCGGGGCCCAAAGCACATCATGTTTTCGAGGCCCTATTCAAAATTGTGGAGAGGGCGCCCAATAGTTATATTGACAATGTTTGCCGGAAGGATTTTCGTCTTTTGTCTGTAAATTTATTGATAAACATTTTCTAATGTCCAAAATCACACAACAAAAATGTATTTCGCCTTAATTTTACTCTTTTTTTTCTTCTGAGATTTAGTTTTTTAACGGCCGCTACTTAAAATCAGTTTAAGTTTGTGTTCAAAATGTAATTAAAAATGTTAAAAAAAAAGAACCCAGTGTTCAGTTTAACTACAACAACTTTGAAAATGTTGGGGTCTCCGAAATTTCAGGGCCCCAAGCCTGGCCAATTACGAAATAACAGCCGGTGATATGCGATAAATTCTCAGTAAAATTTTCGGTCCAACAATGTGTTAACTAATAATACCAACGGCATCGTCAACAGATAAAGTTTTATGCATACAACTACTGATTTTTAATTAAGTACTTATAAGGCTGCTAATCATTAAGAATTTGATCTCAAGCAACACGTATTATTCAAAAAATGAACTATTTTTTACATAACTGGTAAAAAATGAACTATTTTTTACTGCAGGAGAAAAAAATACTTCTTTCTGCTTGTTTCTTTGAAAACCGAATCGTCCTACTCTAATATTTGGGATTTATCTATTTTTCATATGTCCTGTTGCTTTGAAACAACATTTGATATACTCTTGTAGTGATTTTCCTTCAGAAATACCATTATAGTATAATTTTGAAACAGAACAGTGTAATGTACCTTAATCAAGTAATCAGGAACTTCTTCAACTGTTTCAAAATAGGCTTCATTTGGACTCAGACCATAGAACAGTGTCCGTAAAGTGCGGAAAGAGTGGTCCATCCTATCAATGTAAAAATCTGTAAAAAAAAATGAATTGTGAGAATATAAGTAGTTGATATAATTCTGTACTTGCAACATACATTAAACTAACATACTATGAAATGTTGTTCGGTTTTTGTACCTGTGATTAAAACTTTAAACACATTTTGATACGATCTCATCTGGAAATATTTATGTTTTCTCCTTAAATATCTTTTCCAAAGCGTGTTTTAGTGCGTACTTTCAATAAAAAGTCGGACTCCATAATTTACTATTATTGAAATCTTAATATTGTTACGAATGTTTCTATATTAGTAAATATTTCGTAGTGTTAATTTTGTAAATAGGAAAATTTATGTACATTTTGCCTAAGGCAGTGCAATAGTTCGTCTTAAGTTGGCTTCCCTGCAATATGGGTCTTGATGCTTGATAACGAGTTTTACATAGATAACGCTGGGAAGCGAGTTTTACAAGGAGCAGGACATTTAACATTATGGTAATGGCAATCTCTCCAAACTGGCGAGATAGAGCCAAGTTGGCGACGGTTTTGGCGACTAATTTTTGTCGCCAAATTTGGAGAGAAATCGCCAAATGTCGCCAAACTTGGCGACCATTTGGCAACATTTTTGGTTCCCATGTACATGTATAGGACTTTTCGATTACGATCTGGAAAGTTCTCCAAATGTCTATCTCTGGAAGATTCACGAAGGCTCGCCTCCCCTATATAAGGCCGTCCAAGAGGAAGGAGGGAGTTAGTTGATTTGTGTCACTGAGTTGTTGACTGAGTTGAGTCAGGAGTTGGCTGAGGTTAGTCAGTTAGTTGACTGGAGTTAGTTAGTTGAGATACTGACTTGGTTGTCTGTCAGCGAGCATTCAGAGAGTTCCGAAAGCGAACTGTATTGCATTGTCTTTTGCAGCGATTTAGCAGTTGTGTGTCAAGTTTAACTGCTGTTTTGTGCTCTATTGTTGTGAAAAGAGCTGTATTGAGTCTACTAGAACGAGAAGTTCTGCAGTTGTAAAGGAATCTGTAAAGACTTATACTGGAATAAATTTCTGCAAGTTTTGATCTGCTTTGGCTTCAAATCTTTCGAACCCATCCACGCAACAATATTTAATAAACATTACTTACATCGTAACACAAACAACTAGAAGAAATTAGAATAAAATCGAAACTGATGGTCCAGTGACGGAGTATATACTTCGAAGGCGTTACTGGATGGGACGTACTCTTACAGTTGAGTGATATTAAGTAATTAAACTCAAAGGAACGTAACTTAGACTTAGTAGGTATGCACTATTAGCTCCCCTTTGATGTAATTCATTTTAAAGCAAATTTTCTATATATATACCTGTATGTACTAAATGAATGGGTTAACAGTATGGTATAAAGAAAAAAGCTATTTCGAATATTTTTTTTATGACACACCGGTCCTTTTTTTTTTTTTTTTTTTTTTTTTTTTTGCATCGCATAAAAACTACCATACTTTTGAAATCATGCTTTTTGAAGGTTGAACATTAATTATTATCACTCCAAGGAGACTTTCTAAATTTTTTTTATTATGTCACACCATTTCCACCTTAAACCGACTATTTAGAAACCACTGTTCAGAATTACCTGCAATTTGGCCTGTATATACTCTACACAGGTCAAATTGCAGGTAATTCTGAACAGTGGTTTCTATTCAGTTACTTGCAAGTTGAATTTTAATTATAAACAGCCTGTATATATAATGATGAATGTAAGTTTGTAAGTAGTTTGATTTCTTTTTTATATAAATCTACAGTTTTAATTAAACCGACTATTTCGAAAAGGATTCATAGCAGAAAATTTCAAGGGCAATCCTACATCAAAAACTAGTGCTATATTGTTGCTTTATTGTTGAAGCACATCACTTAGTTTATAGTGATATGTTTTGTTCGATACTGGGCAAGATATTGCGTTTTTTTCTTTAGTGGTTATTAAAATAGTCAATTTTTACACGGTCCTGAAAAACTTTGTTTTCCAGGTTGTACCCTTTTCATAAAAGTCCATTGAATTATGGTTTGCAGTATGATATAGTACAGTTTAATTAATTAAATAGAAACATATATTTGTTTTTGCTTTTAGGTGTTACGAAACTGTGTTGCAGTATTAGCCTTCATTTAGATATTTCTGAGCCATGAAAAAATATAGCGATGCAGCCAAATTGTCTACGAAACCATTATTGAATTACAAAATATTTAGCCTCGTTGATCATTGGAAAACTTACGGACATTTTCGGAAGACTCAAAATCATATACATTAGCCAATCATTTAGTAGCTTACAATTTTAATAAAAACTATGGGAAAAGTTCATAACGATGAGAATGAATTTACATAAAATGTTTCGTTAAAATAAGAAAAAACAGTCATTTAACAAATTTGTATTCGTATGCAATGTAGCATTACATTACAAGTTTCAAAAAATTAATTAATTAAATAAAAATTTTATTAATTATATAAAAAATTGTATTCCTCTTTTTCTTATTTGCGCGAATCATATAAAATGCAAGCGCGACCTAATTAACAACGAGTATTTTTTTAATGTCAGTAAAAATTATTACGCAACAGTTTTATGTATATCAATTTCATTAACAACACTAATATACGTTAAACTTCTGTAATTTTTGTTTTCGATCTTAATTGGACTGCGTGTGGAGTTAACCCATCTACCCACTTTGAAAACGGCGACAGCACACCGGCGTGCGAGTTTCAATTCCAAGACCTCTTGCATGCGTGATAGCACAACGTTTCCCGAACTATACGTCGTGACCCATTGGCAGGGGTGTTGTGGGTCAGGTACGACCGATACTTTTTTGAGAGCCGGTACCTCGTAACGGTACTTTTTTTTAAAGATTTTTTATTAGTAACTAGTTAATGATAACTCAAAAATCTTTATGCATGTATTGTAATATAAATTAATGAGAAATTAAATACGCAAATTAAGAGTATTTACAATTTTTATATCATAAGTTATGTAAATTATTGGAAAGGGAAACTTTTTTTGTAACATTACAACCCTGCCCATTGGTGGTTTGTGAATCAATTTTTAGTGGTTCGGGAGCAGTTTTTAAATGTGTGGGGTTTTCATATGAAATTCGGAAGTCTAAGAAATTCCAAAATGGTACAAAAAATACGAATTTTCAATAAGCAGCCAGATGGGTGGTAACTTCGTGAGCGAATGCAGTTACAATACCAAATTGTTCTCAATTTTAGAACTTTTTGAACTAAAGAGCAATTTAAAAAATGGCCATTGCATACACGCTCTCAAACTTTATAATAATTGCAAATTATTTTTAAAAACTTGCGATACATTTGTAAATTTTACTAATTTAATTATTTTTAGTTATTTTGATGCATTAATATTTTTAATTGCAATTTGAATTCAGTTTCTTATGATTAATCAAAGTAACGTCGAAAACAATCAAAAAAATATTTTGATGATGGAAGATATAGTGTGGTATAGAAACAGTTGGTCGGCGTTTATCAACTTTTCAAAAAAGTGGGTACAGACAGCTGTAAGTTTAGGAATCTCAGCCATAGCAGATTCTATTTCATGAGAAATAACTACTACCAAATACTTTTCAAAAAAGTGGGTACAGACAGCTGAAAGTTTAGGAATCTCAGCCATAGCAGATTCTATTTCCATGAGAAATAACTACTACCAAATACTTTTCAAAAAAGTGGGTACAGACAGCTGAAAGTTTAGGAATCTCAGCCATAGCAGATTCTATTTCATGAGAAATAACTACTACCAAATACTTTTCAAAAAAGTGGGTACAGACAGCTGAAAGTTTAGGAATCTCAGCCATAGCAGATTCTATTTCATTAGAAATAACTACTACCAAATACTTTTCAAAAAAGTGGGTACAGACAGCTGAAAGTTTTAGGAATCTCAGCCATAGCAGATTCTATTTCCATGAGAAATAACTACTACCAAATACTTTTCAAAAAAGTGGGTACAGACAGCTGAAAGTTTTAGGAATCTCAGCCATAGCAGATTCTATTTCCATGAGAAATAACTACTACCAAATACTTTTCAAAAAAGTGGGTACAGACAGCTGAAAGTTTTAGGAATCTCAGCCATAGCAGATTCTATTTCCATGAGAAATAACTACTACCAAATACTTTTCAAAAAAGTGGGTACAGACAGCTGAAAGTTTAGGAATCTCAGCCATAGCAGATTCTATTTCCATGAGAAATAACTACTACCAAATACTTTTCAAAAAAGTGGGTACAGACAGCTGAAAGTTTAGGAATCTCAGCCATAGCAGATTCTATTTCATGAGAAATAACTACTACTAAATATTAGTTAGACGAAACATCGTAATATTTAATATTATAAAGATACATACCTGTTTGAGTTTTTTCTATCTTCACGATTCAGAGAGAACTATACTTGAAGATCGCGCAATTCCATAAAGCACCGAGAAATTAAACCACACAATGGTTAGTAATTGTCTTTCCACTCTCCTCTTGCGTCAAGTTCATCGATATTTATTTTATTACCAAACCGACCACGAAACAAAAACGCAATTACATTTCGGAAACAATGCAATGTTCCTTCAACACAATTGCTACTCGATGTTAACCGCTCAATTAAAAGATAACCATCTCCATGCCATTTACACTTCAATATTTTAACTGAGGAAAAGTGGAATTTTATGTAACTTTAAGGAACTTGTCTTGCCACTGTTCAAGAGGGAAATTATTTAATACAGTTTTCACATCACGAGACGATCTCCATTGTCTCCTTTCCAAGATAAATAGAAATCTTCGGATATATATATCCCTCGCTGATGCTGACCTTGAGCGAACAAAGACTTTGTATACGCTTTGAATTTTGACATGAAATATCTCGATATTGCGTTTTTAATTTTGAATTTAAATAAACGTTTTATGACATTTATTACTTTCGATTACCTAATCTTAAACATCCTGATTTCAAAAAAGTGTTCTAGAAAAAAAGTTTGCATACGTGTCTGGGAATCTGTATGTCTGTGTGCACGTGGTCATCATAACACCCGAACAAATTGACCTACGATGTTCAAATTTTGTGAGCGGGCTAAACTAAACTTCAACTTAACTTGACATCACTAGACGGTAGATCGTCACAGTGCTCATAGGTATTTAATCCATTTTGGCTGCGTGAAAGAATAATGTTCGCCAAACCACAACCCTGTAGAAAATAAAAGGATATAAGGTTTGGCGAGAATTATGTCCTCACTCCGCTAAAATGGATTAATTGCCTATAATGGCGGCGTGAAAGCATAATGTTCGCCAAACCACAACCCTGTAGAAAACAAAAGGATATAAGGTTTGGCGAGAATTATGTCCTCACTCCGCTAAAATGGATTAATTGCCTATGAGCACGGTGAAGATCTATAGTCTAGTGATGTCAAGTTAAGTTGGAGTTTAGTATAGTGGTGGCAATGGGACCTACCATTAAGGAGAAAAATTTATAAATAAAAAATTTGAGTTTATTATTGTTTATCAACATTTAAATTCTCCCATTTAAAAAGATATCTCATTTGTAATAATACTTCAACTAGAAGTAATTTGAGTAATTTTTTAAAAACGAAATTGATACCTATTAGTGAAAGTAAAGTTTTCTTTACTTACACTAATAGGTACATAATTACATTTTTCATTATTCATGTATCTCTTTCTCAGAAACTGTGCAAACTATCTTCCTGAAATTTTCACCACATATTCCTTTTACATATCGAAATGTACTAAAGTGAGATTCTGTTGTTATTTTAAAAATATTTTTTGTTTTGGCTCGTATCGGCAAAAAACTTGTGATTTTTAACAAATTTGAGTAACTTTCACGAAAAGTCACTGAAAAAAAAAATTAGGCTTCTATGTGAAATACTTTCTTAGAAAACGGTACATGAAATATGCCAAATTAACACTGCCGGTATAGAGGGTACCAACTCCCTTTAAGGTTTTCGTCAAAAGGGCGCCTGTCCATAAGGTTAAAAACATAAGTAATCAGGAAATAATGCTTCTCAGCAATTGCTAAAAAACAACTCTAATGATTTTGATTAAAATATTTATGCTAATGCCTCTTAATGTGTTTTAATCGTCCATGTAAAAATTATTGCCACAAAAATCGCCAAACTGGCTATTTTTATTTAAATGAGTGAAAATGTGGAAACGGTAAATAACACCATAAATTTTAATACAATGACTAATATTATAGTGTAACTGAAAGTTGTGCGATGTTCCACACCCCTAATTTTTTAAAGGAGTTATATAAAATAACTTTAAGCACTTTTTTCACTAATGAAATATGTAAAGAAGAGTTAAATTTAGAAGAATAGTATTACTCCAAAAGATACTTACCTTTTCCCAGTCCAATAGCGTATTGTTTGAAATTTCTTGTAATCGAATCTAAATACAATCTTTAAATGATATAAAAAAAAAACTATGTCATATCTTTGAAAAGTAAGACAGACGAAAGATAAAGTAATTTATGGTAAATTTCAAGGACGTTTCATTCCTATTGTCCCGAAGGTCGTTTAAAAAAACACCAGTAAACAAAGCGTTCAACATATAAGATTCGCTAAAAATGAAAAGATCGTCCATATGTAGTCTATTTTTTTATAAAAAGGAAGCATCGATTTCTAAAATACTTACCGTTGTTTACTTGTAAAACATACACATTATGTAATAACATTTTATCTTAAGTAAATAAAATATATAATAAAAATAATAAACGAAATTAATAAGAAATCCTTAAATAGCCAAAAGAATACATAGATGTTTGATTTTGCATGAACAAGCTTTTCAGGCACTGGTCGGTCCTGCTGACGTCATTCGAAACTACATATTTTCTAAACATTCAAGTTTATTATTATTATTATTATTATTATTATTATTTATCATCTAACAACGAACATAATCTTAAGTACACTTAAAGAACGAGCCACTTAGCGTTCTAGAATTTGTTCTCAATATTTTGAATAAAAACGGAAGAAATTCTTCTTGGTTGAATTTTTCATGCACGTACTAAACCTATATTTCTATACAGAATAAATTTCTGGTTAAAGTAAGGAAGTCCGTCAAAATTCTTCAGATTTTTTTCAACTGACAATCACTCACTTCACAATGGAGAGTGGATGTAAACAAACGTTCTACAATACCCCTTCCAAGGAGGGCTGATTCCTTAACTTTAAAAGCTCAAAAAGTATACCCCATACCATGCCTTGGTACTTCTCAATCACTGTCACTGTTTGAAAAAAAAGCAATATTGTACCGCCTCTAAAAGTTAGAGGAGAACACTGATCTACACTACTATTCTTAATCAATGAGTTTTGTTTCTAAATCAACCTCCACCATCTATACTGGCTATCCTTTTCCAGACCGGCATCCTTTTCCTGGTAGACAGTTCCTTAAGTAGGTTATCCTCACTTGCATTGCTTGTATCATTTGTTGAGATAACGTTGAGGGAATTCGACTTTTTCAATAAAATATAAGTGTTAGTCACGGAATAAACATTAAACTATTCATCGTCTCAAGAGGAAAATGTCTCGACTGAGAAAAGACGTGGATTGAGAAATATATTGTCGGATTGACGAACTTCAATTAATGATGGCAGAATCACATAATGAAAGCATTATAACAGCGATATTCTCTGTGGACTGACTATAAGTATTCTTTCTCAGATTCCAGTGCAAAATACATGCTACTTAAGGTATCTGAGTGTTAATACCTATGGAATTCATAAACTAAAAGACGCTAAAATGAAATCTCTCATTTTACTACGAAAACAAATGAAGTCAAAAGGACTAATGGTGTCGAAACATTGAGCTTTTTGATATATTGATTCATTGAATTGTTTTTTAATTTTAAACTCCATTTTCCCTCGACGGTATAGTGGTTAGAGTGCTAGCTTCTAGACCGAGAGGTTGTGGGTTTGAGTCCCGTGTTAGGCATTGGTGTTTGTAAATGTATGTTGGCTTGTCTAATGACGAATGTTTTCGCGCATTATAGCCCTCGTGTTGCTGACGGCGCCAGATAATCTGAAAACAACCAACCAATCATTTTCCCTCGATATTAAACAGTCACCCGATTTGATCAGTTTTCTGTATAAAGTCTTGGAAGTAAAGGCATTTAAGAAGTGGTGACAATCGCTACAAGAATATTATCAAAGTTTGGTTGGTTGTATTCAGATTATCTGGCACCGTCAGCAACACGAGGGCTATAATGCGCCGAAACATTCGTCATTAGACAAGCCAACATACATTTACAAACACCCATGCCTAACACGGGACTCGAACCCCAACTTCGCGGTCTAGAAGCTAGCACGCTGACCACTATACCGTTTGGTCGGCCTATCAAAGTTTGGAAATCAGGATAAAGAATGTTCTAAGAGAACAAAACGTTTCGTTTCCTTTTATTAAATATCATTAATATTCTTTGAAAATTTCTTTTTCCATACAGTAAAATGTACACAATACATTGATTTACGAATCTTCTAAGGAAACTTGGTGTATGATAATGCCCAAAACCAATGTTTTTCATCGATACAATTTTCCACAACCAAAGAAAAATGGACTGCTAAAAATTTCATATAGAATATAATAACTTTTGGAACCATCCGATATTTACTGCATCATGAATAAATTCCGCTAGGTTGAATGAGTACGTAGCAGCAAATTCAAGAAAAGAAAAAATTTTACTGTACAATTTGTGGCAATCTAATAGTTAAGAATTTAAGTAACCATCTAAGGAACATTCATCCAGATGTTCCTCACAGACTAATATCCAGGATTGAAGTAGAGATATAGATATAGCTGAGCAGAGAGCGCAGCTCTACAGGAGTTATTCAATTACATATAAGAAAAGGGGGGAGGTATATGAGACAGATAAAAAACAATTGGAATACAACAAATTCATTTGAAAGTCATATCGGGGGATTTATTTGAAATTTGAACAGAAAGGTATATTTTTTACCATCTTTCTTCTTTTTATAAAGGAAAAGGTAAAGTTGAGTGTCATTATTTCGTTTATTATCTAGTTGATTTTGAATTTGTTGCTACATTAGATTGTTTCTGCCAAACATTTTCAATCACATGTAATGGCAACGTTTCTATCATTGCAGCTTAAATCAAACCTATTTACAATGGTATTTAGAAATTAGAGAAATTATATCCCAATCGTCTGAACATTTTTCAAAAGCACAAAACATATAGTTAACATTCTGGATGATAATTTGCATTATTATAATATATCAGCATATCGACAATAGTATAACATTTGAATTTCTTTTAATAAAACTCCCGATATAATAAGCAATTTCAAAAGAAATTGAAACTTGGGAAACAAAGAAATACACCTTGACAGGAACTTAACACAATGTTGACCGGCAATTTTACCGATTATTTCATGTTACCGGCTATTATTTCGTAATTGGTCAGGCCTAGCGCCACGAAATTTTCAAAGTTGTTATTGTTGTTAAATTGAACACTAGGTTCGTTTTTAACATATTTAATTGCTTTTCGAACACACTTTTTGCTTTAACAACTAAATCTCGGAAGAAAAGAGTAAAATTAAAGTGAATTACATTTTGGTTGATTTTTTGGGTGACTTTGGACTTTAGAAAAGGGTTATCAAATAAACTTGAAGACTAGAGACGAAAATCCTTCCTTCAAACACTGTCAATATAACTATTGGTCGCCCGCTCCACAATTTTATATAGGGCCTACGAAAAAAGCGCACCACGAGCTAACTGGTGGCCAACGTTTGGCCATGAAAACACAAGTTAACTCATGACAGGCAGAGGTCGGCGATATATCGATACGACAATATTTTTATCGATATTTTTAGAAAAATATTTATATTAAAAACATCGATAAAAGTCACCGATATATCGATATTTTCAAACATTTTTAGTTTTTTGATGATCGTTTTGTAGTTCCATGTGTTTTTTTCGATTTTCTTTATTCCCTTTTCAAAAACTTCAAAACTAAAGTTTGAACTTGACTGAGAGACAGTTAAAATGGCACCAATATTCAATATTTTGCCATACACTTAAAAGCTATTGAAAATTATCCAAATTTTTCTTAAAATCAGTGCACCAATTAAGCGAAAATATAACTTTTTTTTTTTTGTAATAGATCCATTTCAGTTTAAAAAGTAATCACCTTACAAAAAAAGCAGTCATGAAAAGTAGAAATTAACCTCGAAAAACTTTATTTTTGGCAAAATTGAAAATCAAATAAAAAAACAAACATGTATCGATAAATCGATATTTTATTCTTTGCAACGATATAGTATCGATATTTATTTTTATCGATATTTTCGACCTCTAATGACAGGTCAACAGTGTGTTAATAGATGGAACAACATGATATACTTTTCAAAGAGTATAGATTCACACTTTTTACTCATTAAAACAAAATGAAAGAACAAATTATATACCTATGTACAAAAATAATTTATTCAACACATAAAATGGCAGCATTCAATTCCATCCATATCAACTCTCCTATCTCATATAGTACGAAATCGCACTGTACAACACTGGAAAGAGAACACTCAGGATATGCACATCAGTCCTTGATCCTTCGGAAATCGGTGAGCACTTTTTGAAATCGTACTCCGAGAAAGGTTTGCAGAGTTCGTTGAGGTATGTCCCGCCGAGTAGCTGCCACAGTTCTTTTACAAGTTCAGCTGCATCCTCTCCACATACTGCCGACGTAGCATTCGCTGAACAGTGGATGTTTTCGAAATACAAGCTGTAAATATAAGAAAAAATGTGAACTACTGGTTTAGGAACATCGCTCAATATCTACTTACAGTATAAAAATGGTCGATTATTTAACTATGGCAAAAATATTTAACTACTTCTTTTAATAATATCAGATTTATTTTGAAATAAATTACATAGTTGTGACTATCAAAATAAATGTAATGCATTTATAAACTTTTTTAATTTTTTAGGGGGATCCGGAGCCCAAAATTTTAATTTCTTTAATATTTTTTAATATTTGTTGGAGCAACGCAATTTTTTTATGCAATTGTAGAACAGTGTACTGCTCTATAAAATCTATTTAAAAAATAATTTTTTTTTTATTAAGATTTTATAATTACTATAAAACAACGCATTACATATTTTGATAAAACTTAATCAAAAACATCTAAATAAACTTAAAAATTATATGTATGTGTTCACAAATATATAACAAGAAATTTTACCAAACACAATTTTAATATTTATAGCGGATATTAAAAAAATTTTAACTGTAAAAGTTCTTATTTTTTCCCCTTTCATATTTTGTTTGGTAAATGTCTTCTAAAGAGTTAATACAAAATTCATAGTAAATTTGGCGTATATTACTTTATTACAAGTGGAGCTATTTATTATTATGTAAAAAAAAAAAAGCTAAAAAAATCAGTGAGAAAAAGCTGTTTTAAGTTCATGCAGAAACTAAATCAACGTCAGATGTCGGATATTACAACTGCAAGCCAACGGAAAGGGGTAGCATTATAAATGAAATATCAAAATGATCGTATTTGAACATACTATCTTTAAAAGAAAAAAAAATTGACAATTTTGAAAATATTTAGCCCCTGGACCCCCTTACATTTTTTTTCGAAAAGTTGACAAGCACTGTATATCCATTTTGATTGTATACTGGAATCGTATTGTGAAGCGTTTGGAATTCATTATAAAATTGACAAAAGAATCCAAGAACAATTTTATAACTTTATTCTTCCAAATTGTAATAAGTAACCTCTGTAAGGGGAGTTGGAACCGAAATTTTTTTTAAAGTACTAATTTTGTGATTTTTTATATTTTGAATATAAAAATGTATTGCCTTTCTAATCATGCATCAATTCTTTCTGTAATCTAATTAAAACTTTAAATACGTTTATCTTGTTTTTTTAGATTTAATGTACTTTTCTCAGACCTCACCAGACAACACGCATACAATTGCGAAATTTTTTATGTATACAATGTGAACACTTGGTTGTTTTTACTGAAATGAGTTTTTACGGAAATTCTCTCTAGATATTTTTTATAATTATTAATTTTTTCAAAATTGATATTTTTCAAAAAACAAAAGATTTCTAAGTATGCAAATGTAATGATCGACATGGTCATGATTTTCCTGTAATCTATATTTTTGACTAAAGGACCAACCTTGTGAAAAGGGAAAATATTCACCAACTGCAATCTTTTCTGGCCTTGAAAGTGACAAAAGGAATGACGCAACAATGATTCATTGTTTGTATAAATTCATGTCTTCTTTTCATTATGTTTTGAATTGATTCAGATACGAAAGGAATGGATAGCAAATAAATATACTATAAAACTTGAAATTGGTGTCATTAAATGGAATGTCATTTGTATTGTTTTGGATACGTATATAATTTTTTCCAGAAATTTTTCATACCGTCTGATTATACAAGCCATTTGATACTAACGTATGTTAGTTTTTTTCTTCAGACATAGTCTAAATTTGTTTGACGCAACAATAATAAACGCATGATGCAAAAGCAAAACATTCGTAAACTCTAATACAATTATAATAATTAATTCATATTAATTACATAAGATAATCACTTATAAGCCCGTACAAATATATATATGTGTATTTTTCAAAAGTCAAACGTTTAAATATAGCTAAAAAAAAGTTAAAACTTATAGATGGCGTGGCTACCTTATGTCTGTGTGATTAGAGCTCTTACAAAAGATGCCGGGTTTGAATCCTGAACTAGGTATTATGTTCTGTTCGTAGCGGTTCGGAATCCACTGTAGGTTCTGGTGTGATTATCTGTTATAATGCGCAAAAATGTCGATTAGCATGCAAAACAAGCAACATCATGGATGGTGCTTACTTGACTATACTAAACTCCAACTTAACTTGACATCACTAGACGATAGATCTTCACCGTGCTCCTAGACAGTTAATCCTTTTTAGCGGAGTGAAGACATAATTCTCGCCAAACCTTATAGTATTTTGTTTTCTACAGGGTTGTGGTTTGGCGAACATTATGCTTTCACGCCGCCAAAATGGATTAAATACCTAGGAGCACTGTGGCGATCTACCGTCTAGTCATATCAAGTTAAGTTGAAGTTTAGTATAGTAGCTTAGCGGTAGATCGGCTGCTTTCAATCCAGTTACCTGGGGTTTGAACCCTACGAAGGGCGCTGACACTGTTTTCTAGAATTAGAAGACGTCATGACTGTTAAACTCAACGTGGAGTCTTATTAATACGGATGTTTGTAGTTTTCAAGTATATGGACATTATCATTATAGATCCCTCTATCGACCAACAAATCCTGTTTTTAGCCAACGGAAGCCGAGATTCGGAGAAAGGAAGAAAGTCGTTATGTCGAGAGCAAAATCAAAGTTGCAAGAAATAAAAAGGCTAAACCTGGGGGGACAGATGACAACTCCGTCCACATAACGAAAAGGAGAATAAGCACCAATCTCTCTATATATAAGGCAAAGCCCTCACTCACTGATTCACTGACTCACTCATCACTAATTCTCCCACTTCCCACATAGTCACAACTCTGAAAATCGGCACAAATATCAACAATGGTAAAAATAGAAAAAGTAAACTATTCCGATCTCGATTAACACACTTTAAGGGGTCGAAAAGGGGTTAAACGTTCCAAACGGGGGACATTCGAAAATCCTACTTCCCACATAGTCACAACTCTGAAAATCGGCACAAATATCAACAATGGTAAAAATAGAAAAAGTAAACTATTCCGATCTCGATTAACCCACTTTAAGGGGTCGAAAAGGGGTTAAACGTTCCAAACGAGCGATATATTCGAATGTCCTACCTCTCATATTTTCACAATTCTGAAAACTGGTGTGAATATCAATAAAGACAAACGCAGAAAAAGTAAACTGTTCCGATCTCCGGTGGATCAAGGGGTGGAAAAGGGGTTAAACGTTCCAAACGAGGAATATTCGAATGTACCACTTCCCATATGGTCACAACTCGGAAATTTGGTACAAATGTCAAAAAAGATTAAACATAGAAAAAGTAAGCTATTCTGTTCTCGATTAACCAACTTTAAGGGGTCGAAAAGGGGTTAAATGTTCCAAACGAGGGATATCCGAATGTTCCTCTTCCAATGTAGTCATTTTTCTGATATTTTTTTGCAAATGTTAAAAAAATAAGTCATTCCAATATCGATTAACGAATTTTTAAGGGATGAAAAGACGACGCAACATTGAAACTATACGAGGATTAACTTAATGTCTAATTAACTTAATTCCAATACAGCTACTACTTTGAAATTTAGAACTAAGAGCAAACATAAACACAATAAACTATTCCAGTTTACTATTCACAATTATAAATTTCGTTTAAAATGTCAACAAAGGAAAGTTCCTATTTTGATAAATCAATTTGTCGGGATCGAAATGGGAGCAAACGTCTGAAGTGTAGAATACATGAATGTCTTTTGATCGCGAAAATGCTAATGGTAAAATTTCGTAGCGCAGCACGGGTATTCAGCTAGTGTCTTATATTTGAATCTCACCGGTATTCTAAAAAAGTACCGCACAACCTTGCAACGCTTATTGTCCAGGCTGAAAGGAAAGCAAGGTAACCCTCAGAACAGGAACAAATTCTAACGTGGCAGTTGTATGCAGTTCCAATACATATTGTAAATTGTTTAAATCACAGTTTGATTAATTCAGAATAAGCACGCTGGCGCTTACGAAGCTTATTAAAAAAGCTCCATAGAGACTTAATACTTAGTGTCCCAAACATAATTATTTTGCATTAGAGTTCCAATAGAGACTGAAATTCGAACAAAAAAAAGTATATTAAATTTATTTTAGATTAAAAATATTATTGAAAGTAAAATTCAATTTTTAAGAAACAATTTCTGAAGATCAGTTTCTTCCTCTACAATATAATAGTCAGAAACGTACTTTAGAACTCTGAACATGTGCAAGATGTTTCAAAAGTAACAGCGCATTTGAAAAATGTATAATGAATACTTTAGCGTAGGATGGCGCGATTTTTGTAAGCAATCATTAGTAAATAATCCCCCCCCCCCTCTCCACACAAACAAGCAAAGTAAAAAATTGTCCCTTCTTATTAAGAGATAGATCTACACAGGAAATATTGATGATCACTGAAAAATAGCCACCACCAACTAACTTTTTTAATTGTGTGGAATATAACTGATGAGTATTTCAGTAAAAACCACACCAACCTACTCTCAAATATTAGAAAAATTAGGGATTTGTCAAGTACCCAGTTACTTTTGGATCACCTTGTAAATTTTATTACATCAAGTATATTTGAGTATTTATTAAGTCATTTTTTACCAGCACGTTCTTTGTTTAAGAATATCACTATTTCTTTCACTTTCATCAAGTTTCTTTTGAGAATTTTCGTACTCTTTGGTACACTCGTCAAGATTGGTTGTTATTGTCCTCATACATCTGGAGTGTTTCAAATATCCTGCAGCAAAAAGAAAATCAGACACTTTAAATTTCTTTCATGTAATAAACACTGAAATTTAAACATTTCTACCATCAATATCATTAAAAGAAAAAAGGGGGTTCCGGCCCCTCCTTCATAGGACCTACCAGCCCCCTCTCCCCCGTAGGTATAATAAATTTTATAACAACAATTTAAATCACTCGATCTAAAACAAATAAGTAATTATTATCGAATAAAAAGTGTAACTTCAAGATATAAGATTGGTCGGTTGTTTTGGTTGTTTTCAGATTATGAGAAGATCAGATTATCAGATCAGACCTGAGAGCTATTTTTTTTTATTTTTTTTTTTTATTTTTTTTTACGGCTAGCTGTTAGCCACTTTAGTAAGACTCCAAAGTTTTAAGTCTTCAATTATATTAGTTGTTGAGATAATCAAACTCGAAAACGGCGGGAAATGACGTATTTTGAGATCCACTCACTGATCATCAAATTACTAAGGTACTTCTAGCAGAGCTAGAACTATGAAATTCGGTATGGTTGTAAGATTTGGCATGTATGCAAAGGAAAAAATCTCAAAATCGAGATTTTCCGCTCCGAATCACCTGAAGAGGACAATGTTTAAAAAGTTTGAATCTCAATTCTAGTATATTTCTATTGAGGCTAGAATTATAAAACTTGGAATACTATTTTCTCTTTGTATACATATACGGAGGAGAAACTCACCACACACCGCGAAGCTCTTAAAATCAAGAAATAATAAAAGAAAGTGAAATTCATTATACAATCGACCATTGACGACCATTTATCGATTACGAAATGACGATTTTTTTTATTTTCTTCTTCTTTTACCAAAATGTGTTTACAAATCTGAATCAACTATTTATTTAAAACCATTTTACATCATCATTCATATTGAAAGCATAAGTACCTCATGTTTTGTGGTCTAGTAAATTTAACTTTCTTAGAAAAATCTCGCGTATTTCTCCTCTAATTGGACGTTGTTGAAAACGTTTTTTGAAACTTCCCTTTACTTAATGCAATAATAATTAAAAGAATAAAGGAGTCGGCTAATTATATAGTTCTCGTAGTAGGCCGCGAACCAAATGTTTGTCAACGGTTAATTGTATAACAAGTACCAAAAAAAAAAAAAAAAAAAAAAAAAAACATTTAATGCTTAACCCTTTCAATCCCAGAAAGTTGGCTTGAAAAGAAAAAAATTATGGACACTAAACGTTTTAAAATTAGTTATTGTTCAAATAAGTAATAAGCTTGAAATTAATGCTTTAAAAAAAGAAGTGAAATCCCAACAAAAACATCTCTGTAAAAAGGCGCCAAGTTCTTCATGCAATGATTTTGGCTTTGAAAAGTATTGAAATCTAAAGTAGAGCTAAGTTTAAAGTTGCTGTAAATTACGAGGAATGAAAATTTGTAAAACTTTCTTCTCAAAGTCAAAATTCCCCAGCATAGGTCTAAATATCCAGCTACAAAAAATATTTGTGATACTAGGCCATTACGTATTCCGGGTCATTGACGCGTAATGGCCAGGTCACACAAGCATTTTTGTAGCTAGATACTTAGGCCCATACATGGGAATTTTGACTTCGAGAAGAAAGTTTTACTAATTTTCATTCCCCGTATTTCACAACAACTTTAAACTTGGCTCTACTTTGGTCCTCAATACTTTTCATGGCCATAATCATTGCATGAAGAGCTTAGGGCCTTTTCACAGAGATTTATTTTTGTATAAATCTTTTAAATGCGCTGTCAACTTTTATGTGCAATTGCAACTTATTAAAGCGGTTTTGAGTTTCCCTAAAATCCAAACATAACTTAAGTTTAAATTTTTTGAGAAGTTGCATAAAAATTTCTGATTATGTTTTTATATAAAGTACGAAGTTTAATAAAAATTTAAAGAACATATTGAAATCTACATATATTTTTGAAAAATACATATTTTGTACTGACGTAAGGGACATATGTATTTTCCTAAATTTCTTACTAATTCAATTTTTTTATCTGAAATTGCATAGAAATATGCGATTGTGTTTAAAAAAAATGTTAAGTTTTATAAAAAATAAAATTTAAAAAATATATTATTTTTTTTTTAAATACGAATCATGGGCTGACGTACTTGAACTTTAAGCTTATTTTCAAAAAAAAAAAAAAAAAAAAAAAAAAAAAAAAAAAAAAAAAATGAATATTATATTATTTAATTTTCATAATTCTGCAGATTAAAAACTGTACGTTATGTAGTTACTATTTTCTTTTTCGTGAATTCGTTGCTTTGAAAACCCTTACTTGTTACATTATGTTCCGTATATATTTTCGTAAAAGTCAATGAAATTGGCAAATTTTCAATGTCAAAAAGTTAAATTAATTTATACCACATTTTTGTTTGTAATTTTGTATGATACTTTGGGCATTTGAATTTAATATAAATTCATTACTTTAATATTCCCCCGGAATTATATTTTAGGTAGAGTTGTTTCAGTTTTTAAAGACTTGCCCAGATATTGATTGATACGTTATCGCATAAATATGAACGAAATAATTATATTTCTCTTCAAGAAAAAAAAAGAAAAAAAAAAAAAAATACTTATTATAACTTCCACTTCCATTTCCCCCATTGTACTGATTTATGCTTTTACGAAATTTCGTAATAGAAAGCCAAGATTTCAAGTATTTAAAACTAACATTGTGCATTAACACAATTGCTGAATCATTACATAATTTGTAGTTAAATATTAATAAAAAAAATTAATAATCCTAAATCTTTTCTCACTTTTTCTCAGTTGGCTGTCTTCAAAACAGAAATAATCAAAAAATGCGTCCGATCCTTTTATAAGGGTTTTGTACACTTCTTGCTCTCCCTCTGTCAGACATTCCTCGGCGAAAGAATTCACACAATTCAGAGCCAGATGTTGCTTTCTAAAAATTAAAAATCTATCATTAGAATAACACATCTCATTATAGCAAAGAAAGCATCTACTAAAAATTAGTGTTATGTAATATGTCTGTATATAATTATAAATAGTGCATATAAATATTTTAAAGCTCTATTTCTTTAAGTTTATTTTTTAGAAACGCTAATACAGGTTCAATAGTATTGGCTAGAGCATGGAGTTAATCAAGAAATGTCTTGATTTGTCGAGCGCGAGCTGGTCACTTGATTGGTTGGTCAGGAGTTTTCAAGGAAAGTTCTCATGCTAATTTATATAAAGTGCCTGTAATTAGTATTTGGTTCAGTTGGAGATACGGATCAATTTTTAGAGTAGCACTGATGCGCTTATATTTGTATACTCTGAATTGTCACTATATTTGAAATAATACACACTGGAGCTTTTTTTTAAAGCTCGATAGAAAATTCCACATTGTTTAAAGAAGTTCCGCTAGTCTCTGAAATGAAGAATAATTCATCAGTTTTATTTTGAAAAGGCTGTAATCATTTCCTCTAAAAAATTTATTACAATAATTTAATCCAAGGTAAAATGCTTTATAGTGAAGAAGCATCTATCTCGATGACACAACGGAAAAGTAAACGATTTCGATATGAACAAAGTCTTTTTCTGGATATTAACCAAAATATATTCTTAGAGGAGTATATTTTGATACAAGGTATACTAAAGATTATTATTAGATTATTATTAAAGATTATATTAGATACAAGGTATACTAAAGATTATATTATGACATATTTGCATCTATGAGAGTAAAATATTTTATTCAACAAGAAGCTATAATTAAATGTTTAAACTGATTGTATCAGAAAAGAGTATTGTATCGGAACCAGATTGTATCGAAGATTATATAATTTACGTTCAAACAAGATTGTATCAAAAAAGATTATACAATGGACATTTAAACCGGGTTGTAACAGAAAAGATAATATAACTTATGTTGAAGCCAGATGGTATCAGAAAATAATATAAATTTTACGTTTAAGTTATCAGACTACGTTAGGAGCAATTTAAAAAAAAAAAAACTATTAATAAAACTTACTATTGCATTAAAAAGGGCATTATATGATAAAAACATGAAGTTGACCAAATATTAACTTTTTTAATTTTTTTTTTCTAAAAATAGGAGATTTTTAGTCGAAATTGACCAATATTTGGTTAAAACGGCTAACGTTGTACAAAAAAAAAGATGTTTTATAATATATTTTGTTTTAATTTTTACTAAATGATTCTATGATATTTATGAGTATAATGAACTAAAATCTAAGTTATATTTACAAAAATAAAAAGATATAGGCTGTTATATACTAGATTACACATAAATTTAAATATTTTCGTTACTTATGTATATATAGCAATAACTTTTCGAAAAAAAATAGGTACAATCAAATCTGTAGTCTATTATACTTAACATAATATAACGAAAAATTGCCCAAAAAATTTTAACTATTTTAAATACATTTTGCGATAGAACAAATGCCGTATTGCAGTATTAGCGAAAAATCTATTTTTTAAAAAACACGATTTTGGAATCTCTCAACAGGGATTTTCGTATTAACAACCGTGTTCGAACGATTGAAACTAAACTTTCTTTTAAAGTACAAGAAAAACACAAACTGATTTGAAAAGAGAAATGTTCAATTCATATGAAACGAAATAAAACAAAAATTTGAAATGTTCATTGATTTTGCCATTTAGAAAGCATTAGGACACCTTAAGCCAGGTTGTATCAGAAAAGATCATATAATTTAACTATCAGCTACATGAGAATTTACGTATCTAAAAAGTTTACGCCCCACTCAATTTACGGCTCCATCAGAGTTGTAAGTCTCCCTATAAATCTATGCTACATCACTGGAAGGCCATGACAGATTTAACGTTCAGCAGCTACTATTAACTCTACAAGCCAATATTATGGAAGCGTTATCTGTTGCCGTTGAAACAATACTAGCCCAATACTGGGGCATTTGAGAAGAAAGACATTTACTTTATATAGGCTTTGGACGTCAATTTCCTGCAAGCACACCCCTATTCTGAATCATTGAGTTGTTTCTATAGCGACCACCATCATGCAGACTATCTGGCGGGAATAAGCATACAGTCGCTAACTACTGGGGATCAAACCATTTTAACCCTTTTAGTGCCGAACGATGATATATCATTGTGCAAGCGTTGGCGCCTATTACGCATCACAAGGGTTCTGTATTTCAAAATAACTTTATAAAAAATTATAAGTGGTTTAAATTCTTTGCATTGTATTACAAAAATTATTTATTGGACCTTTTTGTTATGTTTTCTGCTGGTTGGTGCCGAAGCACTGTATATGCTAGAGCGATAAGGTAGAATCTCGACACGGGATAGTTTCTTGGAACCGTAATCGCAATCTGTTTATGATAGTTATCAGATAGCTCATGTGTCACATCGTTAGCATCGGCACGGCGAGACTAAAATCTTTCTTTCAAGCTAGGCATCCACTGTAGGCTGAGCAGAGCGGAGTGGATTAGAGCCTGCTCCAATACTGCCACAATACACTGCATTTTGAATTTCTTAAAATCATTTTTTTTTTTTTTTTTTTTTTTTTTATGAGCATTTTTCCGACCTCTAGTAAATTTGTCGAATTCCTCCGGTTATCTTCGCCCCTGCATCCGTTTTCGCGCGGAACTAAAAGGGTTAAGAGAGTAAAAAAGATCATTGAGCCTTCAGGGAAATTTACTGAAAGCTAAATTAGTTAACTAGTAAAAAGTACGTGAAAAGCAGAAGAAAAAAAAAAAAAAAAAACACTTTCCTTACCTGCACATTTCGTTTAAAGAGTAATTGTCACTGACATATTGATACTTGTGTTGGAACTCTTTCAAATTTTTAAATTCCTCCCGACAAGCCACAGACTCACTGGAGTCGCATTCACGACCACTTGTCCCAATTTGTAAACCTGGAATAATAAATACAATGTATTTACAACATAATTTAGTAAAAGGTAAAAGTTTCGAAATTGTAATACAAGCGGAATCCAAAAGCGATTTTGAGTAGACCTCAAATCTACTACTCTCAAAAGCATTTTCGACGGTCCAGTATACGGAATACAATGTTTTTTTATAACATTAAACATTTTTTTTTACTTTTGAAAACTAACTTCTTCTTCGGTGGCTCGATAGCCCAGGTTGGCCTTGGCCTTTTCAAGAAGTCGATTTCAGGCTACCCTGTTCTTAGCCATTGTTCTCCAATTCTTGTGTGGAAGTCTTTTTCCAAACAGTCCAGAAACCTGATCTTTGGTCTTCCTCCAGGGCGAATCCCAGTTGGTTTGGCCAAAAAGATTTTGTTTCTGTATTTTTTCCTCTATTCTTATTACGTGGCCAATCCCTTTCATCCTCTGGATTTTTATGAATATTTTGACGTCTGGTTCCTTCAAAAATTATAAAGATCTGTGTCCAGTCTTTGTCGCCATGCATTGTTCTCAAAGACATCACCGAGAATGCTTCTCAAAATTTTTCTTTCAAATACAGCAAGGGCTTCTTCGTCACCTTGTGTAAGCGTCCAAGTTTCAGCAGCATAAGTCAGTTCAGGTCTAATCACTCTAGTAGAGAAGTAGCTTAGTTTTTCTTATCAGGAGGGATGATCTAAGATGCCTTCGTACTCCATGGAAACATCGGTTAGCTGCAATTATTCTTTTATGTATTTCTGGCGTTATGTCGTTATTTACATTTACTTCTGATTAGCTATTCTTTTATGTACGAAAAGTAACTAAACGCCTTAAAATTAATGTTTCATAGGATAAAATATATTTTATATATAGTTTTGAAAATGTATTATGACTAGCTGAATTAATGGAGAAAATTCATTAGAGAAACTTTAAAAAAGGTGCCACAAAATCTGTAGCATTTTGTTTATTGCATATTGTTGTTTGTAGCTACGTTCTATAAAATCTATCTAATGAAAAAAAAAACCATGGAAGAAAGATTCAACTTTACAAAAAATACCATTAAACGCTGTTAGAAAAAGCAGTGATGTATATTTTTTTACTCTGTATGGGTTCATAGGATTTGTAGGACCATTTTAACAAAAAAATATTTGCATGCTACCTTTTTTTTCCTCTTATTTTATAAAATATCAAATGTCATTATAATTTCTTAATAGTTTAAAAATGGAACAGTATTAAAAGAAATTTTATTAAATTTCCGTTTAATTAAACCTGTCTCACAAATTAAGTAAGAAAAACATCCTGTCGAATGTAACTGCTGTTTGGATCAGGATAGTTAGCGCGAGGTAAAGCCTAGGTCAACCAGTTTAAACCAGTTGCTGATAATTGAAAAATGTCGTAATCGTCGTACCCCAAAATCAGCCAAATAGCCAGAGCCAAACGGTACTACTTATTATTTTATGATGGACCCTTTTGCAGTTATATCTAAGCGACACTCGCATTCAAAATTATGGGATGTTGAATACATGATCCTTAGTTGAAGTTATTTATTATTGATATACTAGTATATATTGAAATTATTTTTCCTCAAAAGTGAACATACATTTTTTCGTAGATACCAATTTAAAAGTTTATGTTTTGGGTTTTTATAACCAAATGATAAAAACATTTCGAACAGCAAACTTTTAATTTTCTGAATAATTTCACCTTAAAATTAAAGCATCGTAGTTTTTTTTGAAAATTTTATCCTATAGGTTACTGGCAAAATTACCCTTTTCCTTAATTTTACAGTTGAGCAAATAAGATTTAAATCAGTAATTTTAATCCTTATATTTTTGAAAAATTAATATCGTTGTTACAAAGTTCTAAAAGTCGTGGCCTTATATAGGCTCTTGAAAGAACACGAAATACATTCTTTTATAATGATAAACGGAATTTTAAAAAAATAAAAAATACTAATTAAATATCAAAAAATACTTTGATTTCAAATCAAATAGTAGAAAATAGTCAATAAATAATAGTTAAATATGAAACAGAATACTTAACACATCCAAAACTCTTATGAAATTGAACTAAAAACCGCCAAGAGATCATCGCCAAAGAGAGAAAGAAAAAAAAAACTCTTCTTACAACGCCGAAATTTAGCCATTCTATTCTCAAAGCATAACATTCATTCTTTTACTTTTGAATTATGGTACAGTATCATAAGAATACATTAAGAATATTACTTAATAATTTATCTAAAAAACCACCTGCTTTCTTTCCGTAAAATTCGAAATTCATAAACGCAAAATACATAAATACAAACTATTGCTCATCTCAAGTATTACTCACGCCACCTTCAATTTTTAGATTAAAGTACTACACGTCGAATGAAACTGAACTCTAATGTCTCCTTAAACTGAAGTATCATCTCCCGTTATTCAGAATAACACAAACAAAAGGCAGTTTGTATTCAGAACGAGTTTGGAACCATTCCAATTTCCGGAGAGTTTCCCCATTTGCCTTTAACGCTGGCCGAAGTACAAACAAAACTCTTCCGGTTCGCCTTTTCCCCTGGAACTTACGCTTGGAATTGAATTCAATGCAATTTTAATATCGTAACGGCATCTCTTGTACAAGATCCAACTGTCAGCGGTATGTTAAAAGCAGAGAATATTGGGGAAAGTTTTAACTGACTGGGGTAAGAACTAATACGCTATTAGAATCTTAATTCGAATATTTAGTTTTGTTCCAATGGAACAGTTTAGCTTTGGTGGGTTATACTCAAATTGCAAACTTCCACCTAGTTATAAAACTTCTTACCTCTACTAAACTGGAAGAAAATAGCACATTTTTAGTTTGAGATGTAAATGTTTTCCATTAATTTTAGACTGAAAGGAATTTCAAAAAACATGGTAATTGTATGGGATAATAATCCAAAAATATTCATAAGAGGTCATTACAAATCCATTTTTAGATTTATTTCTAAAACTTTTTGTCGAAACAGTAAAATAGACACAAAGAAATCTGAAATTGGGCAATATTTTTTCTATATTCGATGACATAAAAAAATTAAGAACAATTTTGTAATTCGTGGAAGTTTTTTTTTTTTTTTTTTTTTTTTTTTTCCCCATAATCATATAACAGAAACAAACTTTAAATAGTTCACTGTCAACCCTATAATATTATCCATATTTGAATTTTAACACCAACAAAATATCAGAACACCAAGTTTGGTAAATTTGCAATGAATGGCTAGTTATTTAAATTTGCTGTGAAAGGGTAGTTATTTTATTTTAGTTTTGACAAAGAAATGACAGTTAATATTAACCCTTAATGCACGAGAAAACAAAACATTCCGGGTTTTTCACACATTTCAGCACCAGAGCATTTCGAATATTAAGAACTAAAATGCTGCTTTATTTGCGAGGGAGGGGGGAGGACTATAAAGGGTAAAAGAATTCATATGTTTTAGTACTTTAATTTCAAACGATAATTTGCTAAAAATGAAAAAGAAATTAAAAATAAAAACTTAAGATAATAATGATTTTTTGAATAATTAAAAAATTAATTTCTTTTATGGTAAAACGAAGAGTCTAGCTCGTTATTGGTTTCTCATGCCTTAGTTGTAAAACTCTCATGTGAAAGTTACCATTAAATGTGATTTAAAGTTATCGTTAAATGCGAAAATAAGTCATTTAGTTAAAAATTTGTTGTGCATTGGAATCCAGCTATATTGTAACCTTTTACTAATTGTGTATATACAGAGCGAGCTTAAAGTCGCGTACATTACAAGTATTAATGAACTGTAATTCAGTGAAACGCATTGAGTTCATTCAAGAAGATAAGTGTGGATTGTTCCGAAAGCATTTCAATCTGTAACAGGAATCTCGTTATCAGACATCCCCTGTTTGAAGCGTTTGTTGTTGAAGGTGGTGGCATGGTTTCTTGCCAGTCACATCAAATATTCATGTCGTAGTTTAATTTTGATCGAAACGCCATATTCGCACGTTATTGAAAAGTTTCGCAAAAAATATCCTTGTGCAGCAGTACCCAATAATTCAACGGTGACACGATTAGTTCACCGTTTCATGACACCTGCCTTTGAGTTTAATTACTTAATATCACTCAACTATAAGAGTACGTCCCATCCAGTAACGCCCTTCGAAGTATATACTCCGTCACTAGAATATCAGTTTCGATTTTATTCTAATTTCTTCTATTCTTAGTTAAGCTAAGTTGTTTGTGTTACGATGTAAGTAATGTTTATTAAATATTAAGATTTCGATAATAGTAAGTTATTGAGTCAGACTTTTTATTGAAAGTATCACCACACACTAAAACAAGTTTTGGAAAAGATATTTAAGGAGAAAACATAAATATTTCCAGATGAGATTGGTTGGTTGTTTCCAGATTATCTGGCGCCGACTGCAACACGAGGGCTATAAAGCGACGAAACATTCATCATTAGACAAGCCAACATACATTTACAAACACCCATGCATAATACGTGACTCGAACCCTCAACTTCTCGGTCTAGAAGCTAGCACGCTAACCACTATACCGTTTGGTCGGCACTAATCAGGTTGGGATCTACAGCTTAACGGGGATTTCGAATCACAACGAACATCCATGCTTATCCCAGGATTTGAACCCGGCACCTTTGGCATGCGAGGCCAGAGTTCTAACCCCACAGCCATCAGGTTGGTGTATTCTTTCTTGACCCTAGAGGTAAGGTAAGTCTACACTACACCTGGATCGTAGATCCAAATAGTAATCGGTGTGTGAAAGGGATGTTTTTAAAGGGGGAAATCCTCGTTTGCATTTCGGATAAGGAAAAACCACTCTGAAAATTATTACCAAATAAGCCATTGATTTGTGCAGTAATCCCCGTCGTGTATGCTCATTTTGAAAAAAGACCGCAGAGGACCAGGCGAGGCTTAATCCTGATTCCTGATACCTTCCGTAAATACCGTAAAATGGGGTGAATCGGAACACTTTTCAACTTTCAAAGTAATAATCGGTTATAATAAGATCGTTAAGGAACATAATTTTGACTTAGAAACTTGGGTCTTACCTTCTTCTTTGAGAATCAACCCAAATTTTTTTGTAAAAAATAGGACTTTAATTTATTTTGAATTTGTTCATGGTGTTCCGATTCACCCTGTAGAAAGGGGTGAATCGGAACACTCTTTACAATTTATGTCTAATCTTATTTAAATGTTTACAGGGTGGAAAAAAACAAATAATAATGCATTGTGGTAAATAGGAACACAAAATTATCATAAAAAAATCATTTAATATGCCGCATAAAATTTGTGTTTGTCAATTATTGTCAAAACAAATCATATGTTTGAAAGCGTATCAACTCTTATATAACTCTCCTATAACTCATCCAAATAGTCGTTAAAATTAAAAATACTTTTTAATCTACTTTATGTTTGCGTGTCGTATGACTGCAAATTCTTTAAAATATCTTGAGAAAGGAGAAAAGCATCCTTATTTGTATCAGAAAATCTCTTCATTCATAAGCACTTTTTGTAAAACACACTTATATAGCAATAATCTTGTGGGTGTAAAACTTTTCTCACATAGAGTCTTCATACATTTTTCCATATAACTTAAAGAAAACGAAGTTATTTAGAGAAAAAACCACTGGAACAATCGGGTTTTCTGCCATGCGGAAACTAGGCTCCTCTTCTGACATTTATTCAAGCCTGCAATCTTGATTACTGTCTTGAAGGGAGTAATTAAACTCTTCTTCAGTCGTTGAATCCTGTGTGGGACATAATCTTGCCAAAAACAGCTTTTTAATATTACTTTTCAAGTGTTCCGATTCACCCCGCAAATCACAAAATCGTGACGAGGCAAAACATAAAAATTCGTAAAATAAAAAGTTTTTAAAACCAAGTTAAATTAAGTATGGCATGCTGTTGTGGATGTTTATACTTATCTAAAAATATATTAGTTAAGTCTATGACTAGTACATGTTATTAATTAAGGGATAAGTTTTGGAGAGATTAAAACTCATTGGGATTGTATGCACACTGTTTCAGAATTTAAAAAAAAAAAAAAAATGGACAGTGTTGAAAAGTCCACAAAACATGTTCCAAGATTAAAAACTTGTTAACCAAATGAAAAATATATAAATAATTAATAAAATTGCTTTATTTGTGTAAAATAATAATTTCTTTGTAATTTCAAGAAGTTTCGTTCCGATTCACCCCGCTGTTCCTATTCACCCCATTTTACGTGTACTTTTCTCAATTTAAATTCCCAGGGAGAAATATGTATTCCAAGGGAAGTGTTAACCCATTAGAACCATTTGACGCTCTAAAGTATCCAATGTTTTTTTTTTTTATACATGTTATAGCTAATATGATTAATTGGGATACTACATATAAATGGTTATTATGAATAATATCATGTATAACAACCAGTTATTATGTAAGATATTATTATCCATAACAAGTAGTTATTATGTATAACGTCCATTTATTATGTATAATATGCAAATTAATCATATTAGCTATAACATATACATCATATGTTACTTTCAGGTCATCATGCAGCATTGCTCTGTATCGAAACTCTAGTAGTTGATTTTTATGATTATTTTATGTATTCTCCTCAGCACTGAACTACATAATGTTAAGATTTAACAGTCCTACCAACAGTGAAAATATTAAAAGAAGTTCCTAAGTTAGTCAATAAGTCAGCATAAATTACGTGATGTTATTAAATTTGAAACCCCTTTTTCATTTCGAGATTAGTTGCAGATACGCCTACTGTCCCTAACACGGCAGTGTTATTATTTCCCTAATCATGTTGGTTAGAGATTTAAATATGATTATTCAGTCAAATCTTCGGGCAATTAAATTAGAGTTCATTGGGTGTCACTTATAACTTATTTTTTAAGTCTTGAATTGCAATGAACCATATATGGTTACTGCTGATGAATACTTATGTTTGATGATTTGTGGTAAAATAAAACTTTTAACACTTGGCCTACCGGTGGTGCAAAGAGGTTTATAATGCTATGTACAAGGCTTTACAACAGATAAATTGATTTTAAAGAATACTATAGTAGCACTAAAAACCAATACAGGTCCTTAACTTTGATCTTCTGCTGTAAATTTAAAAACACTGGATTTGTAATATTAATAAGCACTTCATTTTCCCATTATGGAAATTAAAACGACAGCTTTCTAACATTTAACCATCACTCTTAATTATCAAAAACATCACAAAACCTATTATAAAAAATCTACTTACCACTCAAAACTATTAATATACTTGTCAGGTACCAATACACTTCCATATCCACGGTATTAAACACAGCACGTTATTTTGACGCCGGTTCCGAAAAATTGGCCACACGCCGCTTTCGTGACGTGTGCCATCACGTGACTGCTCGGCCCATTCTCGAACAATGCCTTTTGGTATTTACATTCTCGTCTTATTTTACTTGTTGGACTCGAAATTACCAGAATCGGAACGATTTTTTTTTTCTTCAAATCTTCACTTTCGGCCGAAATATGACAGGAATGTCAACCCCAAACACAATGTGAAGATGTAAGCACTTCACGCCTCTTTCTTAGTTGAGGGATTTGCATTTCTGTGGCTCGTGTGTTTGGTCGTGGTTGATGAATCTGTTGCCTTCAGGTGTGGTTATTTATAAAGGAAATCACGCCATCCCTGCAGTCTGGTAGGGAAAAAAATAGACAATGCAGACATCTTGGCCTAATTGGGGAACATTGGGGTCAAAGACAAATAATACTCTCTCTCCGGGATGAATCGCTGAGATTTAATTGTAAGAGGCAGTAATTGAATGACTCCTCTTGATAAGAGTAACAATTTTGTATTTCTGGGATAAGGAATGATGTTAATGCTTCAGTGGTAGTTTTATAATAGTAGGCGCACACCCTCTCCTCTATTCTCACTTGTTTAACGTATAATTTTTTTAAGGGGGACCCCCCTTAAAAACCGAAAATAAAAAAAAACTTTGTTTATGTACATTTTTATGTTAAAACATTTTTTTATGTATGAGATACTATTTATATATCTTTGAGAAAATGTTTTTTTAAATATTGTGTTTAGTTATTTAAAAAAAATTTAAAAACCAAGAAAAATCCATAATAATTGATGTTTGCGTATTTTGATATATGTCAAGAAAAAAAAAATTTCAAAGTGAAAGCTTTCTGTAATACATAATTAAATAAAGAAAATTTTGTCTTCACCGAATTTTGATAGGTGAATTAAAAAAAATTAAAAAAATTCTCAGAGTTAAAATATTGTAATTTTTGCTTTTTTTTTATGTTATCTTTTACGCTAAATGTTATATTTTAAAACAGAATTAAAAAAATAAAATTCTGTGAGGACAAAATATTTAAAACTATACAAATTAAATGCTCCAAAAATTTGAATAGCCATTTGTTAATGGTTCTGGAGATATATCGATTTGAATATGCAACATCTGTGAAAAACACTAGTGCTCGAAAAACGCACTTCAAGCAGACGCTTCAATGTGTTACGCCCGTTAGTGATGTTTAAATCACAGGTAATTTTGTGGCGTTTTAATCACCGGAGGAATAAGATAAAAACATCATTCTCTTCAGGAATCTATGAACTACTTTTTAAAATCAGAAAAAAAAAAATTGGGATTTTTGAAGAAATTTCGGTACTGGACCCCCTTAATGTCACATCATACAAATTTTGACACTTCTGACATATTTTTATACGATTTATAACCGTTCTAATCAGTTTGTTGAGTATGGAAGGTGGGATGTTTTGTGCAAAACTTACAACCGTTTGTGCAAAACTAAAAAATTGTTTATGTGCATAACTTACATGGAGGCAATGGCCCATCTAATGGCTGCGTGGTTAGTGCTCTATCCTAGCATGCCAAAAGAGCCCGGTTCAAATCCCAGGTTAGGCATGGATATTCATTTAAGTTGGACCATCTAAGTTGCGTAGTGGATGCATCCTAATCTGCGCCGTAACCCCTAATTATGTCCCATCTCAGATTGCATAGGCTACTCATCTCTGTGTTTAATAGAGTTTTTCTTATTGCTCGGGTTTGCGATTACGCAGTAAGTGTATAATGGGTTTCCCCAAATAACGTACACATTTATTGATGAGTATTACGGAGGTCTGGCTGTTATATACTGTTAGTGATGATGTTTGAGTCAAGTATCAGAAGGATTTTAGAAGCATTTTAAGACTTTAATCTCCACACAACACACGCTACATATAAGACAAAGGAATATTTGAAAAGAAGGAACACAGGTCCTTTAGCATTTGAATCAGATCTAGAAGTAATGTCCTTTCGGTTCAGATCACTGAGAGGAATGAATTAGCCACACCTACTTTCTGCGGTGATTGGCTAAGTTAAGTTTTAGTATTACTTTCATTTGTGGAAGATTTTGATCGACGGTTTCTAGTTTTGGCTCGCAAACGAAAGTTTCACTTCACGAAAATGGTTTACGAATACAGTCATTCAGGGTAACATTGAACCACATTTTCAGTATTTTCTTCTTCCCTACTTATGTTTTTATAGAATTTTTAGACTTAATGACATAAAATGGAAGAATAAACCCTAAATTATATTTTAATTTACATAAATTAGTAAACGTTGATGATGAAAGCACCAAATAATAGGAAAATAACCCGGTGCAAAGTTACCCAGGCATTTAGGGTAACTTTGAACCACTATCAGAAGTTTCATATAAAATACCTTTTTTTTATTCAGTCTAGGACTATTCAATATTTGAACTAGTAAAATTAAATTTCTAAATATTTGAAACATCATCAGCTGCAGTTTTCAACATCCTAAAGTTTGTATATTTTAAATTATACTACAAAGAATATATTAGGTCGGAACAATGGATGATGAATCACATGAATATATTGCAAAAAAAACTATTTATTGTTCAGTTTAAACATACAAATATAGTGAAAAAACAATATTCAGTTCTTTCACTTAAATATAAACTCATTTTATCAATTAAAAATTGAAAAGACAAATAGAAAATAATAAAACTGATAGGCCGCCCTTATGCAATTAATTAAGTACTATGGTGTTTGCAAGTCACATGTGGCACAAATACGAATATTATATTCTTAATGTTAGAAATAATATGACAATATAAAAATAAAGTTCAAACTTCATAAAATTCCACTTTGGCATTCTTCAGATTAATAGTTTTGCATCAAAGAAAGAATTATTGATCTGGAAAACATCTCGTCTTCTAGCTGGAATAATAATTTCTGGAGATAATTTTTTAAAACACTCATAATTTTTCATACCACAGATCACCAATGATATTGGGCCATATGCACCAGATTTCTTCATGAACCACCAAATATCACGTTGTCTTTTAAGTCAATTTGATCTGGGTACATTTCTCCATCGTATTGAATAATTATGTGGTCGTAAAATTTGCATATACAATAACCAAAATCTAAAACACTTGCATGCTTTGTGTATAAAATTCCTTTCTCATTGATGTGTTCCACAGCCACCACTTGAACATTCTCTGATTTTTCAGTAACATTCTCCATAACATTTTCAGCAGTATAAAACTCTATCATGTCCTTATTGTCCAACTTTCACTTTCTCCGAAAATGATAGTGTTGCATATACACTGTCATCTGCACCATCTAGTTCAGGTTGGTTGGTTTATACGCTCAACGACCTACAGCTTAACGTGGATTCAGAACTACGACGAACTTCCATGACTAACCCGGGATTTGAACCCAGCACCTTTGGCATGCGGGGCCTGAGCTCTAGCCACGCAGCCATCAGGTGGATCATCTGGTTTAGGACTTATACTCTTGCTGTCTACCAGGAGTTCATATAGTAAAGGACTTTGGACGATCCCCTCATGTCTATATTCCTTTACCAATTATTTTTTTGCATTGAAATTTTTCACTTCCTCAAATGAAACGCTTTTAACAGCCATCACCGGCAGGCCGATTTTTTTTTTTTTTTTTTTTTAGTTTTCGGAATGACTGCTAGATAATTATTTCTAATATTTTTAGGTACTTCTTGAATTCACTCTCAATATTTTCATTTTATCGGATTTCGCATACAAGGGACGATTGCATAAAGTAAATTGCATTTGTATGTATATAAATGTATTTAAAAGTAAAACCAAAAATAAATTGGAATAAAATATGAGTTATATGAGCAATGTATGCATTACACACTGTCATCAGCCTAACTTTGAACCGGCTCAAAGTTACACTGAATACGTGGTCAAATGGTAGTGCCTTAGATTTTTGCTTTTTACCAAATGTTAGTAAATAAATAACCATCAGCTACTAACAATTTCACTATTTCCAGAAAATTATATAACTGATAAAGTGGTAAGTTGATGCTTACTTGCAGAAATTAATTGATTTACATCAACTTCAAATAAGCATTTAAATGGAACTTGCAAACAGTACTTCAGAAAAGCAACTGAATGGCCAAATAAATTATGTACTATTTTGCCAATTCATATTCTAAACTATAGAGCAAAAATATAATTTCACAATCTTGCCAGCATTTTGCAGCAGTGGATCATTAATAGCTCTTTAAAACCAAAAATACTGAAAACTAGGAGGTGGCGCAAAGTTATACCCTATGGCTCAAAGTTACCCTGAATGACTGTAAAGAAAGTTGGATGAACTTATTGCGTCACCACAAGTATGACCTTAGGTTGAGTTCCTTAACACTTGAAGAGTTGCGATCTTCCAACCGCTTCCTCAAGACATGTAATGGAGGAATAATTTGATAAATAAAAAGATAAAAATGTATGCTGTTAATCCAAGATATCCTAAACTATTTTAACAGTATCAAAGTGTAATTGAAAGCTTTGCGATGTTTCATACCCCTAGTTTCCATTGCTTTGAAGCAATGTATTTTGGTGAGCGATAAGAAAGGGTATCGTAACAACGAACAGGAAGTTAGGACAAAGAGAAGTTACAAAGAAACTGACCTGTAGCGCAGAGAGTAATTTCATGTATATTTTACGAACATTTTTTATAACCTTTCGTCGGGTAATTCCCAAAAGAATGACGTCATAACATCGATTATTTCCCTTTGTTACAAACTATAATTTCTTAAAAGCGATAATTTGATGTGTGCTTATCATTTAATTTTCTTATCATCTTCGGTTTCACCGTATATCTTTTTTGTAAATGATTGCTTAGCACATGAATTACTGTTATTACGAGTATAATACGTATAAGAAAATTATGGTATTGCAATTTGAATTAATACTTTCTGTATTGTTGTTGTAATTCTATATTTTGTGACATTTTTATTAGCTTCATGTCTGTAATTTGGATTTGAACGGAAGTTGGGGTTCAAATGTTACGATTAAGGCTTAAATGCAAAACCTATTAAGAAGCGTTTCTTTGAGAATCTAATTTCGTCGAACTGAGAGAGAATAGTTGTATACTTATCTTGCAATAAAGCAGCTTTAAGAGTGTAATATAGCTTTGTACGATTATTGTTTAACAATATAATGTGCTCATATATTCGGCCCTAGTTCATAGAATCCTATGATGGCTATACTGAACTGGAACATCTGCTATCGGACTGAAGTTTACAGAATAGCCGGATTAGCATGCATTCCGAAAAAGAACTCCCATCCAAATAGGTCTCGAATAAATCAACACAATTAGAAAACAAAACTTGATCTTTAAACGTACAGCTATTAGACATCCTAATTAACAAGAGAGAAGTCTAAGTGTAAAGCGCTAATGCCAGATTCAAAGTAATTTATTTTAAGTACTAAGTTAGATTATCTGCAAGTCTAAAAGAATGTATAAACCTTTTTACTTATTCAAAGTTGATCTTTGAATAGTTTCGGCTATTTTTTTAAAGGCAGAACAGTGCATTCATGTTCTACTAGCATATCTCTACATTTTATTAAAAAAATAAGAATATGATATAGATAAGATATAAGATAAGGAAAATATTCTACGCAGTACCTGCACTTACAGTCTCTTCGAAGTCTATTCTACGAATTATGATCAGAACTCTTGATTAAAATTATGTATTTTTGCATTAAACTCCTTCGAAATTTCCAATATTTAGATGAGGTGATTGCGCATTTTCCAAGGGTTTATACAATCACTTTAAAGTTCAGATTTGCATACCAATGTATAAATTAGATGCAGTAACTTAAAAGATATGAGTGTTAAAATATTCATACTAACCACATTTATGAGGCATCGTAAGAGCATATTTTTTCTACACTGCATTTATACATCTCAAAATTTCAACACATTCCCGACCATTACTTTGAAATGAGAGCTGAACTTTACGTATTTTGCACTACCACAAATTGCATGTTGTTACTTATAAAAAATTCCCCACTTTGTTTCTTGCGCAAGATAATTGCTAATTTCTTTTATTCTTTTTTACAACATTGCTTTTAACTACAAGTAAGTTATCATTTTTAAATATGCCTAAAAGGCCTGCTGCTACTATTCCAAGAAAGATAATAGCCACATCGTGTTTTTTTTTTTTTTTTTTTTTAATTATTATTATTATTTTTATTATTATTCTATCGCTTTTAGTTATCTTAAGTACCCCTCACCTGAGATATATCAGGTGGTTGATATAACCACTAGGGATGTCGAACATCGCACAACTTTCAATTATACTATACTATACAAGTTGACATAAGCCATACTTGGCGAGTTTGACTTTTGGCGCGAACTATTACATTGGACAAAAATTATCGCCAAATTCATGATAATTCTTACCTTATTTCTTTTGAGTAATTGAAACGTCGATGGAACAGTCGTTAATGAGCAATGATCATTTGAAAATAACTGTATGCTAAAAATGTTCGTTTTTCAATTGCTTATGACATTCGGGTTTTTACTTAGTGGTAATGTTTACAACTACATTAAGAGGCATTATCACAGAGGTTTTGATCAAAATCATTAAAGCCGTATTTTGGCAATTGCTGGAAGACACATTTTTCAGTGGTGTCTATCTAATACGCATGTGATGTATTGACGAAAACCTTTAAGACAGGTCCGATGACCATCACTGACCCGTATACAAAAATGAACATCGTAAGCCAATCTGTTCAGAAGTTATACTGACCACAAATTACAGGACATGACCAAAATGCTGATTGTATTTCGTGGTGTATAAAATTGACAGGTTTCCCTCATTGATTGCCATGTTTTCACACATCGAAAAAAGAATACCATATTATTTCTATATTCGTCCTCGCTATTTAATCCCTTCACTTAAAAAAGTTATTGGACCTGTTTTCCACCACTCCTCCTCCTCCTCCCCCCCCCCCCTCCCCCCTCCCCATCCCCTAGTCATTAGGCAAAGTTTCAAAATAATACTAAAACTAATTTTTTTATTTATTTTATACAGAATTGAAATATATAACTAAAAGCGATAGAAATACCAAAGGAAAAAAAGAAAAAAAAAAAAAAAAACACGATATGATTATTATCTTTCTTGTGATTGCAGCAGTCCTTTTAAGCACATTTAAAAATGATAATCTACTTCCCCAAAAGACAACGTTGTAAAAAGAAATTCGCCCATTAATACAAGTACATCAAATTTCCTTCACAGTATTCATACCAAATTCCCCTGTCATTGAAAAGAATAAAGGAAATTAGCAATTATCTTGCGCAACAAACTAAGTGGGGAATTTTTCATAAGTAAAACAACATGCAATTTTTGGTAGCGGAAAATGCGTAAATTCAGCTCTTATTTCAAAGCAATGGTCGAGAGTGTTAAAATTTAGAGTTATAGATATGTAGTATAAAAAAAAAATAGACTCTGACGATGCCTCATAAATGTGGTTTGTATGAATATTTTAAAACTCATATCTCATTAGTTACTGCTTCCCAATTTATACATTGGTATGCAAATTTGGACTTTAAGTGGTTGTATGTATAACCCTTGGAAAATGAGCTATCACCTCATTTAATGATAAGAAATATCTAAGGAGTTTAATACAAAAATACATAATTTTAATCAAGAGTTCTGATCATAATTCGTAGAATAGATTTCGAAGAGACAGTAAGTGTAAGTACTGCATCGAATATCATTCTTAATTTTTTGTAGAATGTACTTTTTGTAAAGAAATGCCAGTAGATCGTGAATGCACTGTTCTGCCTTCACAAAAATAGCCGAAACTATTCAAAGATCAACTTTGAATGAGTTACATTAAATCCAATTGCCAAGTAAGTCATAACTGGCCAAATAATGAACATTCTTTTTTATTTGGTAGCACAGCTCAGTAAATATTACATCACTGATTATGAATCTCATGGCGCTAATATGGCTGACTTTTAAAAGATTTTAGTAATGCGTCGCGAATGATCAGAAATCATTGCTCATTATTTGGCAAGTTATAACATAATTGGCAATCTGATTTAGCTCAACTTGAGTCGATTTTAGAATTGTTTCTGCCAATTTTGCCCCTGCAGACCAGTGTATTCATGATCTACTACCATTTTAATGCATTCTATAAATAAAAATTCAGAATAATGTTCGATGATGTACTTAAACTTGCTTTCGCCTTTCGGACAAGACGGATATCACAGATAAGAGTGTGTATTTACTAGTAACACTTGATGCATTCCAACTCAAGTTGTAGCATTTGTAATTCAGAATTGTGTTCAGAATTGTAATGTAACTAGTTTAAAAAAATAGCAGTAGGTTTCATTGACCTGTTATACAACGATTTTTTTCTTAAGATATGTGGAAGGTTGATTGCTTTTCTTAGTTACAGAATATCGAGTAGACTATTAATCGGGTGAATCGGCGCATAAATTTAATGATGTACATGGTTTAATCTGAAGTCTTTCGGGGTGCTTCTTAACATTTTCACTGTGACAGTTACTGTTATCAAGTTATACCCCTTTGCATAGTAAAGTGGTCATTTGCTATCCGATGAAACAGCTTATAGGACAGCTCAGCGGCAATTTCCGGAAAGGGTATATTTCGAAAACTATAGAAGGCATTTGAAAAAAGTAAATTGAAAAGCTGGGAAATATTCAATTACACAGGTGGTTTATGAATAAAAAGTTACTTTACATTCTACGCTGAAAGAAACAGTTTTTTTTTTTTTTTTCAATAGATGAAAATTTACATCAAATTCTTAATGATTAGCAACCCATAACATACTCAAATAAAACTTTTCAGTTACATGAAAATATCCACAGTGCCAACTAATAGCACTAAAACTGGTTATTCTTCATAAAGAAAACCATGTTATTTTCTAAAAAAATTTCTGCATCCCGCATCATCGTACTCTCAAATATTCGCGAATTATATTAATATTGATCTTGCGAATATCCTGTTCTTTATCATCACTCTCAATGCATGAAGAGGAGACAAATTCAAGACATCAGGAGGGATTGAAAAATATTATCACAACTTACTAATTTCCTCGATTAAAATATTTTTCTTTATTTTAAGAGCCATTGCACACAAAAATCGGGCAAAATCGCCAAGATTGCGGCCATCACCTACTCAGAATTTCATGATTTTTTATTTTTCTTCTTATATTACCTCACCCTATAAATCTGATATATTTGGGCTTTATCATTTTTATTTTTGAATTTACAGGGTGTCAAAGTGTGAAATCCGCGTGTATTAATTTTTTTCTGCCTAATAGCTTGTATAAGTTGTACATTAACATCTTAAAGTGAGAACTCACCTGTAAATAGTCGGAACCACAGATGTCGACCCCCCTTTTAAAACATCGCTTTTTCATAAAAAAATCTAATTTTAAAAATGCAATAAATCGTGACTTTGATATGATTTAAAGGAATTTTTTTATGCTGAGTCACTAAACACCTCCATATAAAGAAAATCTAAGGTTAATACGTAATGAAGGAACTCTGAGCTTCAGAATAAGGAGGCCTAAACACGTTCCCTAGTGCGTTTTTGTGTTATTTCAGAGCGTTATTTCTTCTTGCGTCGTCCTCCAACATATATACTGCTTATATGAAATTGTTGTCTCAACATAGTACTTTCACAATATAGAAGAACATTTTTTGAAGATTAAAAAAATTTCGAGAACATTCAATTTAATATGTAACTACTTTCAACGTGAAAGCGATTTTACGGTACTTCAAATGATTATTTCTGCAGACTCCGACCTCCTACATATATACTGCTTACATGGAATTGTTGTCTATAGTAGTTTTGCAATATGCAAGAACATTTTTTTTAGGTTCAAAAATTTTCGAGAAAATTCCATTTAAAATATAACTAGTTTCGACGCAAACACGATTTTATGGTATTTCAAAGGATTGTTCCATCTGGCTCCAAGCTCATAACGGAGTAATTCTTTGACGGAATTGTTGTGTCAACATAGCAATTTCATAATATGAACGAACATATTTTGAAGGTTCAAACATTTTCAAGAAAATCCAAATTAATATGCAACTACTTACGACGTGAACGCGATACACTATTTCAAAGGATTGTTCCAGCTGGATCCAAGCACCTAAACGAATACTTCTCGCAAGGGATCGTCATCCCAACATAGTAGATTCAAAATATAATTGTGAAAGCCTTGGAGTAAGCTGCGACAATCTTTTAAAATACCATAAAATCGCGTTCTTGTCGAAAGTAGTAACATATTAAATTGAATCTTCTTGAAAATTTTGAGCCTTCAAAAAATGTTCTATCGTATTGTGAAAGTACTATGTTGAGACAACAATTCCATGTAAGCAGTATATACTTTGGAAGTCGGCGCAAACAGAAATAGTGCTCTGAAATAACACAAAAACGCACAACGGGTCATGTTTAGTCCTCTCTACCTTGGGCAGGGCTCCCACGGTCATTGAAAGTCATTAAAAGTGCTTTATATTTTTGAACTTGTTTTCAAAGCCTTGAAAGTGCTTGAAAATGCTTAGAGGTGGTTAAAAGTCCTTGAAAATGCTTAGAGGTCCTTAAAAGATACTGGCCAACTGCAAAATTTATAAAAATACAACTCGAACTTGCTATCCCCGCGTGACCGCCACTTTCTGCCCCGCGTATCAGAATTTTCCGACAAACTTGTATTACGCATCCACCAACTTGTAACTTTTTTTTTAAGAATATACTTTATCAAAAATTTAAATATAGACATGATGTCTAAAAACGAATTTTCATAGGTCCCTAAAAACATTAATTAGGTCCTTAAAAGTCATTGATTTTCATTCTGTGATTTGAGTTGGAACCCTGTTGAGTCTCCGAGCTCCTTCAAGTAAAATTAACTTTGTATGGAGGTGTTTAGTGAATCCTTACAAAAAATTCCTTTGTATCATAACAATGTCAAGATTCATTGCATTTTTAAAATAGGATTTTAGAATGACAAAAGTAAATTTCTAAGACACACTTTTTTCTCACTTTTACCCCCCATAACTCCAAAAATAAAAAATATATAGCCACAATATTTCTGATTTATTCTTTCCTAGGGTAAGGTAACATAAAAAAAAATCATGAAATTCTGAGACGACGATGGCTCGCCGTTGTCCGATATTTACTTGCAATGCCTCTTAAATGGTTGATGAGAGAATTTATAATCTTTCTATACAACAACCTTAGTTTATTTGTAGCCATTGTTGTTGTAGCGGACATTGAAAAAAGAATTATGACATCACTGCATTATCATGTTCCCCGAGGTTATTGAATAGACATAGCAGTTATCTTAGGAGTTTTTTTTTTTTTTAATTCAAAAATTGAAGTTACCAGATGAAATGCAACAAATATTGTTCTATCCGTGCCAATTTTCTGGATACAAGTCTTTATCAAATACACAGAAAATTTAAACAAATTAATCATAGTGTTTATATGACATGCGTCAAAAATAGCTTCTTAATTTTAGATATTTATGTTCTTTATTAACGAGACATAACTTGTATAAATTTGATAAATTTAAAACCTTCAGAATATAAATATACTCTTGACTTTAGTTTATTCCAGAGATAGTAGATGGCGACACCAGAGCCCACTGTTGAACTAACAACTACAAGATCTTTATAAATGAGGGACATTGCTTTTTTTTTTTTTTGCTTTTTTTTAATTCAGTGGCTTTACACCGTTGAATGTGAATAACGATTACATTCGAAAGCAAAATTCAATTTGGTAGCCTATCTTCACGAAAAGAGTGGGGTTTAAAAAATTTTAAATTAAAAATAAAAAGATATAACAACTTTAGTCAACCGGGGGAAACGTTTACTTACCATAGTATTAATACAAAGTAACGGATTTCAAAAAATGCATGATTCCCATTTTAACTAAACACGATTCATATAGACAATCACTGTTCACAGGGGCTGTTTATAAATTGGCACACCTTTTCTCTATATTTTTGATATCCTCGATCTCTTGCGTCACCAAGTATCAGTCTTCAACATACGTTCTATACCATCCTCTGTAACGTGACGTGCCACCTTCGTCTTCCAACAATATCAATTCAGCACATAATAGATTACGCAGGTCTAAGACAAAAAAACTATCTTAAAAGTAAATTACTGGGAAAATAAGGACAAAATTCCATCAGGTACTGTTTGATGGTGAATCATATGTGTAATGTGTTCGAGTTTTAGAAATTTAATAACAGGGTAATATTATTTACGAGCTACGATTCAAAACCTAAGCATTTTATTAATCTAAATTAAATGAAGAAGATAAAGATGAAGAAAATTATGAAGATAAATAAAAGAATAAATTAAAGACAAAGAAAAATATTTTAATTGAGGAAATGGATAAGTCGTGACAATATTTTTTATCCTTCCTGATGTCTTGAATTCGTTTCCTCTTTATGCATTTGAGAGTGATCATAAAGAACAGGATATTATCAAGAATTTAAACACATTTATAGATTTTCAATAATAATTTACTCTTAATGAGCTCTGTCCAAGAAATTAAAAATAGTATAGATTCAAGATTTTCCTATAAATCTATGATAAACTGCCTTTTAAATGCAAACATGAATCCTGAAGAAACGAGTTAAGTCGGGTCACGGGAACTTTTAGTTATATTATCTCATCCTCTACCACCAGCTATTATTTCCGTTTCACCGTCTTGACAATTTTTTTACTCCCATCAATGTCTTTTCAAGCTCCGTGCTCCATTTGTGTTTAAAATTCAGTTGGTTGTTTTGGTTGTTTTTAGATTATCTGGCGTAGTCAGCAACACGAGGGCTATACTATAATGCGCCGAAACATTCGTCATTAGACAAGCCAACATACATTTACAAACACCCATGCCTAACACGGGACTCGAACCCGCAACCTCGCGGTCCAGAAGCTAGTTTAAAATTCAGAGCTTTGAGAATAAGTGCTTTTTACTTTTAGTTTGAGTCGAGGTTGAGAGAAATGGTTTTAAGATAATGGTTAACAAACTGTGTCCACTATATTTATTATAACTCAACAGTAAAAATCAACAAGTTTGTACAAAAAAAAAAGTGTACTTTACTTATTTTATTATGAGTATTGAGTTATAACATATTTTTTATAACTCAACAGCAAAATTCAACAAATTTGTAAGAAAAAGTGTACTTTACTAATTTGAATAAGAAATTGGCAGATCAAGACAAGCCTTGGGACCCACACAAAGATTAAATTTGTGTAAAAAAAATTAAATCCAGGTAAAAAGCAATCTTTGCGATTTGATGTAGTTATGCATTAAATACAACTTAAAGCTATGTTATTGACTTCTATTTTTGTACATGCAATGGGAATGGTTTCAATTTAAGTAACAAAAAGAAGAAATCTGATCCTCAATTTTAACCTGCATTAACCATTGCCCTTCATGGTCCTGGTACACGAGTTTCGTCCCTTCAAGAAAATGTTTTGATTATCTTAAAACAGAACTCCCATGTGAAATTAACAATGATTGTGATATATATGATAAGATATTATTAAACTTAAACTTTTACCTAATCCAAATTAAAAGACTTAATCAGAGACTTGGATTTTCCTCAAAAATCGGCACAAGTTTTAAGTTCCAAATTAAAGGAAAGAAACTTATTAGTTACTGGCAGGTAATTTTCTTGCATTTGGAGGAGAGAAGAAGAGATAGATCGGATTTTCTCTCAAAATGGTAAACTTTTTTTATTGAAGTAATGTCGTAGGTTTCTTAGCAGCTTTCATAAAGCAATCTGATGAATAGAGATTTTTTACTGATTCATCAACACGAAGTTTAAAAGCTGCGAAATGGAAATAAGTGTAATTCTTTACCGGTTGAGTGTTCATTTTATTTAAAAGAGAGGCTTGATACATAAAAAAAGTTTCACAATCAGAACACAAATAGACAGTTTGAAGTTCTAAGAAAGGAATATCTATATATTCCACTGTCAACAGATCGAGGATACGAAATTCTTGAAACTTTTTTCATAAAGTCATTTTTTATTTGAATTATGACAGAGCTAAGGTATGAATGTAAAGTTTGTATTTATGAGATAATAAAATAAAAACAAATATGTGAAAATATCTTTATTTGAGTTATTCCTCCTCAAATAATAAATCATTTCGTGAAAAAATCTTCCTTGATAGAAAAAGAATGGATTTCACACCTGAAATCAGCATTGAAATTAATACAGAATTTAATTATCAAAACTAAAACAAGTTTAAAAAATATGTATATTAGTAGACCTTAGTTATAAATTCATCTTCTGATAGTTCATAAACAAAGCACGAAAGTTTTAGATGGCACAATATTTTATTACATACGACTTTTCAAATGTTTGCCTCGGTAAAAATCAAAAGTTCAAAAAGTGAATCATTGTCCATGAACAAATATTCCTCCTGTGATTCACTTACACAAAAGGAAAATTTAAAAATTATTAAAAACTTGTTGATAATTTTGCTATTTTAGTGGTATATTTTGTCAATAGCTGAAAACACAACTTTTTTCAATGGCACATAAATGTTTCTGGCATGTAAATTTGTCGTCCTGTCTCGAGAGTACCAATTACTTGTACATGGTGTCCACAAATAAGTCGGACAATGGAGTTCAAATACATTTGAATAACTCCTAATAACTAGGCCTTATAAATCAATATTTTACCCAATGTATTTGCCGTGTCATTCTATATGCAAAACAAATTGTTTATTATGACTTGTTATTAAGATTTATACAGATCTATTTCAATTCCAATGCCCAACTTATTTGTTGGGCGATGATATTGTTGGGCAGGGCAATATACGTATATAGTAGAACCTCAATTAACCGTCCCTCCTTTATCCGGAACTCTCTGTTAACCGGCAATCATTTAGTCGACATCAAAAATCTCCCAAATGAGTAATAAATCATTTGTTCCTTTTTAAACCGTAATCTTTTCCTTTGCTCTAAAGTTACATAAGTAATGGTGAGGCTTTTGATTGTTTTTCTAAAGAACTGACATGGTTAGAGCAACCTTCGGATGCAGATCAAACTGAACTATTGTCTTCAAAAAGACTCCAGGGTAGAGCAGCGAAACAAAGATTATCAAGATTATTGCAACAAAAACTCATTTCTAACAATTATGTCATAAAAAAAAACATTAAAAGTCCTGTATTCAATAAACGAAAATCATTTACTTTTTATTGTTTTTTACAACTCTCTTTTATCCGGAATTTTCGCTTAACCGACCTACCTTTGGTCCGAATTAGGTCGATTAATCGAGATTCTACTGCATTATATTTGTACTTTGTATGATGATATATTCTAGAGTTAAACTGTCTTCAGAACACATAACTTTAAAAAAAAAAAAAAAAAAAAAAAACTATTTTTTTCGATTTAGGACTTCAAAATCAAAAACAATATCAACATTTTCCTATCGTAATTTGAAATTCCTCCCTATATTATACATCGCATAAATAAGAGCAATGAAGTTCTGTACTTATCATGACTAATTCATTGCTAAGTCGTCGTAAAAAGACTATGAGATTATATAGTAAAAGACAACCTCATTGTTTGAAAAAAGAAAAAAAATTAAAAAAAAAAATCTACTACTCTTTTCAGATACCAGACTTCACACAATAATATATCGTATCAGCCATTTGGCACATTTTTCAACCTACATTATCGGACACTAGTCCTTGGTCAATAACCTGAATTGAGTTATTTCTTATATTTCCGCAAATTGAGTCAATTCTAGGGATTGAAATGGTTGCCTCCCATATTATTGATTGGGTGGCCTTAATGATAGACCCACATATAAAAGATATTGGTTGTATCCAGGTGAAAACTAAAAAGGCTTTGTAGTGAATCTAACTTAAGGAATATTGCAGACACTTTTTTTTTATCATATATTTAAAAAATTTCTTTTTTTGTAATAATTTTTATGCTTTTGGACTAGATATTCTGTTTGGACCAATGGTAATGTACAGGATTATTCAAAAGGGAAGGACTTTCTTATTATTTGAGACTAGGATGATACGCTTCTAACAGAAATGCTAAACAAAAAAATTTTTGCAACGTATGGTGCTGTACGTACCTGCGTGAGCAACTTTCCATTGTAATTTAAATAGTCGGCTAACGGTGGCTAATTATTAGAATTTCGAAGTTAAAGTGCGATATTTTGATAGAAAACTTAATGCGTTTTCTTTGTAAGGGATACAAAATTTTGTTCTTATGTCGATGCAATTACTCAAAAATCCTGCCTCCAAATATTCATGAGTTATAGATTTTTTTAATATCCTGCCGTTATTAAATTACCTCATACATATTGACGCAATCTTATACAATTGTAACTAACATAAACAGAAAATAAAAAAATAAGTTCTTATGTATTTCGTGATGCGCAAAATATATTTCACAATATATTGAAAACAAAAATTCGCGTTTCATTGATTGAATTTAATTCTTGTGTCAATATTTAAATATCTTTCTTTAAGGCATGGGAAAATGTCACTCAAATTTGTGACGAAGAAAGTTTGGAAAATTGGTTGTGGCCCATTGGTGTGTGGTGAACCAACATTTAGTGAATATAAAAGATTTTCATATGAAAATTGGAAGTTGCAAGAAATGTCAAAATGAGAGAAAACCAGATTGTTAATAAGCAGCTGCATGAGGGATTATTTTGTGAGACATAGCAGTTTCAATACTCTAATTTTTAATTTTTTTTCCAGTTTTTGAAAGTTTTAAAAAAAGTAACTTTAAAATTGTCAATCCTAGGTGATTTCAAAAGGTTATAAAATAACTTTGCCAATATATGAACCCCTAATGGTTATCCCTTTCAAAAAATCAAGAGGATATTTCAGGTATAGTTATTCAGAGGTATGAGATAGAGATTCTGTGAATGGCTAGAAAATGGCGCTCACGGTTACGGTTATAGTTACAGAAACTCGACATTTTCGAACGGCAACTCCTACTTTTTCTTATTGCAAAATGCTCAGCACATGCGAAAACCCTAAAAAGTGTTGTAACGGTACTTGTATCATAAAAAACGGACGCGTTATGCACGCAAAAAAAAAACCAGTTCCAAAAAACCAACTAACGGCCAACAAAACCGCAATCGAGGCGCACTGTGGAAATTTGTATATGACAGAGGCCAAAGTTCCCATGGGATAAGCATTTTTATCTCTTTACTATGTGCATATTTCCTCCATGTTTCTTTTTTCCGTTCACAGAGCTGTTTTTTGTACGTGCATAACGCGTTCATTTTTTGTGATGCACGGTCCACTCCAACGCTCTTTGGGGTTTTCACATGTGCTTAGCATTTTGTGACAGGAAAAAGTAGTTGTTGCTATCCGAAAATTTCGAATTTCTGTAACTGTAACCGTAACCGTAAGCTCCATTCACAGAATCCTGAGTTCATACCTCTGAATAACTATACCTGAAATTTCATCTCTAATATGCTAAACGGGACGGCCGCTAAAGGTCCATATATTGACAATTTTATACATATGACATTATTTTATACATTTATACATATGATTTTATACATATACATTATCCATATATGACAATTTTATAGCCACCCTGCACTTTTAAAACTTGAGATGCATTTAGTAAGTTTTGTAAATTTATTAAATTGGAGTAACTTAGATACGTTTAGAGTTTTGTGTATGTATGTTTGAATTAAGTTAATCAAAAGCAACGCTGAGAACAATTCAAAATGCTTGTTTAATGATGGAAGAGGCGGCGTAGTAGGAACATTTTGTCGGGGTTTATCGACTTTCTAAAAACGTGGGACCAAACTTTGAAAGTTTGGGAACCTCTGATCTATACTATTTATAGCATGTTTAAGAAAGAAATATTTCCCTGAAATTTGTTTAAATAAATCAATTTGCATTCAAGCAATCAAAATGCCAATCGGAACAATTTCTACACACCTTTACAAAAAAAAAGTCTATCTTCTCCAATGTTGTTCAACCAGTTGTCCCGCAATCGCTGAAATTGGTTTAAGCTTTACCTTAGTTTCGCCAATAATTGGTTGGTTTCTAATAGAAAACCCTTTATTTAGAATGTACATTTTTGAATCGCAATATGATTATTGTAATGCATATAAAAAAAGCCATTGAATTTTCATAATCATCACTTTATTATTCCACACAAAAAAGAATCGTACAAGAGCTTCACAGACAAATTCTTTCATTGCAAGCACAAACAGCCCACGTTCATTGGACCGCAACTAAAGCGCATATACACATTAAAAAAGAAGCGGTTAATATGGCAAATAACTTTGTTTTAATCGTTTTACTGCGATGTCCCTCATTTTCTCTTTCGATCCAGAAGTTGTGCTGAGAAGAAGGAGACACTTTCCTGTGCCGCACATGCCTCGCGAATGCTGAGAGGCATGTTGGCCAACTCACCCTGGGCCCGCGTTCGAGCTTCCTCTCCGCACTTCTCAGCAGATCGGTCCAGGATGCATCCAGTCATCGATCTGTACAGTCTGTTGTCAAGAAAGAATGTTCTGTTGTGATCATTGATATAGATAAACAACTGGATAGACTGTTCCAATGTCAATGCAAAGAGAAAAACGCGCCGGGGATTGCGAAGGTTTGCGAAGCTGGTGGGATAATTAACCAATCTCAGATCACTTTTATAGTTGGATGGGAAAGCGAAAAACCTTGTAAAGTGTTAGAGTATATTTGTTTTTGCACATTATTACTAATTAAGGGCTACTATTGACATTTCTGCTGTGTACAACCCAAAATTTTATTTTCAATCCTTGGCAATCCGTATTTTTTATCCCACCAATGGCATCTGGCAACGGCTTCATTTTCTCAGCGTTAAGCAGTCTATCCAGTTGTTTATCTATATCAATGGTTGTGATAGGCGTTGATATATAGTTTGATGGGATAAAAGTACAGCGTAAGAGTAAGTCATAGTAAAGATCGTTCCCCTATAGTCGCTATGTAACAAACTTCTAGCCCAGTGCATTTAAAAACCATTCTCGATAAAACCTTGAAATTTTGGTGAGAAGGTATGGAAAAGATCACTTAAGGAAATTACATAAAATTCTTTTCATTCACTGTATATCTAGTCAAACCCCGTTAACACGAAGTCGATGGGGTTCACTGAAATTGTTCGCGTTAACCGACTTTCGTGTTAAGCGAATAAATTTACTTTAAATTTCAAGTACTGAGAACTGCTTTTAGTTCGCCTTAAACAGGATTTCATGTTAAGCGATTTCGCATTAACTGGGTTCGACTGTATTATAAACGAAAACTAAAATAGCAAATGATTACACCAGATGGAGCCACTGCTTATACATTGACGTAAAGATTTAAAACATTAGGCTCTATTTTTTAGTTTTTAATTTATGTCATTTCATGAAGTGATCATTTTCGTACCTACTCACCAAATTTGAAGGTGGTTATTCAAAGTAGTTTCTAAATGCACTGGCCTAGAAGATTGTAACATAGCCAGTACAGGGAATGATCCTTACTAGGACTTCCTCATAATAGGTAAGAGAAGCTGTTTCACAGCCGCAATCACATCTGTTTTTACCACTGATATTTAACTACAACTTCTGGATAACTGATAAGCGGTTTCTGCTGTGCAAGTAGATGAGGCCGATCAAATATGTTCTCCCATCTATGCTACGCAAATTGTTGCCCATGGTTACAAACGCATTCTAACTAGTTAGAGGTGAAGTTCCTAATACAAGGTGAGACCGAAAAGTAAGGTGAATGTTGTCTTAATAATCACTGTATTATATATTTGCAGAGAAATACATCACTGTCATTCAAAGTAGTTCCCGTCGTCTACACTACACTTCTGACAACGAAGTTGTTGAAACTTCTGAAAAGGTCCTCCTTTGAGACTGTCTTGAGTTCCTTGGTAACAGCAGCTTGAATATCTGAGATGCTTGAAAATCGGTTTCCCTTCAGTGCCAATTTCAGTCGTAGTATTACACCCTCCTTATTCCTCTGATCTAGCGCCAGCAGATTTTATCCTCTTTCCACGACTGAAATTGGCACTGAAGGGAAACCGATTTTCAAGCATCTCAGACATTTAAGCTGCTGTTACCAAGGAACTCAAGACAGTCTCAAAAAAGGACTTTTTCAGAAGTTTCAATAACTTGTATGAACGTTGTCAGAAGTGTATTGTAGATAGCGGTAACTTCTTTGAAGGATAGTGATGTATTTCTCTGCAAATATATAATACAGTGATTCTTATGACATCAGTCACCTTACTTTTCATTCTCACCTTGTATTAATCTCTCCTCTCCTGCTAAGCCTTCTTTGGCTGCAAGTTAATAACAAACATGCCCTATCCAGAAGTTACAGTTAAAGATAAGTGACCTTTATCAATCTTTATTTTAATTACTAAAATCTATCGATAATATCTTTAAAACTTAGGATATAGAGTACGAAGATAATCATATCATTGTACAGGAGGATACAAAAGTATCATGACCTTTGAGAAATTGATAATTAACGAACATTCGAGAATATGACGAAGAAGTTTTCACAAAATTTATCAGAAAGAAAAAAATCGTGATTCCCCCCCCCCCCCCCCCTCCCTACACACACAGAAAATATAATTTTTAATATAAATGTTTTGGTAGGTAGTTATATGCAAATATTCAGTGATACTCCACTAGATTCTGGGTACCTTTTGGTACTATAAACCATTGTAATTTGTTAGGGACTGGTTTTTTATTCCCAAACTGACTGATTCCAAATGACTGATGGATCAGTAACTCAAATATGTGAGATAAGAGGCAGTTCTACCTTGTCAGATAAAATCAAAACTATTTGAACAAAAAGTAATTAGAATAGTTAATGTTTAATTGTAAGATGGACGTAAACTAACCACTGAATAGTTACAAAACATGACCGCGAGGTTACGGGTTCGAGTCCCGTGTTAGGCATGGGTGTTTGTAAATGTATGTTGGCTTGTCTAATGATGAATGTTTCGGCGCATTATTGCCCTCGTGTTGCTGACGGCGCCAGAAAATCTGAAAACAACCAACCAACCAAGTTACAAAACATACTCGGAATTAGATGATCCAATTTTTGTTTGTTTCCGTTTTTAAAAATTCAATGCTTAAGGCGATATTATTTTATTGAATTATGTACTTTAAAGAAAACAGCATTGATAATTTTTCCATGTTTAGTGAAAATGTATAGGGAGAAAAAAAAGGGGGATATTTTTGTCGTTTTCAGACAAAGAATTAAACTTAGTAAACAGTAATTTAACCGATGGAAAACGATTTCGATTTCACGATACGCAAACATAACTTCAATTTCATATTTTAATATTTGTACTTTAACTTATTCAATTTAAATTCTACATTTTTGAAGTTAAAAGTAGTTAAGTTGAAAAGTTATACGGTTCAATAATGCTATGGCACTGATTAAAACGTTAGTTCCGTAGACTTTAGACATTGCACCCCATCTAAAATTCAGCAATTTCACCCAGCGCGGAGTTCACATGACTACTATTTCTATTTTAAAAATCAAATATAGTATACCTAGACTTTATCAAGCTATTAATAAAAGTAAGCAATAATATCAAGCAATAACTATGGCACTGATTAAAAGGTTGGTTCCATAGACTTTAGACATTGCACACCATCTAAAATTTAGCAATTCCACCCAGGGCGGAGTTCACATGACTACTATTTCTATTTTAAAAATCAAATATAGTATACCTAGACTTTATCAAGCTATTAATAAAAGTAAGCAATAATATCAAGCAATAACTATGGCACTGATTAAAAGGTTGGTTCCATAGACTTTAGACATTGCACACCATCTAAAATTCAGCAATTCCACCCAGCGCGGAGTTCACATGACTACTATTTCTATTTTAAAAATCAAATATAGTATACCTAGACTTTATCAAGCTATTAATAAAAGTAAGCAATAATATCAAGCAATAACTATGGCACTGATTAAAAGGTTGGTTCCATAGACTTTAGACATTGCACACCATCTAAAATTCAGCAATTCCACCCAGCGCGGAGTTCACATGACTACTATTTCTATTTTAAAAATCAAATATAGTATACCTAGACTTTATCAAGCTATTAATAAAAGTAAGCAATAATATCAAGCAATAACTATGGCACTGATTAAAAGGTTGGTTCCATAGACTTTAGATATTGCACACCATCTAAAATTCAACAATTCCACCCAGCGCGGAGTTCACATGACTAGTATTTCTATTTTTAAAATTAAATATAGTATACCTAGACTTTATCAAGCTATTAATAAAAGTAAGCAATAATATCAAGCAATAACTATGGCACTGATTAAAAGGTTGGTTCCATAGACTTTAGACATTGCACACCATCTAAAATTCAGCAATTCCACCCAGCGCGGAGTTCACATGACTACTATTTCTATTTTAAAAATCAAATATAGTGTACCTAAACTTTATCAAGCAATTAATAAAAAGGTCAAACAGATTATTTCTCATACTACTTTTTTTTTTTCTTCTTTCTGACTTAGCATCAAACTACATTAAATGAGGTAAAACTTAGTTGTTTAAATGGTTGTGGATGCGAGGGTAACACTTGGGCCATACTTTGGCACAACATGAATGTAGTAAAAGAATTTTATACGAAGACTTTTAATTTCCAGATAAAACTAAGTATGCTAGATGAACCTGCGATATGTTAAATGAAAGGTCTTTTTGAGATCCGTTCCCATACAATAATTCTTTCGGAGGCTCCAACCGGATGCACCAGAAATATTAACTGGGACTTAATTTGCAATTCGTTTAGCCTAAACTATTATTATTACCCACACGTATCATAAATCACTATAATAGTATTGGTTAGATTTTTAGAAGTGCCAAAAAGAAAATCAAATAAATGTTGAAACAATAAGTGCTTTGAAATTAGATAGGAAGAGTGTTTTTATAATAATTCTTTATAAATCGCCAACCAATCAGTTGGTTTTTTTTACCGGCCGAAGCCAAAAAGTGGAGAAGAAGCTAGGAAGTTATTCTACGTCAAACAAAACCCAAGCCGCAAGAAAAAGACACGGTGGGGCGAAAAACTTCATCGTCTGCATAACAAAAGAAGGGCCAGCATCACTTTCTTGTACCGTAACAGTTTGATGCATCAGGTTCATATTGCTGTATTCAGATTATCTGGCACCGTCAGCAACACGAGGGCTATAATGCACCGAAACATTCGTCATTAGACAAGCCAACATACATTTACAAACACCCATGCCTAACACGGGACTCGAACCCGCAACATCGTGGTCTAGAAGCTAGCACGCTAACCACTATACCGTTTGGTCGGCCAGGTTCATATTGCACTTATACTTACGCGCACTTCCTGGCATCCGAGTCGATTTCAGTTCCCACCAGACTATCAACATTCGCCATACTTTCAGGAATGCAGTGCATCAAGTATTGTTGATTTGCTTCAAAACACTTGTCAATTTCATCATCTTCACTTTCGTCTGCTTCGGCTACATAGACAATAAATTTATATTATTAAATAATAGTAGGCAGCTTGTGAACTTAAGATTGCTAATAGGAATTACTTTATTATTGGGAATTGATTTGTTATTTATTCAGAATTGATTTATTGGAAGTTCATCAATTAGATGTTTTATTGTTGAGGAGATAAAAATTTCTTGGAGTATCCTCAGCGAGCTTACTGAGGAACTTTCACGTTTTTTGGTTTTATTTTTAAGTAAAAGTAGAGAAAAAATCCTGAAAAACAATACCATTCTTTCAAAAATTTGAACTCGGATAGATAGTTAAAAAAATATTTAGTTTTTCACTTTGCGATTTGGCGGGAAAATGCCACTTTTGCGTGAAACTTCAACGCGCAGATAATGAACCAGTCTAAAACCTGTTTTAGACGAGGAATGACTGTGGTTTCTCCTTCTTTTTGCGACTTTATCTCTGCGTAACCACGTCACGGTTTTTTGCGTTTTTGGTCACGTGACTTTTGCTTTGATTTCGGCTAATTTCAATCTCGATTTTTGATTAACTGAAAGCATAAAGATAAAAAATAATTGCACAGCTCAAATATATTCGTTGGATAACGCTAGAAAATACAACAAATATTCATTTTCCTCACTTGTGAAAGTTCCTCATTACATTTTCTCTATTCTATAGTGCTGCCATCTGCTGTACATTACCACAACTATTTTTTTTTTTTTAAATTCACAAACAAATAACACGTCTAATTGTTAATAAGCTATTTGACAAATATGAGGAGAAAAAGGGCTCGCACCAAAAAACACTTAAAATAATAATTATTATTATTATAAATAAAAGGCTTTTATTATAAATAATACATTATAGTTTTTTTAAGTTGTATAATATTGTAACTGCAGCTAGGAAATTTTAAATTCAAACCTTTTTGGTACTGTATTCGATTGAAGAAGTGAGAGGGGTACGGTCTTTCTTAATACTGTGTTTTTCCTACGGTTTAACTGTTTTATCACTTTAATTGCTGTATTGATATAAACATCGGTTAAGAATTAGATTGATTGGTATTATTAGCATAAATCTTATAAAAATGAAGGGTTTTTTTATGCATCCCATGCTAAGAGGAAGAGGGAAATGTCACTTGCAGAAGTATTAATTAGACTAAATCTATGACGTTATTGCAAGAAAAAGTTAACACTCTATAATTAAAATTATAAAAAAAATGCATTAATACATTTGAGAAGGCATTTTTTCATTAATTAAGCATACTTGTGATCTTTTTTTTCTTATTTAAGTTTCATTTACTTGTTTTTTTTAATATATACATTTTATGATATAATAAAAGCTTTTCTCACTAACTGTAATATTGACATGCGAATACTACCTGCAAATTTTGCGTTAACAATATCTTTACTTTAAAAAAAAAAAAAAAAAATATATATATATATATATATATATATATATATATATATATATATATATATATATATATATATATATATATATATATATATATATATATATATATATATATAATAAAGTTGAAAAAACATGTTTCTTAGCGAAAATTCACGAGGAATTTACCAAAAGTAAAATTTTAAAAATAGTTTTACTGGTCTGATTGACGCGATATGTGAGCATTCAATATTAATTTACAAAAATTGCACAAAAAAAACAACAAAAAAAATTACCTTTATGTGCCTAATTCCTATTTTCTTAAATGTAGACATTTAAATATCTTCATAAATTATGTATATGTGTATAAATATAAACATCACAATTCATACAACTATGGTTTAACAACCTCTCGCTAGTCCAAGACCAAACAGGCTCGAGCATTATGCTCCATTTATAAAATAAACAAGATAACAGACTGTCACAAAAATGTTTGACGTTAGTGTGCCATACCGGGACAATTCTCTTGCAGCACTGTGTCGAGTTCAGCCAAACCCCTATCGATTTCCGGATCTCTGTCCTCGCCCAAGCACTCGTCAGCCGCGTCTCGTAAGCAATCCGCCACCGAACGCAATTCGCTAATAAGAAACAAAGAAATACGTTTTACTAAAAATGCTTATCTTTAAAACTACACCAGGTTTTATTTTGAAATCCTTTGTTTTAACTTTGATTTTGTTTACTTGTGAACATGGCCTTTGACAGCCCCCCCCCCCCCCTTCACCCCAGAATTTTGTGAAATCTTATTTTACCAGTTCTATTTTTTTATTTTTTTTTGCATAATTTGTTATGAGTATTGTATAGTAAGTGTCTTAAGCTGTGCAATGTTATATACTTGGATACCACATCAATGCCCAATCTTTTTCAACTTTTTTTTTTTTTTTTTTTCTGATCGTGTGTGCTCTCTTTCAAAAAATTGAGTGTTTGAAGAACTTAAGAAAGAACAAAATTTTGCTAAATAAAAAAAAATTATGAACGTGACTCCCAATTCACAAAGGTATTTAAACTTAAAAATTTGCAAGTTTTTCTTCCAAATTTTCTGAAAAGTGGGCTTCAAATAAAATGATGATGGATCATTTCCTTAAAAAAAAACATCATCATATTAGTTGCATTCATACTTCGCATCGTGTTACATTTATATACAATACTTATTATTAAATAATGCGATTATTTCTGAAGAATTATTTGGTGACTAAAAGCCCATTTTTCGATTATCTAAAAGCCCATTGAATAAAAACTTTACATTAGGGATATTCACAACATGCTTTTATCGGGGGGGGGGGGGATTTCGTCTTGGCTCTTGTACATTTGTGCCACATACAGAACCAGATCAAAATTTTGGTTGGTTGGTTGTTTTCAGATTATCTGGCACCGTCAGCAACACGAGGGCTATAATGCGCCGAAACATTCGTCATTTGACAAGTCAACATACATTTACAAACACTCATGCCTTACACGGGGCTCGAACCCGCAACCTCGCTGTCTAGAAGCTAGCATGCTAACCACTACACCGTTTGGTCAGCGATCGAAATTTAAAATTCTAATCTCTAATAAAGGCTTTGCCTGATCGTACCATAGCTTACGTCTAGCCCTATGATAAAAGATTATCGTCAGAATATCTTTAAATGTCTCTAATAATATTAAATGTGTTTCGAAAGTTTAAATACCATCAATATTGTGCCGACCAAACGATATAATGGTTAGCGTGCTAGCTTCTAGACAGCGAGGTTGCGGCTTCGAATCCCGTGTAAGGCATGGGTGTTTGTAAATGTATGTTGGCTTATCTAATGACGAATGTTTCGGCGCATTATAGCCCTCGTGTTGCTGACGGTGCCAGATAATCTGAATACAACCAACCATCAATATTGCATAAGATTTTATCAAACTTTCTGAAATTTGATAAGCTAACGCTCTTCAGTTTTCAGCTCATTATTGTTTTGAGTTGAAGTACAATCATTTTGTAGTGAGGGTAAATTAATGATGACAAATGTTTCGGGTGATTCCAACCACTTAGGGTGCATTTGTAAAGTTAGAAAATTATATGATTTAAAATATCCATTTTGATATTTCAATCTTATTCGTCCTTCACATTTGTGGTAAAGTTAACTGAAATATAAAGGAAGATTTGGTGCAACGTACTTGCAAGCTTCTTCCTCGCTAATATCATCCAGTATGACGCTCAGCAACCTTTCTACGCATGCGCCAGCTTTTCTTTCTCCACAATCTTCTTCCTCGGCACCCACCAGTGCTAACAAGAAACAATACATAACAAAATGATAAATTTATAGTACATTTTTTCAATTTTTTTTTTTTTTTTAGTACAAAATATGGGTTTATGAAAAGTCTCCGAAAATTATATACGTTTAATTGAGGCTTGATCTCGGTCATATGCTTCAAAATGTGAACTATTCTTTTCTAAAATCTATCTGAATGCCAATGTTTTATTGCGAAATTTTACAATGTCTGTTATAGCAATTAGAGTTTCTAATATAATTTGTTATGTCTGTTTAGTTTTTTTTTTTTTTTTTTTTACATCGAAGACTTTTGCAAAATCGAATAACCATACATACTCTTTGAACGAGATGAAGATAATGTTAAGATTGTGAAACTTGCCGCAACAGCTGCTGTTAGAAAAATGATATCTGACAAAATTATGAATCTGTTGAAGCAGCACAAAAAGAATTTACCTCACTCTTTTTAAAAATTTTATAAATAAATGAACTTTCTTATTCTTTAATTTAATGTTTTGCATTTGTAATTGATTGATATAATTGTGTTACTATGATAAATCCTGTGCTACATAAATATCAATTCTGTATTCAATATTCTAGTATTATACTGGTTCCAGTATGAAACTGGTACCTGTTTCACCCTAAGACCGGTACCTTATACTGAAACCGGCATTGTACCAGAATTCTTTCCGGTGTGAAAATAAATATACCGGCTTATGAAACACCGGTTCCAGTATGATATTGGAACCAGTATCATACCGGTTCCATTATCATACTGGAACCGCTATGATACTGGTTCCAGTATAACACTGGAACCGGTATCATACCAGATCCAGTATCATACTGGAACCGGTGTTTCACAAGCCGGTATATTTTTTTATACCTGAAAGAATTTTTTTCCAATAGGGTTAAGTATTTGCCTTTTAACCTATTTACACGCTGTCAGAGACGAACGCCAGCTTAAAGTTAATAGAGAGCTTACCAAACATTGATTGGCCAAGTACCAAGCCAGATTTCTGTCTATACAGTGCCAGCGACTAGAACATTCAAACTATTTAACGAGCATTCCAGCTATTGACCGTCTGCTGGTGATCAAGGGAGATCACGGTGTGTGGAAGTTAACGCCACAGCAAATAAAAAAATGTTTTATCTACTGGAGCTAGCAGCTACTATTATGTCAGTGATTAGCGTGCTTAACAAGTGACTGACATGAATCTTTTAACGTGCTAGTCACTGCTATTTAATGACTAGCCAACTTCATTGATAAGTCGATTAGTTAACGTGTAAATTAGCCTACAACAGCATTATCTGTCCACTTCGCCTAATAATCTAATGCTATAATTTAAGACTATGGGAGAAAAATAATATCTTCATTTAGAATTTCAAGCTTCAGAGTATTGAGGTTGACTTTAATTTGGTATAATACTTGGGGGAAGGGGAAAAGATCTGGAAACTTTCCAAAGCGACATAACTTCAGTCCTTAAACGAAACAATCTTACTTTCCAATAACATTTAAATCCTATGAAGCATGATGTGTCGACTTGAGAATTTGCCTTAGAAGCATGATCTGATATGATCAATGCTTTCGATGTTTAGCAAAACTTAACCACTAAAAAAAAAAAATAAAAAAAAAAAAAAAAAAAAAAAAAAAAAAAAACTTAGAAAAAAAAAAACATAAAGCTAGGCTGTGCTGTTACGTTTTCTTACCCAAAACAATGAAGAGGACAGCTAATTTCAACTCCATAGTTATTGTTTCCAACGACTTCAGTAAATAAACTTCGATCTTTGAAAAATTACTTGAGTAAATGTGCGTACGTAAGTGTGCCTTTGGTGGACAGGATGCGAATTTGCCAGCTTATCTGTATATGCGAAACAGGCGGAAATTGTAATTTCCTGATTAGTTTCTTTGGTCCTTTGTTAGGCTTCCTCTTGGTGCGAATAAAAATAATTTCGCTTCCGCTCAGAGGCAAAATAATCTAAAACTGCTTCCTTAATTAACTGACTTACTATGGCCACTTTTCTTGTTTTAAGATGTTTGGTGTGAAATGATACCATGTATTCAAATGTTTCTTTTCGTTTTCTTTTGATCTTTGGAGGACCATTAATTCGGGATATACCCTTTGAGTACCAAATTATTTTGCATAATTAACTCTTGCACTGCGGAGTTTTGTTCATGTGATATGCATATCAGAACACTGCGTGTTTTTAAGGATTGGAAAACTTTTTACAGAATTTTCTCTTACAATAAAAGTTGTCATATAGCGCGCAAACTAAAATTTGTTCATTTTACTTCCAGTTATAGTTGAAAAATTAGGTCATTCTTTAAGAAGTCTAAACTTTTTTTTGAGAAGAGGGGAATATAAAGACACATTAAGTTCATATAAAACAATTATTTTATTTATAATTATAAATGGAACTACTCAGTCGTAAAATTGAATACTGCATGTATAATGGGGAAATTATGTGAGTTATAGGTAAAATAATATAACCTGTAAAAACAGAGTTTTTAAAAAATCCTTTATATGCATTGTCAATTTTTATATTCATTAACACAGCGCCGATATCAAAAACATTTCTGTCAGAAAATGTACGGCAAATTACGTTTCAAATTTTATTTATTAAAAACGAACGTGAATTTATGCTCTCTTATCCAAATATCATTGATTTATTCTGATTAAAGTTATTTATTTATTTATTTATTTATTTATTTATTTATTTATTTATTTATTTATTTATTTATTTATTTATTTATTTATTTATTTATTTATTTATTTATTTATTTATTTATTTATTTATTTATTTATTTATTTATTTATTAAAAAATTATCAACCGGAAAGAGTTTCAACAATGGTCGGTTCAATGCTTTTTGAATGCGATTGGGTGACGGTAAGTTGATTTATTAGTATTCCGTAAAAGCGACATTTTAGTGACAGTTGCAGCCTCAAACTGCTGTGTGTAATGCATTGTCGTTGACATCGAACCTATCTGTCAAGTTTCAGTCCGATTGAATGATGACAAGCGGGTTAATTAGGCGTCCGCAAATTTACCTCCCATAGACTCACCCACACACTCTAAATCGAAGGTAATATAAAGGATTTAAGAATGAACTATCCTTAGGTCACTGTTGTATAGATGTATAATCAGCTAATATCAAACAACTAAAAAATATTTTCTTCAATAGCAGATACGATCTCCACTAACTTCTTCTTTGTAAGTCAATGCCTTCCTCAGAATGTTTTTCCATTCTAATCTTATCTTAGTTTAGCCAGGGGGTTCAGTTGGTGACCCTTAGTTTTTTAAAGTCTTCGCCGATACAATCATCCCCCCCCCCCCCCTCAGACTGGGCCTGCCCCATATTCGGGTTCTCATTTATTAAAAGTTGAAGATTCTGGATCTTAAAGATGATTACACTATTCAGCAGATGTCTCCAACAAATTTATATGGTATTATTAACTTTAAGGTATTTGGTGATAGCAATTATATCAAAATTTTGTACAGCTCATTATTATATATGTTACCCCATTAATACGTATTGCACCAAGAAACTCAAAAGAACTTTTCTCTCAAAAGTAGCGAGCCATTTTTCCTGCGATTTTTGTCGTCGTTTCAATGCTTAATAAAAAAAATATTGTATTGTTACGAAATTCTGTATATTTGTAAATATTTCGTAGCATTAATTGTGTGAAAAGATAAATTTCTGTACATTTCGCATAAGGCAGTGCAAGGGTTTGCTTTCCTGCAATGTGTGCTTAATGCTTGATAACGAGTTTTACAGAGATAACGCTGGAAAACGAGTTTTACAAGGAGCAGGGCATTTAACATTATGGTAATGGCAATCTCGCCAAATTGGCGAGATAGAGCCAAGTTGGCCACGGTTTCGGCGACTAATTTTTGTCGCTGAATTTGACGAGAAATCGCCAAATGTCGCCAAACTTGGCGACCATTTGGAGACATTTTCGATCTCCATGTACATATGTATAGGACTTTTCGACTACGATCTGGAAAGTTCTCCAAATATCTACCTCTAGAAGTTTCAAGAAGGTTTGACTCCTATATAAGGCCGGCCGTGAGTTGAGTCCGTTAGTTGACTGAGTTGAGTCCGTTAGTTGACTGGAATTACTGAGTTGAGATACTGAATCTCAGTGAGCATTCAGAGTAGTTCTAAAGTGAACTGTATTGCATTGTCTTTAGCGGCGATTTGTAGCAGTTGTGAAGTTTTTTAACTGCTGTTTGAGCTCTATTCTTGTGTAAAGAGCTGTATTGAGTCTTCTAGAACGAGAAGTTCAGGTTTTGTAAAAGAATCTGTGAAGAGTATATCAGAATAAATTTCTGCAAGTGTTAATCTGCTTTGACTTCAAATCTTTCTAACCCATCCATGCAACTGTATGATATCAGTGAATATCTTCTAAAAGATATTCCCAAACGCTCTGGTGCAAGATTGTAATTCCAGCTTTAAAAACTATATTCAAAGCAATGTACAGATCTTAATACTTATACCTGCTACAAAGCATGAACTTGAAGATCCTTTTATATTTATGAAATTTATATTACAGAAGGGTCCTGGTGTACGAATTGCATAGGTGCCAACTTTTCACTCGTACCACGGGGGAGAGACTAGGTGGATAAATACAATGCGGGGGGGGGGGGATTGGTCCAAGATTTCCGGACATAACTTTTTTGATGATTTATATACCTACTGAATATATTGAACCTACCTGCATGCCACGTAATGAACTGTTCTCAAACTGTTTATGACTTATGTAGCAAAGTGATTTGTATAAAATTAGTTCAGACAAGAATAGAATTAGTTCATTACAAAATTACCTATGCCAATATCATGCAATACTTTAATTACAAAATTGGCAATGCTATTCGATAGACATTACATTGTCCTTTATTTTGAGTGAAGCAGAAAAAAATCAATCATTGATGAGCGATAATCAAGGAAAGAGTTTATTTTTCACCTTTTTACGCCATTAAAGCATTTTACGAGTTGGTTGGTTGTTTTCAGATAATCTGGCGCCGTCAGCAACACGAGGGCCATAAACAATCACTCTCGGCGTAATACATCAACATCCTTACGTATGTAAACAACAAACCCGTTGCTAATTTTAAAGCTCTTTTTAAACTCTTCGTTTCAAAGTTGATTTTTTCTGTTTTTCTGAAACATTTTTGTATTAGAGAAATTATTATTTTGAAGTATTTCTATCCAGAAAATGCCTCGCGTTGGACGTCGTTCTCTAACAGGGCGACGTGAACGAAACAATCACTCTCGGCGTAATACGTCTAATAATAGAACGAGTAATTCTAAAAATAGAACCAATATTGAGTCAAGCAGAACAATTACATTTATTGTTCTAATTAGCAAACAATAAAAAAATTTAAATGCCATTAAATTTAATTGGTTATATTTCAGTTAGAGAGCATGCGAATTATAACTTCCTTCTCTGTCGATAAACAAAAATCCACTCTTTCCTTAATACAACTACTCTTTAATTAAAATTTTACTATTCTGTTTATGTAAACTTGAATTTTCCGAGCTTAGTGAGGCGTTATATCCCAACCCAAGCGAGGCATTCATTGGTTGGTGAGTGTAGCTCGCGTTGTTTTTTTTCAAAATAAATAAAAGATATTGGGACTTCAATGTAAGGGCATAGCTAATGAAGTTTTAAGTCAGAATGTTGGCGGATAGTATATTTAACTTTCTATTATGAAACTTGAAATTTGGGTGTTTTCTTTATTAGCCCTTACATTAAATTTATAAAAATTTGGTTAAATTTTTTATGGCTGTCAAACCTATTCGAGCGCAGCAAGATGTTTTAACCACAAATTCGAGCGGCAAAGCCGCTCAATCCGAGCGCAGCGAGGCGTTTGGGGGTTGGCGAGCGTTAGCGAGCAGGGGGCGAAGCCCCCTAGTAATGTTAAATAGCCTTCTCTTTGTAAAACTCGCTTCCCAGTATTATCTCTGTAAAACTCGTTTTCAAGCACTGAGGCACACATTGCAGGAAAGCGAACTCTTGTACTGCCTTATGCGAAATGTACATAAATTTTCCTATTTACATAATCAATACTACGGAATATTTACAAATATACAGAAATTCGTAACAGTATTGAAAATATTAGTACATTTTCATATACTATTTAAATTCGATAAAAGATAGAAAAGTGAGCAAACCACTCCTATACGTTCGTAAAAACACTGTTCTGGTATGCATTCCAACACACCAACCCGTGGAATGACTCAAGGGCATGCTTTCTGGAAGGATTAAAAGCTCTATGGACTGTTCACTGCTGAGCTCTAAAGGTGTGAGACTCAGTGATTTCATCAAAACGCATACAGACTCGCGTTAAGTAAACGAATATGGTGCGAGGGTAAAAATTTGGTATCATAACTGGTATCAAGTGAAATCGTTAGCCTGTTTCTGTCCCATTGACTAATTTCTTCATTTTTACGGTCACGGTATCTGTCGAGGTATTGTTTTGAGAGAGGGATTTGTTTAGCAGGTATAACATCTGAAAAGATTATTAACAAAGTTTGATGGAAAAACAAGCTTAATTTAGTTAACTTATAAAATCCTTAAAAAAAAAAAATATTAATAACGGAAATACCGCTCGTTAGTTTCCCTTCAAATTTTATTAATGATCTTTTATTACTGTTGTTTTACTTGGTACAAAAATTATATGTTCTCTGCCAGGTGTTTGTCTGAAAAATATGGAATTTGATCTACGGAGAATAAACAGATTGATCAACAAAAATGCAGTGTCTTATCAAAATGCATCGATACATCTGAGATCCAATGTTATCTTGTTCTTTTATAATGCCTTCCACTGTACATTTAGTATGTATGTTTAAAAATTTGTTGTTTTATTTATCATTCGTGGAGGGAAAGTTGTCACTAAGTAGTCTTTTCTCATGCATGATTAGATTATAATGTGCTAATAATATTTTACTGTATATACAATTTTGAAGTTTTCAAATGATTAGTAAAAGTTTATACAATTAAAAAGATTTTTTTTTTATTTGTATTTGAAAATATTGTTACGAATTTCTGTAAATATTTCGTAGTATAGATAATGTAAATAGGAAAATTTACGTACATTTCGCATAAGACAGTGCATGAGTTCGTTTGTCTTCGCTTTCCTGCAACGTGTCTGTTAATGCTTGAAAACGAGTTTTAAAGAGATCATGCTGGGAAGCGAGTTTCACAAAGAGCAGGCCATTTAACATTATGGTAATGGCAATCTCGACAAATTGGCGAGATAGAGAAAAGTTGGCGATGGTTTTGGCGACATTTTCGGTCCCCATGTACAGGTTGGTTGGTTGGTTGGTTGTATTCAGATTATCTGGCGCCGTCAGCAACACGAGGGCTATAATGCGCCGAAACATTTCGTCATTTAACAAACCAACATACATTTACAAACACCCATGCCTAACACGGGACTCGAACCCAAAACCTCGCGGTCTAGAAAGCAGCACGCTAACCACTATACCGTTTGGTCGGCGTACATGTATAGGACTTTTCCACTACGATCTGGAAAGTTCTCCAAATTTCTATCTCTAGAAGATTCACGAAGGTTTAACTTTCCTATATAAGCCCAAGAGAGCGGGTGATGGAGTTAGTTGAGTCAGTTGAGTTGAGTTACTAAGTTAGTTGTGTCTCAACGAGCATTCAGAGTGTTCCGAAAGTGAACTATATTGTCTTTTGCTTTGATTTTTAGCATTTGTTTATCAAGTTTTTAACTGCTGTTTTGTGCTCTATTGTTGTGTAAAGAGCTGTATTGAGTCTACTAGAACGAGAAGTTCTGGAGTTGTAAGAGAATCTGCGAAGTGTTATATCGGAATAAATTTCTGCAAGTTTTGATGTGCTTTGGCTTCAAATCTTTCAAACCCATCCATGCAATAATATTAATTGGTCAAAGTGCAAAGAACCTGTAATATAATCAAAAGTATGAGTAATACATAGTAAAGTGTATTTGTGTATATGGCTAATAAATAAGCAGAATTAATACCCTATGTTGATGAAAAATAATTTTGTGATATTTATTGATTCTGTTATCCATATACGGAGAAATTAGTATAAATAATTGTCTTTAATGACTTCCAAAATATTATGTTTTGTCTAAAGAAAATCTCAGTTCATAATTTTATCCTTGTGTATGTGTATGCTGCAAAAAAACTATCAAACAATAAATTAATAGATCATGTAATATTTTTACTGTTGTGTTTTAGTCAATTAATCGATACTTGTACTAAGTCTGTAATGTAGGCTGTTAAATTGGTGTTATAAAATATTCACAGTAGTACTTTAGGGGGTAAACATAACATCAAAAATAAATTTTATACTCGTGACGAGTGATAATTTTATTTTCTTATATAAAAGTATTTAACTTCTCTCATATTTATTTATAATAGTTTTAGTCACCACACATTAATACTATCTGACGGGCTGATATTGTACAAAGTTAGTGTCACAAGATCTTAAATTTAAATTCCAAGACTAAAAGCCAATTTCAATATTTTTTATTAAACATACACTCCCAAAGTACACAATTACAACATATATATGATATATTCGTGATACATCCTTACAAATAGAAAAATTAAAATCATCTGTAAACCGTTCATGAAAATAACAATGCGTTACCATGCAAATATCTAAGTGTAAAAACACACATGAATTGTTGACGTTTTAAGAAATACAACACTTAGAACAAACATGCTGAAAAAGACTTGGAACCAAAAAGTAGTGGGCAAGTTTTCAAAGTTTTTTTTTTAATAGTAGAAGTAAAGCCTCAAAAGGGAGAACGCACTGGGCCGTAACGGACTGACAGGAATTTTAGAAAAATCAGTTATTTTAATTACACGCTGTGTAATGCAACAGAGACCCTAATTACAGGTAGGGGGGGGGGGTACAGCGACGGACTCCTTGATTTTAAAATTAAATGACTCAAAAAGAAAGATCGGTGGAAGATTGAAACAAAAAGTAAAGTTATTTTGAAAGGTGTAAAAATCTGAAAAAGAAGTTTCAAAATTAGTTACAAATATTACTAGCAGTTAAAATAACGCTGATGTTACAAAATTCTAGAAGTGTTATAAATTTGTCCTCTGTGATCAATCGTTGCAATCACTCTAACTTCATTTCATGTTTAAGCAGTGAGAACGTCCGAATTAGAGGTCGGCGATATATCGATATTTGTATCGATATTTCTATAAAAATATCGATATTAAAAATATTGATAAAAGTCACTGATATATCGATATTTTCAAACATTTTTAGTTTTTTGATCATCGTTATGTAGTTCCATGTGTTTTTTCGATTTTCTTTATACCCGTTTCAAAAACTTCAAAACTAAAGTTTGAACTTGGCTGAGAGACTGTTAAAATGGCACCAATATTCAGTATTTTGCCATACACTTAAAAGCTATTGAAAATTATCTAAATTTTTCTTAAAATCCCTGCACCAATTAAGCGAAAATATAACTTTTTTTTTTTGTTTTTTTTTTTGTAATTGATCCATTTCAGTTGAAAAAGTAATCATCTTACAAAAAAAATGTAATCATGAAAAGTTGAAATTCGCCCAGAAAAACTTTGTTTCTCTTAAAATTGAAAATCAAATAAAAATAAAAAAGCATGTATCGATATATCGATATTTTTTTCTATGCAGCGATATAGTATCGATATTTATTTTGATCGATATTTCCGACCTCTAGTCCAAATACTGATTGCTCTGAGCTTCAAAGCACTCTTTATTCTTAAAAACTATAGAACACATCACCACCTGTTGGCAACTTTTGTAAATAATTTTGAAAATTTAGCATACGATTTTTACAACTTTCAAAATCATTATACTTTTTATTTCAGTATTTTATCGACCTTTGTTTTTGAGTGATTTTATTTTATAATCAGGGATTCCTTCTCTGGACACACCGTATTAACAGCAATCAAAATTTTGGCATAAGCGTGATATAAATCTCCATTTAACATGAAGCTATGTTGAATTAAAAATAAAATGAAAAAATTGTCCCACCTGGGTTACGTTATCAGAAGACGGTATTTCGAATGTGCTTAAAAGTTGTGAGTATAATATATGTAAGTGTAATGTATATATTTATCGGTAAAGACCTTGTTGTAAGTTGAAACTATTTATCAAGGCTTTTTCGACTGCGTTCACTTCGACGTATTATTCAATAAAATAAGGACTCCATATTTGCTGAAACTTGCAAAATTATTTAATCAGAGATTAAGGATGATTTTACTCAAGTTGTTTATTATTATTACATTTTTTTTTTTAATCAGACAAATATTGCAGACATGATTAATGATTTTCTAACTTATGTAAGTTCTTTTTAACAAGCAATAGGTGTTTGATTTCAAACTTTTAAATCCATTCGAAATCGCACCTTTAGAGAAACTAGTGGACCATTTTGTCTTGGGAATTTGAGCTTGGCAATCAACTGAACGGTTTCCAAAGAAAGGTAAAGTCTCGAGTTTATCAAAGAGAGTTAGAAGTTTAAACTTTTTTTATATATATAATTTGTCTTTGTTTTTTTAAGAAATAAACATCCACAATATACTTTTAAAAACATTTTGATTGCTTATAGCTAAATTCGTACTAAATTTTGCTGAACCTCTCGTACATCCAAAATTTGCATGAGCATTTACATGTTTCTAACTAACCTTTAACTGTTGCAATCGTTCTGACAGACTGCGAGTCAATTTTTGTAGAATGCTTCCACCCCATAAAATATCTCCTCTTTGACTTTTCTGATATTATGTTACTTAAACTTTAAACTGATGTTCTTCTTTGAATTTTATATAAATTTTTCTGATATTATGTTACTTAAACTTTAAACTAATGTTCACCAATTTGTTTGGCACAGTATGGACCATGTGTTGCTCTTGCGCAAAATATCTCAAACCACCCAACCACAGCAGTTAAAGGTTAAGTGGCCAGTATGTGTGTGTGTATCCATAAGAATATTCACCACCAAAATGCTACAACTAGATAACAACAAAACCATGGTTTTCAGAAAAACGATTTAAAAGTTTTTCGAAGTATTAAAATCATACTGCAACCTAATGACCCAAATAAAAATAGAACACAGTGAGACCTCACTATAACTATCCATTTGTGACGTACAATAAAGGCGGGTAACTCATGTCGATTCGATCCAATTACCACGTTAATTGCCAATCACGCGATAAATACTTGAAACTGAGTTTTAAAAGTGCAAGTTTCCACCTAACCATATGGAGGAAGACAAGACGTATCTGATATTTAGGTCACCGTGACAAATATTATTTTGTTCAGTTAATTCCAGCATGAATGGAAACTCCGATGAGGTGCAGTCCGATCAGGACAGGATACTGGGAAACAACCCAACGCGTGATCGACAGCGAACGTGTTAGAAGCAGTCTGTCTGTAATGTAAAGATTGTCTCCTAAATCTTGGCGTGCAGTCGCCCATTCAGTAAACTGGATTAAAAGCATCAGACTACCATGCTGGTGGGTCTAGGTTCAAGTCCGGGGTAAGACATGTGTGAGGCACGCCTGCGAGCGCCCTCTATTGTCCTCTTTAAGATGTAAGCCGATATTATCTCTCATTCTACGCTGAGAGCAGGTACGATACGGATCTCTCTATTAAAATTCTCTACCTCATTTACGTTGCTCAAATGTTTTATTTTACGATGTTAAGTCAATACGTCATAAGAGGCTCCAAATAGGACAAGCCCCAGCCACCTTACAACATGGATGTCCTAAGTTAGGGGGACCCTCCCACTAGGTGCCCCTTCACAAGATCTCTACCGGTTCTTGAGTGGCCAGTGACTGCGAGTACTGACTGTTAGTACTTGGGTCCACCATTAAGAAAAAAAAAAAATCTTGACGTTCATGAAATATCCTCGACTCCGTGACGACACAGTGCATTCAGACTACTAAACAAACAAAAATAACCTCTTTATGTGCATTACAACCATAATTAGTTTGAGAATACATTGTAGACTGAGAGGCGACTGCAATTTTCGGACCCCATTGAACATCATTCTGAATTTTTTATAGAAGTTGGAGAAAAGTGAGTAGATTACGAATCCACTGGTCTGCCGTTTTAAAAATGGCCGAAACTGGTCAAAAATCGACTTTTCATATGTTGAACTAAATCCAATTGCCAAATGCGCCATAACTTGCCGAATAATGAGAATTTTTTTTATTTGGTAACCCTCACTCTTTAATTTTCAATTAAGAAGGTTGCAGACGATTCGGATACCTGGCGATGATCTACTTGCATCTATTAAAAGGGAGCCAAATTAGCAATAAGCATTACGTCACTGATGACGTAACAGATGTCGTCAATTTGGTTTACTTTTAAAAGATACAAGTTTTCCAAGCCAGAGATCAGAAATCTTTTGCCCTTTTTCTCGTTGAAAATCAAAATGCAGTGGGTTACCAGACGAAAAAGTGTGTTCTCTTTTTGGCAAGTTATGACATATTTGGCAATCGGATTTTAGTTCAAATCATTCCAAGTCGATTTTTGATCAGTTTTGGCCATTTTTGCCACGGCAGACCAGTGGATTCGCAATCTACTCACTTTTCTCTAATTTCTATAAATAATATTCAGAATGGTGTTCGATGGGGTCCAAAAATTGCAGTCGCCTCTCAGTCTATTAGTCAAACTAGTGGACACTTGGACAGGCCTATTAGACCCCGTTAAATACTCGGTAGGATGGATCCCTCAGCGGAAAAGATATAGTTCTGGGCAAATCGCAACTTTTATAGTAATATTGATAAACCTGCTCACAAAATTAAACTTAAATATTTGCTAACAAAAGAAAATAAGTGCTTTCAAGTTTAATATTTTACTTTTCTAACCACGGATACCATAAAAGTGTTAACGAATCGGCCGCACGTCCTTCCAATCAGCCAATCAGGTTGTAGTAAACCGGTTCACTTATCGTTGCAGCGTAATCAATGAGCTGAAGTAAGCTTGTCTCAATGTATAGTATAGTGATGCCCGATTTTTAAAGAACTGCTCGCGCAAAACATAATATTCACTTGACTATTACGTCTTCTACATTTGTTTTTCTTGGAAGGAGGAGAAATTCACTTTCAATTCTCAACTAAGCGTAACTTTTGAGATTCTAAACTGAATTACGGAATTTTTTTTATTTTTTTTTCGAATAAGAATCTTTTTCTGCTGACTTTGTAGAAAAGTACATTCTAAACGAAAGAGATGAAAATTTAGGGTGATTTAAAAATAATAGGGCATTTTAAAAATTGATAATTACCGAACACTTAAGAATAGGACGAAACAATTTTCTTAGAAATGATTTTTTAAAAAAATCATCCTGTTTTTTTCATAGAAAAAAAAAAAAAATATTTGATCGAAGATTTGTATTAAAAACTTTATGGTTTAGTTGCATACTCTCTTGGAATAAATTACGGAACATTAGCTCATAGATACGAACAGTGCCATCTGTTGATAAAAAAAAACTATTTTGTTTTTCTATTGAACAAATGTTGATTTTTTCTGAATATTTTGGTGAAAATCGCATCGTCCTACCCTCAAATTTTCCTGGATTACCCTTTTATCAAATATATTTTTTTTAATAATTCTGGAGTAAGTAATTTAAAACTATATAATTTTTCGTATATTATTTCATACAGTCTGTTTTATTTTGTTGTTTTTTTCTAAGCGAAAGTGATGAAAGGCAGAACTTTTATTTTCATTTATAATGCATCTGAATATTTTGTTACTTTATTTAAGCCATAAGCGTATTCATTCCCCACAACGATGACACTTACTACCTTATTAAATAGACGAAAAAAGGCATTGATATATTTTTTAACTATTAAACCAATTTGCTTTCCAATGATCACATGTTTATGCTATTTATTTTAATTTATATTAATAGAATTAAATTTTATAAATTTTCTGTGTTGCAATCAAAAGAGAAATATGCTTAAAAAGCTGGAAATTAAAACAAGTAATACAACAGAAAATGGCATACAGTATACAAATAACTAAAAATAATTTTCATAATTGAAATTTCATTTCATCTAGAGAAAACCATATCATATATATTGAGTATGTAACAGTATACAAATGTATATATAAGTAAATGTTTACACGTATAATTTCATTATGTTATTTGTAAAATGCTAACGTTAGAGTAATTAATTGAACATAATCATTATATTTTAATTTCTAATCATAGCTTTGAAGTTTTTCAAACATTAAATTACACAAGTTTCAATCATAAGATGGCATTGGCTTGCAGTCAACCAATAAAATGCGCTATTCAAATTTTTTTAAATGTGGTATTATTTAATTGAATTCAAATTTCTTTAATGAAAAATGAAATTTGGTCGAAGTAAGTTTCCATTGTAAGTTTGGTTTGACTTACAATTTTCATGGATATTTTAATCCAAGTTATCTTGAAATCAGATAAAAACAAACCAAAAACGCCATCTGAAATATCCGTAAAACTTCAATTTTTTTACAGTATAAAAAAAAAAAAAAAAAAAAAAAAAAATATGACAAAGAAATACAGATAAAATACTTAACTAGATGAAAAATTAATTTTGAATTGGTGCTATTTTCATTAGCTTAGGATTATATAAAGTAACAGGGCAATTGAAAAATCTTAATTCCTGAACATTTGACAGTTATGCTATGTGATTTTTGGAGAAATAGACACAATTCATGTTGTTTCCCGACAGTAAAATAATGTTTTTTCATTGACTGATGGCACTGGGTATCTCTGTCCGGTATTACTTAATTAGAATGCTGGTTACAAATCCTTAGAATAATGATGTAAGGCGACATCTGTTGATAAAAAAAAATTAACTTTATATGTAAAAATATTCACTGAAACTAGCCCATCACATTATCAAATGCTCCTTGAACCATCAGTGATTTTTCAAAAACCCTCCTACTTTTCGAATCACTCTGCACCTGTCATTATATTTATCAGTTTTTGCATGACAGTAACATTAAAGTGGAACAGAAGAGCTCTGACTACAATTGAGCATAAATGCATCCACATCAACTCACAAAAGCGTATCTTAAGATTGTCACAACTGTTGAAATTCAGCTGATGAATGCGTGTGAAAGTATTGTACAATATGCTCGTCCATACATACATATTGTTGTACATTCAGACGACAATGGAATTAAACACAACTGAGCTTCATAACAGGATACTTAATACTTTTATAGGTTAAAAAGGATTAAATTATTTAATTGACCCACGATTTTAAAATTAAAATGAATTTACAAGGTGCCCCCCCCCCCCCAAAAAAAAAAAGTAATAATAATAATAATTGAAAATTAATTAGAAAAGAAACGTATCATGATAAATATATATATATATATAGCGTTTCCTGCAATCTACTCCAGTAACTACGGAATTTTATACCGCAATTTTCAAAAATGGTCTGAAAATTCACCAACAGATGGCACTATTAAAAGAAAAAAAACTGTATGAATCTGTTGCGAAATACAGCAAACTGACGCTTTAATCGAAATTGGTGGCTATTTTGAAAATATTCATTTGCAGTTTGTGCAACATGTTCATACTGTTTTGTGTGTGTCTTTAATTAACAGCACCATCTGATGATGAACTTTACAACTATTTTTGAAAATTGATGGAGTGAATGTGTGTAATATTTTCTATCATGTTACGTTTCATCTTCACTTAAGTTTTCAAATGTGTCAGTCCTTTATGGAACACCCTGTAATATATATATATATATATATATAAGGGATGACGTATCATTTGAATGAAAACAAAAATTAGTAGAATACTATGAAAAGATACGCTGACAGTCTTATAAGCATTTTAAGGCATGAATGAGAAACAATTTGGAACAAGATTCACTGATCAATATTTATTTTTAATTGTACTTACTAAAAAGTTATTTTTTAACTTTCGAATTTTCATGTCAGTTCTTATAACTGTTTCATAAGTACACAAATTAAAAAGTTTTGAAATTTCAATCATCAATATTTATATTTATATGCAGTATATTCCAAACTAGTATTTACATCCACTAAAAATTTATAGTTTTAAAAAAATTGCGGTTCATGGTTTTTGCAGTGATTTGTTTAAATTTATTTTAATTCATTAAAAAAATGTTTAACATTTAGTTCTAACTGTAAGTAAAAGTTGTTAAAGATTATTTTAAAATAGTTGAAACCATACTTTTCAAGAAGTGTACGAAAAAAGGAAAAAATTGTGCTAAAAAAAGCAAAACATATATATTTTTATGGTTGATACATTTTTACTTAAGAATTTATACAACGCATTACACGATTTTTTCCAAAAAATGTATGAAATTATGAAGTTGGTAATGATTCAGGAGGGAAATTATTGGTTTTTCTATTATAGTTGGTCAAAAGTCTGACTTTCTTTCAGTTGGCGCCATTAGATATTATAAATTCATCAAAAAAATCTCTAACTACATCAACAACCGAAAGTATTGTACTTTTTTTTTTTTTTTTTTTTTAACTTTTATAACTTCTATTTAATTTTTTTTCTTTCAACCATGGAAATAATATTCAAGTACACCCTATTGACAAGATTCAACTACGTAGATTCTGAGCCACAAAGAAAATAGGATATTCTAACTTTATCCTAAATTCTGATCTATATTCATGCACAGTTTAACAAACAAACAAAAATAATCAATGGAACATTGAAAAACAATGCAATATCTACAAAACTGATACACACTAAAATGCCAGAAAAACTAATAGAGGAGATTTCATGCCGATCAATATACCATGTACCTCCACAACGGTTTTCCCAATAATTAGAATTATAGAAATTTAAGTAATTCTCAACAGGTATAGTTAGAGCTCGAGATAGAAATGACATTATGGAAGTACATGAAAAGTGTAGTTTTATCTTATAATAATTTAAAGGGTTCAGAGCAAAAACTTGTATTTGTGACGACAGTGTGACCAGAAAATCACTGTGAACGGTTTAACGATAGGCGTGTAACAATTGATATTTAAATTTAATTCTGGGATCCTCAAGTGAAATCTTACTCTGAATTATAGAACTCTCAGACCACGATACGGGCTTTATTAAGAGTATCTACCCTACGTAAGGATATAAGTATTAGATTAATAAACCAGTTTTTCTGGCACTTCAGTGTATAAGTGGACAGTTTTCATTTAAATTCTAGTAATTGTTTGGTTAAATTAAGAAGAGATAATACTGACTCAAAAGTTATGAAATTTTATGAAGTATACTATTTTTGGAAACTTTTCTCTTTGGTGTAACAATTCGTTGGATGACCTTTTGAAAAAATATATAAATATATTTTTCAGGAATATCGCTCAAATCGCTCTCTTATTGCGGTGTTTTTTCATAAATTAATTTTTAAAATGTATTAAGAAATTTCGGCCCAACCTGTATTTTGAAATCAATTACTTATGGAAACAAACCTCTAAATGATTTCCTGTAGCATGCTTAAGTTGCATTTCTTACTTTTGTAAACATTTCAATTGAAAAACAGTGTGATAAAAAAAGATGACAGGAAATTTGAAAAATCGATAATTCACGAGCAGAGTATAACGATGCAGTTTCCACAGAAGCATGTTCTGAAAAGGTTTAGTCAACCCTCAAGTCCCCCCCCCCCCTAAAAAAATTCATCAACAGATGACACTTCCAGTATCTGTGTGACACATTTAAACACGATTGAAGCTAATTGTCATTAAGATTTTCATGAAAAGCATCATCTCTTCTCAAAAAACAATGTTTTACTTTTCAAGAAGAAATGGTATTTTTCCGCATTTGATTTACCCTTCATTGTTCGTGAATTATAGATGTTTGACATCATTTTGTATTTTCATTGTTATACATGATTACAAAACACAAATGCTACAATTCAACTACTATGTCCTACCTCTTGTGCTAAAATTAAATACTGGGTATCTTAAGCAAGAAAAGTCTTTCTGTGATACAGAAGCTATGGCAAAGGATATAAATGGCAGTACTATACAATTTGGCTATTAATGTACACAAAATATAACAAATACAAAACTGAAATTCAGCAAATTTGATTCAAGTATTCTGCAAATAAACATCCATGGATTGCTCTAACATTTGTTTGTTTCAAAAGTATAAACTTTTTTCAACGTATATTTAGACTTCAGAAGGCAGTAATTTTAACGATTGACAACAACATGAAAATACCATTACACAATTTTCTTAAACCATTTAATAACTAAATGGGTTGATTATTACTTAACTCAACTATATATAAGGTAAATTTAAATACTAATCCGCCAAACTCGATGTCCTAAAAAGAATTTTCTACTTTTATTGAATTGTTATTTGCAAACAGAAAAATATCAAAGATTTCTATTTCTCTAATTTTACTGAGTTTTTTCTTCTCTGAGTTTTTTCTTCTCAGTCTTATATTTCCAAGATAACATTTGTACGCGAAATTTTATCTTTTAGAAAAATAATGCGGATCCTTACTTGGGAAGCACTCTAAAGCAATAGCTCATTTCTTGACACAATAGAATCTAATGCAGATATAATATTCTGTAATGTTTTGATTTATAAATAATGTCACAAAATATTCAGGTCATCAATATTTTACATTATATTAAGCAATAAAATGAACACTAAAATAATCTTTAAAAAAATGCATCAAAGAACGTGTGTTAGAATAATGATTACTTATCATTATAAGGATCTGATTTAACAATTTGAGTATTCTTTTAAAAATGCCTATTCAAAAAAAAAAAAAAAAAAAAATTATATGATCTAATTTTTAACAATTACTACACAACAACTTAAAAAATTTTTTACACCATTGTATAATTTAAGTTTGTTTAATTATTCACAAAAAATTTATTCATCCATAAATAACTTAAAAGATTTTTCTTTAAGTACAAAATTTTAAAATATTTATGTGCATGATATTAAGAAACTAATTTTTTTTTTTTTAAATAAGCAATAGTATGTTAATAATGATTTATTTTGATTGTTATACAACAGGTTGATCCAAAAGTAACAGGATAATTGAAATACATACTATTCTCAGACATTTAAATGTCTGGCATTACAGTTATCATAGTCATGTTCCTAAAATAATCGTTCGTCTCCTCACAGCAATAAAATGCTTACTTTTTTTTTTGTACCGATAGATGACACTGTGATTGATTATGAGCCACTGTACATCATTACGTAAATATATATACCATGGTCATGTAATCCTTAGTTCTCTCTGTTGATAAACTAAATTTCTTTTATGTGGAAAATACTGTTTTTTTTTAGCTATTCTATAAAAACCAAACCCTATCAGGAAGTATTTATTTTTCAAATGTCCAATTACTTTTAAAAAGCCGTGAATTTGAAAATAATTTGTTTACAATAAATGTAACCTCAAAAACGTATCAAACATTTCAACATTTTCTCTTCAACAATGTAAATAAATGTTACAGTTTTACTTTCCTACCAACATAATACGTCATAAACGAAATAAAAATCTTAACAATCAAGTGTGGAAAAACCGACAAAATTGATCGAATCTACACTTTTCAACCAACAATCGCATCGTAGAATGGCAAATCCGTAACTTTCCATAGACAATACAGATCATAAAATCTTAACAAGATGTAAACCTTACATTTATGAATCACAACAAGCTTAAAGCCTCAAGAATAAGTAATTTGCAACAATTACATTACATCGAAGACTAAAACCACACACAGCGACTGCATTCAATAAAGAAACATACTAAAACAACATATCACCAATCTATGACATACATACACTAAGTATATTTAAAAAAAAAAAAAAATTCCAGTATCTGATATCGATCATAAGCTCTTGAGTTTCCATAAACTTCTGATTTCGTTTGTACCTGTGAAACTAATATAGTTTACATGCAACAATGAAAGGAAGTATTGGGTTTGAAGAGTGAAAAGTAAAGCCTTCTCCTGCTCCCTTTATACTGCAAATACTATTATTTCCCGAGTATTTGGTAAATATATATACACTAAAACACCAAAATTGTCAAAAACTATAACAGCTGCGACACTTTTACTTTTAATTACATTCGAATATCAAAACTTTTCGTGTTTGCCGTTATTTCAGCATTTGGCGCCAGCAACTACCTGAAATGCATCGTGCAATTAATTGAAGTTGCTAATGATAGGCAGGTATCACTTTATATTGATACTAAGTCTAGTAAATTAACTTCTATTACTACTGTCCTATACACGATATCGCAACACAAGGATTACAAGTTTGAGTGAGGTGTAAGTAACAACGCTGGGTCAGAAAAGCTAGTCTGATACGGTAGTTGGTACAGTACGAAAAAAAACCGAATGATGGCTATATCTTGTATTATAATTGATGAAATAACAAAAGTCAAGTACCGTTGTAAATTGTGGAAGGTCTTTATTAATTGTATATAATTTATATTTTATCATGAAGGGTTATCTACAAATTAAAACTAAACTAAACTTTGAAAAGTTCAATGGCAAACCCATAATATTATGACCCATATTTAGGTTTAGAATCCAAAAAACGTCTAAGTAGCAAATTTCATTATTTTCCAATGAGTGTTTAGTAATTTAAACGATGTCACAAAAATAAAAAATGTATGTTAAAGAAAATTTGTTTTTGGCCATAAATTCTTATACAGTTAAATTATTTTAGTAATTTTTATTTCAAAGAATAGTTTGTTTAAGGCCAAACATAAATAACATGCAATTCTTGTATTAAACAGTTTTTTAATAATTAATTATTAATTAATGAAACAAGTTTTTCAATTTTTTTTAATGGAAACATATTTTTTTCCCTTCCATTAGAATTATCATAGTCAAAATCCACCCCAGAAATTTTTTCATTCTATTTTGACTTTTGGCTCTCGATATTTTAGCAAAAATGTAATAAAGCTCACTTTAAGGAACCACGTATTGTGTCTCTCAAAATAATGAACTGAAATTTGGTATCTAGGGTAAACGAAGTATTCTAAATCGAATGAAAACATAAAAAATTGGAGTTCGTATTGAAATTTTTAAAGATAGAGTTGAATTTACTTAGTATGCCGCCCCCAAAGAAAAAAAAGTTGTATTAAACATATATAAAATCGTAAAAAAAAACATTTTGGTGCAAACCGCAAATTTCTACGATAATTAGAATCGAAGATATAGCCATCTTTAGATTTTTTTTATTTTTTTTTTGCGTACTGTACCACTTAGATAATACATTGGCCTTACTCGAAAGTTACTGCAATTCAAACAACCAGTTCCTCAACGTCTCAACGAGAATACAATACACTATTGTTTTGATATGTTCCCAAAAAAAGTAATCAAAACTTAATAGCTTGAGCAATGGGACACCACCCCATTCCACTATGGCCAAATGTAACATCTGATTAAGCAGTACGAGCA